>PVKU01000773.1:0-398704 GCA_004027475.1 Anoura caudifer | reverse complement strand
TGCTGCTTCTAGAATTCTCTCCTTCATTTTAATCTTGGCTAATGTAATTATGATGTGCCTTGGTGTGTTCCTCCTTGGGTCCAACTTCTTTGGGACTCTCTGAGCTTCCTGGACTTCCTGGAAGTCCATTTCCTTTGCCAGATTGGGGAAGTTCTCCTTTATTATTTGTTCAAATAAGTTTTCCACTTGTTGCTCTTCCGCTTCCCCGTCTGGTACCCCTATAATTCGGATGTTGGGACATTTAAAGATGTCCTGGAGGTTCCTAAGCCTCTCCTCATTTTTTTGAATTCTTCTTTCTTCCTTGTTTTCTGTTTGGTTGTTTCTTTCTTCCTTCTGGTCCACTCCATTGATTTGAGTCCCAGTTTTCCTCCCATCACTATTGGTTCCCTGTGTGTTTTCTTTCATTTCACTTATTGTAGCCTTCATTCGTTCATCTAATTTGGAACCAAAATCAACCAATTCTGTGAGCATCCTGATCACTAGTGCTTTGAACTGTGCATCTGATAGGTTGGCTATCTCTTGGTTGCTTAGGTGAACTGGCTCTGAGGCTTTGATCTGTTCTCCTGTTTGAGCCTTTTTTTTTTTTTTTTTTGGTCTGGTTGCAGCTGTTACGTAGTGAGGGGCGGAGCCTTAGGTGTTCCCCAGGGCAGGGCAGCCCAGTCGCTGGGTTGTGACGCTGTATGTGGGGGCGGGGTCCGGGAGGGAACAATGGCGCTTGCTCTGCTCTCTCTCGGATTCCAGTCCCTTCCGCTGCTTCCCCGTCGCCTGGATTATCTGCACGCGAATGTGGGACCACCTGGTCAGCCAGCCGCCTTGATCGGCCTCACTGGGTCTGCACAGTTGCCACCCCGTGCCCGGGGTCCACTAGCCACTGCCTGTACACTGCTGCCTGTGCACCCAGGTCTGCCAACCTCCACTTTTTCCTGCTGCGACTCTGCCCCTTTTACCGGTCTGGATGAATGGTTGTCGGACTTCTATACAGTTCAGTTTTCTATCAGTTCTGGTTGTTTTCTTGATTCTAAATGTTTGTTGTCCTTAATTTTGGTTGTGCGAGGAGGCACAGTGTGTCCACCTATGCCTCCATCTTGGCCAGAAGTGCTGTTATCACTGTATTTTTGACGTATTCCCTGTGCTGTGCTTTGTATCTCCGGGACCATTTTTATAACTGGCAATTTGTACTTAATCACTTTCACCTTCTTCATCCATCCTGCTCTCCCCCTCCCTTCTGGCAACTATCAGTTACTCTCTGTATCTGTAAGTTTTTTTTCTGTTTCATTTGCCCAATTATTTTTTTTAGATTCCACATATAAGTAAAATCATGAGGTATTTGTCTTTTCCTGTCTGATTTATTTTACTTAGTGTAATACCCTTTAGGTCCATCCATGTTGTTGCAAATGGTAAGAATTCATTCTTTTTTTTATGGCTGAGTGGTATTCCATAGTATAGGTGTACCACATCCTTACCCATTTGTCTATCAATGAACACTTAGGTTGCTTCCACACCTGGGCTATTGTAAATAATGCTGCAGGGAATACAGGGGTGCATATATCCTTTTGAACTAGTGTTTTGGAATTCTCCAGATAGATACCCAGAAGTGGAATTGCTGGGTATTATGGTAGTTCTATTTTTTAATTTTTTGAGCAGCAGATCTACTGCTTATCAGGGAGAAAAACATCTTTCCAACAAGCCTCCAGGAGACTCCCCAAACATTTTATTGGCCATTACAAAGTGAGGTACCCTTGTTTAGATCAAGCCTGGCTTATCTTCTTTGAGATCAAAGGCTTTTTAGCCAAATCCTGAACAGAGTTCTGTTAGCAAGACAAAAGATGGCAAATGGATTTGGGGCAGACAACAAATAATGTCTACTCATCCCCCCCCCCGCCAGTATTGCTGAAGTCATTTTCCCTCAAAATATATATATAGTGCCATACAAAATGTTCAGCAACAAAATGTCTCTTTTTTTTAAAAAAAAATATTTATTTTTTAAAAATTTATTTTAATTGTTGTTCTTGTACAGTTTTCTGTCTTTTGCTCCCATTCCAGCCTACCGCCCCAGCCCTCCCCACCCCCCTCCCATTTCCACCCCTGCTAGTTTTTGTCCATGTGACCTTCATACTTGTTGCTCCAAACCCTTCCCCTTTCCCCCCTGAAATTCCCTCCCCTCTCCCCTCTGGTGACTATCAACCCCTTCTCAATTTCAGTATCTTTGGTTATATTGTGCTTGTTTGTTTGTTCTGTTGATTAGGTTCCTGTTAAAGGTGAGATCATATGGTATAACAAAATGTTTCTGTAGTCAAAGAGCAAGTCTACTTAAATAGGTTCTTAGTTTTAGAACTTCTCAGAGCCTTTAATAATTATTAGCATTTATTGAGCGCTGACTACTTGCCAGGCGTGTATCAATTGTTTCATCTGCATTATCTCATTAAATCCTTACACTATATCAATGGGACAAGGAAGTGGAAACCAGCAAAGAGAGCAGAGCCAGGATGTGAACCCGGGACTGTGAATGTGGACCACCATGCTACACATACCATTCCCCACAGGGCAAACACTTAGTAAAATGGACACATTATTCCTCTCTGGGTAGATACTTTGCCAAGGCTGAAAACCTGGAAGTTTCCTCCCTCCTCTCCACACTCCCTGGGCCACTGGGAGAAAAATTCAAATTTAACATGTTCTCATATGGTCTTCCCAAAATTGAAGTCTACCCCCTGTTGCTCTTTTTCATAACACCCTGTTCTTCTCCCTCAGAGCACTGAGCACAGTTTTAATTAGATACATATTTGGATTTATTTCTGTGTTAAGCATCTGTCCACCACACTAGAATATCAGCTCCATGAAGGCTGAGATTTTTGTCTGTCTTTCTCTGCTGTATCCCCAGCACCTAGAACTATGCCTGACAAACAGTGGCTGCTCAGTAAAAATGCTGACTCAATGAACAAACTTGGTGTGGTCAATCCATTTCACTTTCTGTAACTGAACTTGCACATTCATTTAAAAGTCTTGGTAAAAACTGGGTTGGAAATTTTCGTTTTGGGGGCTGCTAAAAGTCACAAAACCTGAGAAATACCTTAGACCTGGAATGATCCCAGGGAAGCCAGAAGTTCCAAAGAGGATCCTTAGAAAGTGGACTCTGAACTGCAGCCAGCTGATTTCCTTCCAGGTCAGTCTTGGCCAAACTTCTCAACAGGAGAAATCCACCCACTGGGACAGGCGAACTCGGGACCCTGCATGTGAGGGAGTGGGCCCTGTTTCCTTCTCAGCTCCTCTTCCAGCCAGAAGAGGCTTCCACAGATTTATCTGGTTGCGCAGACAAAAACACAGGGCCTCACTCTCAATAACCTTCCTACTTGGTGCCTCTCCAAATTCCTAGGTTTAACAGTTTGAAATGTTATAGGAGGCCACAGCTGAACTCTGCAGTTCTTCAAACTTCCCAGGAGGGGGTGGTGCTGCTTTAGGGCTCTGAACAGCTGTCTACTCTCGCTTGCAAATGAAGGGAGAATAATCTGAAAAGGGAGAGGGACATCTTTTCTGCCACCTGTCCCTTAACAGCCTGCCAGATCCACCCATCCACATCACTTTGGAAAATCAGAAAGGCGAGGATGGAAGTCTTTGTACAGGAAAACCATTTGCTTGTTTATATTCCATTCATTCTTCCTTCCTTTCTTCCATCCATCCATCCATCCATCCATTCCTCAAATATTTATTGCACTTCTGCTATGCGCCAACCTCAGTTCTAGGTTCTGGGAAGCAACAGGGAACAAAACAGACGAAAACCCTTGCCCTCCTGGAGCTGACCTTCTGGCTGAGGACTCTGGGGGAGGGGAGGAAATTACAGATGGTAAACATAATAAATACGCAAATTATGTGTCAGGTTAGAAGTTGATAAGTTCTATGGAATAAAGGAGGGGAATACAGCATGGGAAGAGAGAGGTGTGTGGTGGCAATTTTAACTAGAGTGGTGAGGACGGCTCCTGGAGAAAATGACATTTGAGCAAAGACCTGAAGAAAGTGGAGGATGTTGGGGAAGAATATTCCAGGTGACGCGAACTGCCAGGGCAAAGGTCCCCAGGTGGAACTGAGCTGGTGTGTTATTTTGGTTTTAGTTTTAAAAAGTACAAAGTAATACTCACTTCTTGTGGAGAAAAATCAGATATTGAAAAAGAAAAATATCATTTGTCATTCCTACAGAAAAATAACTGTTAACATATTGGTGTATAATTTTGTGGTCTATTTTTAAGCATACAAATGTATGCTTAAAAATATACAAATATATACTATATATACATACATATGCAAAAATATATTACGAAGTGGAGCCATCCATACATACAGTTTTATAACTATTTATTTGCTTACTAATATAACCAGAAGATCATTTCTTGCCAATAACTATTGATCCACACCTTTACTGTAGGAGCATTAAAATCCCATCGTGTGGATGTCCCGTGTTTTTTTCAATCATCTCCCCCTTTAATGGGCTGTTTCCCTCTTTTCTCAATTACAAATGGTGATGCAGCCACCGCACTCATACGGTTTTGCGCTATCCGAGTACCCAGTTCTTCCCTAGGTAGCGCTTCTGCAAGCGGGAAGGCTGCGTCACAGGTCGTTGCACTGTGAGCGCTTTCATACGTGCGAGCTGCGTGTTTCCTGAGATCGCCTTTGGGGCGGTCTCTGGGGACCCCGCAGTGGCCCGAGGATGGGCTTCTTGGTACAAAACTGTCTTTTCTGAAGAGAAGCAAGTTCCCTACTGCAGGCTTGTCTCTAGGGGCTGGCCATATGGGCAATTTTTATTTTAATTTTATTCTTTATGCATTTCTATATTAAATTTTTTATTTTGGGGCATGCATTGCTTTTTATATTAATTTTTCTCACAAAAGAAATGTGTGCTTTCTATAAAAACTGAACACAAGAGAAGTATGTAAAGTAGAAAGGGAAGGTCCCCAGAAATTGCCACTATGGATTGGTGTGTCCAGCTTTTAGACATGGTCCAACCTCCATCCACATGCCTGATTTTATTGGTGCATCTCTCTCCCCTGTATTCACTCTGCCCCAGCCACACTGGCCTTCTCCCTGCTCCTTGAACATGCCAACCTCATTTGGCCTCAGGGCCTTTGCAACAGCTGCTTTTGTTGCCAGGAGCCTTTCTCCCAGATCTGTACATGGCTGGCTATTTGTTGTCTCTCTGTCTCTACCCAGGTGTCCCCCCTGAGAGAGAGGCATCCCCTGGCCACTCGGAGGAAAGAAATCCTTCTTTCCTGCCTTCCCGTCACCTTACCTTATTTTCTTCTTAATGTTTACTGTGACCTGAGTAGATTTTGTTTTATTTATTTGCTTCTTCATTTTCAGTTTCCCCTATTAGACTAGAAGCTCCCTATAGGCAAGCATTTTTGTCTGTTTTGTCCACCACTGTCCAGTGGCTGGTACATGGTAGGTGCTCAGTAAACATTTATGAATGCTGTTGGATGAATGACATTCATATACTTATGAAACCAAATGGAGAACTCTTGCAACAAAACAGCAAATGACCCTACTTAAAACTGGGCAAAAGACCTGAGTAGACATTTCTCCAGAGAAGATATGCAAATGGCCAAAGAGCACATGAAAAGATGCTCAACATCATTAGTTGTTAGGGAAATGCAGCTCAAAACTATAAAGAAATATCACTGCACACTTATTAGGATGGCTGCAACAAAAAAGGAAATAAAGTAGAAAGTATTGGTGAGGATATGGAGGAACTGAAAACTTTGTGTATTGCTGGTGGGAACAGAAGACGATACAGTTGCTGTGGAAACCAGTCTGGCAGTTCCTCAGCAAGTTAACCATAGGGCTCATGAGAGGGCCAGCAGTTCCACTCCTCAGTGTGCACCCAACAGAGCTGAAGACAGGTACTCAAATGAACCTTCAGAGCAGCACTATTTGTATTAGCCAAAAGTTGGCAATCACCCACGTGTCCATCAGTTGGTAAATGGACAAACAAAATGTACTTTACCAAGACAGTGGGATATTATTATTTAGCTATTCAAAAAGAATGAAATTCTGATAACCTGCTACAATACAAATGACCCTTGAGAACATGATGTTAAGTGAAAGAAGCCAGACATAAAAGGTCACATATTGTATGATCTCATTTCAATGAAATATCCAGAGTAAGGTAACCCATAGAGACAGGAGGCAAATTAGTGGTTGCCAGGGGCTGGAGGTGTGGGGCGGGGAGTGGGGAGGGACCATAATGGAAAGGGGGCTTCCTGTAGGTTGTGAGAATGTTTTGGAACCAGATAGAAGTGACAGTTGCACAACATCATGATGTACTACATGCCCCTGAAGTTTTCACTTTAAAATGGTTAATTCTATGTTTTGTGAGTTTTACCTCACTAAGAAAAGGTACTGTCATAACAGTAATCAGTCAATCATCAATGAAATTAAGATCATGCTATGCATTTTAAAACAACCAAGTAGGCTCATTTGAAACATGTCTTTTGTTCTTGCTTTCTTCACTTAATAGTATCTCTTAGATATTGCTCTCTAAGGCAGCGATTTTCAACTGGTGTGCTGGAAGAATCTTTAAAACAGGCAATACCTGACTATTTAGTCAGGGGCACTGACCTCTTTTCCTTTAGATTGTCAAATAAAAAAAAATGACAGCAGCCAATACAACTATAGCCATCCTGTGTGAATGAATCAAAATTATACTTATTTTTGTCAGATCAGCAAAAAGTATATTTTTTGGTGTGTTGCAGAATTTTAGTAATTAGTTTATGTGCCATGAGATGAAAAAGGTTGAAAATTGCTACTCTAAGGGGCTGCTTTGTTGTTGGCAGTGGCTGCAGAGATCTCCGTTGTGTGGAGGTCACATGAGCTGTTGTTTGATCCCCTGTGGACGGACAGCCGGTTGTTTTGCCACTATAAACAGTGATTCATGGAATACTTCTGAGCTCTGGTCTGCGGCTTCCTCAAGGGCAGGATCAGACTGAACAGGGCCGAGCAGGCACACAGACTTTAATGGGCCCCCTCTTGCCCAGCCAGTGTGGTTCAGTGGGTTGGGCATCATCCTATAAGCCAAAAGGTCGCTGGATCAGGGTACATGCCTGGGTTGCAGGTTCGGTCTCCAACTGGGGTGTGTATGGAAGGCAGCCAATCACTGTTTCTCTGTCACGATGTTATTTCTCTCCCTCGCTTCTCTTCTCTCTAAAAAAAATTTTTTTTTAAAGTCCTCTCTGTGTTCTCTGGGTGCTGAGCACAGTACTTTATTTTAGGGCTTGTGCAGAAGGGTAGACAAAGGAAGAAAAAGCAGAGGAAGGTGTAAGATGGGAGCTGGGAGGGAGAGGAAGGCAGAGCAGAACTGTGGCCCAGCATGGGCTTGGGAGACAGGCCACCTGGACTCGAACCCACTCTCTACCACCTCCTAGCTGCTAGACTGTGGGCAGCTCACCTAGCCTCTGATTCCTCATATGTCGAATGGGTACAGTCAGTCTCCACCTCATGGCATTGTGAAGATTAGGCGACCCATGTCTGCAAAAGTACGGGGCTAGACACACAGTAGGCTCTCAAGAAGTAGAGTGTAATAGAATTCCTGTTGGTGTCATTTCTATCAGTGTTGCTACTTCACCTCTATGAGTAGCTAGAGAGAAATCCAAAGTTCCCGTTTTACAGGTAAAGAAGTCGCAGGAAAAGGCCACCAGCAGGTTCACATAATCCATACTCTAAACATGGCAAACAGGGACCCATTCAGGGATGCACCGCATTCCCCTGCTCCCCCACCTCAGCTTCTCCTGCAGCATACCCTGCCTTGCCTTGAGGAGATACCCTATGTTCGGGATGGGAATCCCAGCGCTCCCAGGGAGCCAGCATGCCACTATCCAGAGAAAAGAGTCTGGCATCTCTAGGTGGAATTTGACCATTTCTACTCAGGGCAGTCACACGCCACCCACTGGAGGCATGAAGAAGCAACAGAGGCAGGTGAGGCAGGAGCAAGACACCAGAGGAGAGGCAGAGCAGGGGATGGTGGCTGAGATCTGGATCCTCAGGAGCTTCATTTGCTCCACGTGCACCAGATCAGGGAGGACTTGAGGAGTGTCCCTGAGGGAGCTTTGTGGGCAGGACTGAGATCCAGGACCCTCCTCGAAGGAGAACCCCCCCCCCCCCGGGGAAGGCGACGTTGACCAAGACATCTTCAGAGCCCACCAAGACTTCAGCAGATGTTTTGTCATGTGTTTTGAGATGCTTGTGTGTGAATAGCAGTGGGATTCACGGCCACATCTTCAGTTTCAGCCACATCCATGCTGTATTGTAGGTAGTTGTGAAAAATGAAAAAGTCCTTTCTAAAATTTTCTGATAGAAGTAATGTATGCTCACAGCACACAAAAATGTTAGAAAATGCAGACAAGTATAAAGATGAAAGATTATCTGCAATTCTCCCACCCATAAATGAGGATGGTTAGCATTTTTTCTAGACTTCTAATGTATTCAGACACATGCACTCCCCACCCCCATACTGTAACATATTGCTTCTTATTCTGCATTTTTTACACTTAAAATATGTCACGAACACCTCTGCGTGTCCGTAAATGTAGCAGAATGGCATCCTGTTTAGGGACCGCACAGCCTGTGGATGTACCAGCATTTATGTGCAAACTCCCTTGTAATGGACCTCTAGGTTGATTCCAATGTTGTCTGACGATGCACCATCTTTTCTTGCTCTTCTTGTCTCTGATCTGACTACTTTAGAATGTATTCCTAGTTGTGCCATTGTGGGATAATGGCGCTTTTTAAAGAGATTTGATGCATAGAACCAAACTGCCTTCTAGAAAGATGCTAATTCACACACTCACCAGCTGTATATGATGCTATCCCACACTCTCACTAAAACTGCTTACTGGAGAGACTGAATAAATTTCCAAAGTGCTTTTTAGTCATTTTTATTTCTTTTCCATCTCCTCATCCTCATTCTTATGTTGCATTGCATGTTTGTCATTTTCCCATGTTAAAACAAACTAGCACTATCTTAGTTATTTTTGCAACTATATTGCAAATACTTTTCCAGTTTTCTATTTGTCTGTAATAATTTATTTCATTTTTATTGTGGTAAAATGTGTATTTCTGAAATTTATAATTATAATCATTGTAAGTGTACAGCTCAGTGGCATGAAGTATGTTCACATAGTTGTGCAGCCATTGCCACCACACATTTCAGAACCTTTTTGTTTTTCCCAAACTGAAACTTTGTACCCATGAAATACCAGCTCCCCATCTCTCCCTTCCCCCAGCCGCTGGTGACCTCTGCTCTTCCTTCTGTCTCTGTGAATTTGAAGGCACTTCATCTAAGCGAACTAATACAATATTTGTGCGTTTCCTAGTGGATTATTTCACTTTGCATAATGTCTTCAAGGTTCATGTGTGTTGTAGCATGTGACAGAATTTTCTTCCTTTTTTCAGGCCAGACACTATTCCGTTGTACGGACAGGCCACAGTCATCCACGAGTGAGCACTTGAGTTGCTCCCACCTTTTGGCTCTTGTGGATGATGTTGCTACGACATGAGTGTGCGGCGTGTTTGAGTCCCTCCTTTCAGTTATTTTGTGTGTAATCCCGGAAGCGAATGTCCTTAACTTTTAACTGTGTTTATGACTCTTTTTCACGTGCAGACATTTTACAATTTAACATATTTATCAGTCTTTTCTTATTGCTCAGCCTCTGGGGTCATTTCTATATTATTACTTTTAAAGATTTTATTAATTTATTTTTAGAGAGAGGGGAAGGGAGGGAGAAAGAGGGGGACAGAAACATCAATATGTGGTTGCCTCTCACGGGGCCCCTACTGGGGACCTGGCCTGCAACCCAGGCATGTGCCCTGACTGAGAATTGAATCAGCAACCCTTTGGTTCACAGGCTGGCACTCAGTCCACTGAGCCATACACCAGCCAGGGCTCATTTCTATATTATTTAAAAATATCTCTGGGTAAGGCCTCTGTTTATTCATTTCTGTGAAACAAACCACTTCATAACTTACCGGTTTGAAAAAGACGATAATCATTTATTCTGTTGACAAATCAGCAGTTTGGACGGGACTTGGTGGGGTCAGCCTGTCTCTGCCCCATGGGGCTGCAGCTGAGGCCTCTTACCTGGGGGTGGGAAGATCCACTTCTAAGACTCATATGGTTGGCGTCTGGGTGCCAGCCATTGGCTAGGAGCTCAGATGGGGCACGAGACTGGGGACTTTGGTTTCTTTCCATGCGAACTTCTTCCAGGGCTGCCTGGGCTTCCTTGTAGCACGGTGGCTGGGTTTTAAGGGTGAGCATCCCAAAACATCAAGGCTGAAGTGTATGGTGTTTTTGCAACTTAGCCTCAGAAGTCACACTTCCAATGTCCTCAGTAGGGTCCAGACCAACCAAGGTTCAAAGGGATGGGACAGTTGCAAAATTCTATAAGAGCAAATGGGATAGGAAATATTGTTGCAGCCATTTTTGGAAAATGTAATCTTCCAAGTCTCTGTTCTCTGGCCACAACAATTTACATCCCTCTCACAGGCAAAATGCTCCCCTTCAAGACCTCCCAAACATTTTACCCCATTACTGGCTCAGTATTAAAACTCAGAGTGTTATTTAAATCATGTCCATGTACAGATGTGGCTTCTCAGATGCAATGTCGGGTACAACTCCTTGAGTGCCTTTCTTCTTGACCTTGTGAACTAAAGAGTAAGCTATCTGCCTCTCACACCCAGCACACAATAGGGAGGCTGGCTTAGGATTCTTGGTACAGACACTAGCCGCTCGAAGGAGGAGGGAATGGGAACTAGAGAGCTGTCACTGATCCACAGCAGTTCTGAATCCACTGAACAAATGTTGGTTAAGTTGCCAGTTTCTTGGGTAGGACCCAGTATTGCTCCCTGATACGATTCTGAGCCATCCTTCTTTTCCCATAAAATGTAGGCCAGTTGCAGGCTGAGTGGTTCCCTCAGCTTGCTTCCTGCCCTTAGGGGCTTGGGGACTCAAAGGCCTCATGTCCTGTTGCACCATCTCTGTTCCTTTAGTCCCAGCTGGCACTGCTTCACCAGAGCAATTCTGTTCAAACTTTGAGGGTTTTCTATGAATCTTAGAGAGGTTCACACCATTAAGGAAAAAAAAGGTCAAAATAAGAAATCTCTTCAAGATAAGCCCTTCTCTACATTGGGCTCCTTTTTAGGCTACAGTGGAACAAGGCCCTTAAGATTCTTAGAAGTCTTACTGCACAGTGGAAGGTATCCGTGAGGCGTGGCCTGCAGATCCTTAGAGGGGCTTTTGTCTACTTATAGGCTTTGTAAGGCCCCAACTTAGATCCTCCTGGTGTCTAACGGGAGGAACTTGCAGTCCCGCCTGGATTTGATGTTTGATCTGAGGCTCTTCTTTCCTTAAGCATTTCCTCCCTCCCTTCCTCCCTTCCTTCTTTCCTTTTCTTTCTTCTTTTTCCTTTTCTGTTTTCTTTTTTTGCTATATCTCTCACCTCTTATTTTACTGAATCAAATTGATTGAGGTACAATTTATATGTAGTAAAATTCACCCTTTTTAGAGGTACAGTTCCATAAGTTCTAACAAATGCATACAATTGTATAACTACCACTACAATTTAAATGTGGAATTTCTATCACCCCCAAAAGTTCTCTTGTACCCTTTGTAGTCCTTTTCATTACCCACCCTAGCCCCTGAAATCCCTCTTTTATTTTGTGTCCCTCTAGCTCTGCCTTTTCCAGAATGCCACACAAGGGGAATCATGTAATATGTATGGTGAGCATCCATTGCATGGATAGTCCATAATTTGTTTACTCATTCACCTGTTGGTGGATATTTTGCTATTACAAATAAAGCTGCTATGGACATTTGTGTACAAGTCTTTGTATGCATATGTTTCATGATAGTTTCCTATAGTTGCTATAACAAATTACTACCAATACAGTGGCTTAAAACAACACAGATTTTATTATTTTATAGTTCTGGGGGTCAGAAGTCCCCAGATGGTTCTCACTGGGCTAGAATCAAGTGTCAGCCCACTTGCATCCCTTCTGGAGGCCCTCGGGGAGAATCTGTTTCCTTGCCTTTTCCAGCTTCCAGGAGCCACCTGGCCCCTTCCACCAACTTTAAAGGCCACCGCAGCCAGTCAAGTGTTCTCATCTGGCATCACTGATGCTCTTTTGCTTCTCTCTTTCACTAACAGTGACCTTTGTGATTACCTTAGGCCACCCAGATAACCCAGGACAATCTCCCCATCTCAGGATCTGTAACTTAGTTACATCTGTAAAGTCCCTTTTACCATGTCATGTAATAACATGTTTACAGGTTCTGAGGATGAGGGCATGGACATCTTTGGTGGGGGAGGGGGCATTAGTCTCCTTCTTGCAAACTGAGTTGTTATGTTTTTATTACTGAGTTTTGAGAGTTCTTTATATACTGTGGATGCAAGTTGTTTATCAGATGTATGCTTTGCAAATATTTTCTCCCAGCCTGTCACTTGTGTTTTCATTCTCTTAACAATGTTATTCAAAGAGCAGACATTTTACATTTTGAGGAAGTCCAACTTACCAGTTTTTTTTATGGCTCAAGATTTTGGTGTTGTATCTGAGTAACATTTGCTTAACCCAAGGTTACAAAAATTTTCTCTTTCTTCAGGAAGCTTTAGAGTTTTATATGGTTACATTTAGGTTTACAAACCATTTTGAGTTAATTTTTGTATATGGGATAAGTTATAGGATGTCTGCTGTCACCATTTCTGTTCAATGTTGTACTAGAGGTTAGGGCCACTTTGATGAGGCAAGGAAAAGAAATAAAAGACATTACTATTAGAAAAGAGGAAGTAGGGTATGCAGATGACATGATCATCTATGTATAAAAATCTGATGGGATCTCTAAAAATGCTAATAAAATTAGAAAGTGAGCAAAGTTGCAGGATACAAGGTGATTATACAAAAAATCAATTGCATTTCTATATTATAGGCAATGAACAATTAGAATTTTAGAAAGCAATGTCATTACCATAGGTCAAAAATAAGAAATATTTAGTAATAGATCTGAAAAAAGGCATGTAAGATTTGTAGACTGAAAACTACAAAGCTGAGAGAAATTAAGGAAGACCTGAATACATGGAGCGGCATCTTGTTCATGGGTCAGAAGACTCAATACTGTTGAGATGTCAATTCTTCCCACAGTGAACTATAGATTCAATGCAATTCTGATCAAAATCCCAGGAAGCTTTTTACAGAAATCGACAAGCTGATTCTAAAATTCATATAAAAATGCAAAGGACCCAGAATACTGAAAACAATGTTGAAAAATAGTAACAAAGTGGAGAACGAACACTACCTGATTTCAAGACATAAAACCGCAGTATTCCAGACAGTGTGTGGCTGGTGTAAAGATCAATGAAACAGAATAGAGTCCAGAAATAGATCTGAACATAATGGGCAACTGATTTTCAACACAGGTGCAAAGGCAATTCAGTAGAGAACAGATAGTCCTTGCCCATTCTAAATTGGATGGTTTGCTTTATAATAAAATTGAATTTCTTTCTAAAATTGGGTTTTGAGAGTTTTTATCAATTTATGCTGGAAACAAATCCTTCACAAGATATGTGTTTTGCAAATGTTTTCTTCTAATATGTAGCTTCTTGGCTTTTCATTTCCCTAGCAGTATCTTTGAAAGAGTAGAAGTTTTAAATTTTGACGAAGTCTAATTTCTCAGTTCATTCTTTACAATTATTTTGTGTCCTATATAAGAAATCTTTGTTTAACTTCAGTCACAGAGATGCTCTCCGAAGTCATCTGGAAGTTTTATAGCTTTAGGTTTTACATTTAGTTCTGTGATCCATTTCAAGTTAATTTTTGTTTAGAGGGTTAGGTGTGGGTTGAGGTCTTTTTGCTTTTGTTTTACATATGGATGTCCAGTTAACATGATTTTTTGAAAACAACAACAACAACAACAACTATCCTTTCTTGATTGAATTGCCTTTGTACCTTGGTTAAAAATCAACTGGCCATTTATGGGTGGATCTGTTTCTGGGCTCTCTTTTCTGTTCCATTGATCTGGATGTCTACCCTTTCACCAATACCACACTGTCTTGGTTGCAGCGGCTTCATAGTAAGTCTTGAAAATCAGGTAATAAAAGCCTGAGATCTTTTCTCAGTTGGAGATTTTTTTTTTGTCACCTGGAGAGGCTGGAAATGAAAAACAGTTTTGTTTGCTGGTCCAGCAGGTCCTGGCTCCTTGATATTTCATAGTTTGTTCTTTATTCATCGCTCTCCTTTTGCATTTTTATCATAAATAGCAAGAAAAATCCAGATTACACTCTCAATATTCTGCTATATATTGAGTTCATTACATACATTTCTTCTTTCCTGCATTACTGCAGGTGACAAACTTTCTGCCAGCATATAACAAGGTTTTGCTTTCTTCCAGTTTCCAGGAACATTTTTCTTAAGAGCTCGCTGACATCCTCCTCCCAGCCTCATAGGCTTTTAGTGACTCCAGGGCCCTGGATTGGTCTCAGATGTGTGGTTGCAGCTGAGTCTCTTGTGCTGTTGTAGTTGCGTGGAGCTAGAGCTGGAGATGGGGCAGCTGGATGCTGACCCAGCATCTCTCTCTCTCGTCACGGAGTCCTGAGGCCTCTCCAAGTGGCCTCTGCATAGGCTAGTTGGGGGTTCCTCACAGTGTGTTGGTCCCAGGGAATCCAGGCTGCTTGCATGGAAGCTGAAGGCTTCAAGGGTGTGTTCCAACTCACAAAGAAGAAGCTGCACCCTCTTTAATGACTTAGTTTTGGAAGTGACATAGAGGTGGAAGCGACTTCCACCATACTGTACTGATTCAAGGCGGCAGCAGAGGAGATGGAAAGGAGGTATCCCTGAGAGATTTCGAGGAGGTGGGATAGATGGGACTTGAGGATAGAGTGGAAGAGGGAGGGGGCAAAAGTGACAGCAGGGTTCTGATTCTTGACTATTTGGTGTTAGCTCTATTTAAAGAAAGATAGATAATTCAGAACAGTATTTTTTAATTGACTTTTTAGAGAGAGAGAGATGAAGGGAGGAGGAAGAGAAGGAAGGAGGGTGGAGAGAGAGGGGGATATCTGTTTGTTGTTCCACTTATTTATGCATTCATTGGTTGACTCTTGTATGTGCCCTGACTGGGGCAACCTTGGCGTATCAGGATGATGCTCTAACCAAGTGAGCTACCTGGCCAGTGCCTAGAAAAGTGTTTTTGAGATCTTTATGCAGTGGTTTTACGAGAAAGAAAGGAGCAAGTGATACAAAGGAGCTCAGACTTCTGCCTTGTTGTCAAGCTTTGGCTTGTGTTTGTCCTGGAAAGTTAACTGAATTAATTGGACCTCAGTACAATTATCTTAATTTACAACATTAGGTAAAAATCTATAAATGTCAAGATGTGAAGTGCAAGAATGTAATGGGGATTGTCAAAGAAGCTACTACATCTTCAATATTCTCCCTTAACTGCCACAGAAATGTTTGAAGACTCTGGGAGGACGTGGCCGGTGAGCTATGGGGGAACTGCAAAGGGAACAGGGCCTTGACCAAAAATGACGGGGACCATGTGTGTGCCTGGCAACCCCTAGGGCCTGTCCCAAACAGTCTGTTTACCTATTTTTCAATTTAATTTTAATGTTTATCAAATATTGCAGATATGCTGATGAAAAGGTCAAAGAAAACACAAAAATAAAAGCTCTTATATCTGCTATGGCTTGCATGTGACTACAACAGAAAACCCACATGCTGGTAACATAAGCTATGAAAGATGATTTTAATTTTGTTATTGTTGTTCACAATCAGAGGTCCAGAAGTGAACAATTGGTTAATTTATTCAACAGCATTAGGTTGATGTTTCTTTCTTGGTGTTTCCTTCATGACCACAAAATAGCTGCTGCAGCTCCTTGAGTTATCAGTCACATCTGTATTCCAGGCAAGAGGAAGGTAGCAAAGTCTTTCCCAGAAATCTGCAGCAGGTTTCTGATTATGTCATCTTCCAGAACTGTGTTTCGTTACCAGTCTCAGCTGCAAAGGAGTCTGGGAAGGTGAGAGGTTTTCTTTTTTAGTTTCTCAGCCTCTACAGTAGAAAGGCAAGGAAAAGAAGGTTGGGATGGGTATTGAGTAGATCAACCATCAGTGCCTACCATGATCCCTTTCCCAACCTGCCTCACCGTGAAGTCTCACTTCCCTGTAGCGATCATTTTCAGCTCTTAGAATGGCCTCTCTTTCCCCTATGTATTATCTCTCTTTTACTAAATAAAATATTTATTCTGTTATTTCTTGATTCCCCCACCCCCCCCATTCATATATCTATTGTCTCCCAGGCATGGAAGGTAAAGATTTATCTTTCCTCAGTCCTACCTCACCTGCTCCAAACACATACACAAACTCCCTTATTTCACATTCCAAGTATAGTTTTGGTACTACTTAATTTTTGAAATATATTTTAACCTTACATTTAATATTTAAAAAATATTGAACCAACAAAAGTATCTTAATCAGGTGATCAAGGTCAATATCAACAGTAATAAATCAGGTTGATAGCACGTACGTACCCTTGATATAGTGGGATGAACATGCACTTTACCTCCCTGGTCTTCCTCCCAAATGCCTATGACCCAGTCTAACGATAAGGGAAACATCAGACAAACCCCAATGGAGGGATGTTCTACAAAATGCTTGACAGGTACTGCTTACAACTGTCAAGGTCATCAAAAACAAGGATGGTCTGAGAAATTGTCACAGCCCAGAGGAGCCTCTGGAGACATGAAAACCAAATGTAATGTGGATTTCCTAGAACAGAAAAAGGCATTAAGTAAAACTAAGGAAATCTGAATAAACGATAAACTTTAGTTCATGATCATGTATCAACATTGGTCTATTAATTTTAACAAATTTGCCATATTAATGTAAGATGTTAGTGATAGAACCCGGTTATGAGGATCTGGGAACTCCAAACTGCATTATCAATTCTCCCTGTAAATCTAAGACTTTTCTAAAAAGAAATCTGTTACAATACTGAGTTCATATTCAGTGTTTATATTGTGATGATTATTTACATCATTCACAAAGCAGGCCTTGTGTGCTGCAACAGCATCGTTTTGTTTTTCCCAGGGTTAGCAATCGCCTCTGTCTTCCAGTCACATGGATCTCTCAATATAATCAAGCACTTTGAGTGATTCATCAGCTTAATTTATTTTTCAGCTCCAAGCACCACCCCATTGTCCTCTTAATGCTCCCTCAGTCAGAGGTACAGGTTTTTTATTTTTTAATCTCACCATTGCTGGTGAAGAATGACTCATGGAGTTCATTAGAGAAGGAAAAGAAAGCAGATGCACCTCTAACCACTGGACACCCTTCCTTTCCAGCACCTGGCTCTTCTCCCAGGGCCCTTTGTGAGTGGAGTTCAGGAAGTTGACAAGGCACTCAACTTTCTTGGGACTTGGCAGTCTTTGTCCAGGACTCCCTTTTAGGCTGACAAACACCACCACTCACAGTGTGCCGAGCACTCACATGCAGGAGCTCGTGGGATCTGTGAAGTGGCACTGAGAGGTTGTCGCCTTGGGTGGGGCACATGCCTGATCCGGTGAGGTACTAGTCCCATATCCTCATTTCACATCTGCCCATGTTATGCATTTACTTCCCTCTCAGGCTCCCTAAGAGCCACGTAGGTTTGAGACACCTCCTGGGGAAGACTATGTCTCCAAGTCCCAGAAGGAAGATGGCCCAGCCACAGTTAGTCCCTGTGGCCTCCCATGGCAGCTAAGAACCCTCATTGCACAGGACCTGTGGGCTCCCTCTTCCTCCTGTGTACTGGGTGTGATGACAGCTGTCAAGAGGGGTCAGGCCTTTGAGGTGGGAAGCTTTCCAGGCTCAAAGAGGGGATTAGAGTTCGCTGCTGCAAGCGCCAGGGCTCACCTAGGACCGACTTCTCTCAGAATCACTTCCTCTGAGGCTCACGCTCCCTCTTAAGGACTATGGGAGGCATCTGGCATGGGTCTGGCCCTTTATCAGGCATCTGAGCATCTACTCCACAAGGTCACATACCCCTAGCATCGCATCTTACCTCTCATGTGTTTCCATCCTGTCATGTCCCAGCTGCCTGCAGCCAAGGGCAAATGCCATTCCAGCTGATTCTACACACTTTCAGTGAGCACCTCCTATGTGCCAGGCATCAGGCATTATCTCAGCAAACTACAGTCATTATAGTTTCCCTTCACAGTTTTTGGAAGTTCCATCTGTACTATTTTTGACCTAATAGTTTTCTTTAGATTAACTCCCTTTTTATTTCAATAAATATGATTTGAAAAAGAACTTTAGAACACTGCCATCAATGCAAGACAAATATCACTTTCCAAAAGCAAGTAGTAACCTTAAAAATAAAAACATAACTGTTAAAATAAAAACCATGCCCTGACTGGTGTGGCTCAGTGGGTTGGGCACTGTCCTGCAAACCAAAAGGTTGCTGGCTATATTCCCGGTCAGGGCACATGCCTGGGTTGCGGGCCAGGTTCCTGGTTGGGGGGCACACAGGAGCCAACTGATTGATGTTTCTCTCTCACATCACTGTTTCTCTCCCTCTCTTTCTCTCTTTCTTTCCTTCTCTCTAAAAATAAATAAGCAAAATCTTTAAAATAAAATAAAAACCATTAATCTTTGTCCAGGCCCTGATTATGTACATAGCCAGGGCGATGGTACTTTCTCTCCTTTACACCCCACCATGTCCCCATAAGGTGGGTTCCATCACTGTGCCCACCCTAGAGATGTGGGAGCTGGGGCTCAGAGGGGTGAAGGCACTTGCCTAGGAAAGAGGGTTGGGAAGTGGCAGAACTGAGATTCATGTCCAGGTCTGCCTTAACCATAAGGCTTGAGGCCTGCCAAGTCCTGTCCTGGGTCTTGAGATACCTACATAGGTCTTTTTCTGCCTGGCTGTTGCTGTCATAGCCACTGAGATTCCTCAGGGCCATGAGAACCTGTTTTTATACCCGGAGGGCATTTATCCACATATGGGAGAGGTTAGGGTTGCCCAGAGAGCTTCCTGATGATGTGGGAGACTTCAGTCTCACATCACCTGACCCAGCCTGGTTCTCCATAGATCCCCTCAACCACCGTCTTCAATAGTCTTTTCAGGGAACCCTCTGTCCTCTGGTTATTCCAAAAGCCTCCCCTTCTTCATTAGCTTCAAGGAGATGGTGCTAGTTCAGGGTGTACCGGCTGCTGGTTCAGGATGTGTCGGATGCTGCATCATTCACGACCCCTTTGGTTGCAAAGTGGCAGAACCCTAACACTCAATGGCTTACATAAAAAGGGGATTTTTGACTCACGTCACTGAGAAGTTCTTGTATGAAGGACTTCAGTCATGGCTGGATCCAGACTTTACACTATGTCATCTGGACTTAATCCATCTCTCTGTCCTGCTGTCATTCACTCATCTCTCTACCTGCTTCCCATGTCTGTTCCCTCCCATCTTCTGTGTTGGTTCATTCTCTTTTTGCAACGGTGAAAGTGCCTACCAGCAGCTCCAGACTAACAATTTCCCAGCTCAGCATCTCCCACAGAAAAAGAACACTTCTTTCCTAATAGTTTCAGCAACAGTCCCAGGCCAACTCTTATTGGTCCAGATTCGATCAAAGGTCTCTCCCTGAGACCATTGCTAAACCAACTAATCCACATGGACCAGGAGTGGGAGAGGGGAGGTCTCCCAAAGGAAAATTAGGGTGCTGTTACCAGAGGAGGGAAAAGACACGTCCTGGAGGCCAGACAACAGATAGCTCCTATGGACATAAAGTTGGCATTTGCAAAACAGCACAAGACCCAGATGTTCCAGTTAATAGAACAATCAAGAGCTGACCACCTTCTCAGTTCCTCAGGCACCATGGGGTTTTGGAGGAGAGGCTACCAGAGCCCACAAAGATGTTTTCTTCAGCTGCCCTTCCTGGTGCCCTGAAAGTGTTGGCCTGACCCTCCCCATCCCAACTGAGAGGCAAGGAGAGTCTGCCCAGGCGCACCATCTTTTGGCTGATTAACCTGGAGATCTTTAATGAGTTCCTTCTCTCTCACCACAAACCTTCAGCCAAGAAACTGTCCGCAGGCCAGAAGAATTTAGACACAGCGGAAAGAGGGTATAGCTCAGGAGGGAAAGACTAAGAACAGGGATTGGCAAAGAGATGGTGATTCATTCATATTCATTCACACTCCCTCCCTGCCTCCCTTGTCCCTGCTCCCCCCGCCCCCAACCTTTTCTCTCTGTCATTCTCGCTCTCTCTAGGCCTCTCTGCAGCCCAGGATGTGTCCCTCCCCACGCTCAGCCCGAGAAGTCTTCCCCAATTTCCTCTCTTTAAGGTCCCAGCACAGCCTATGTAGCACCCCTGAATCCCATTCATAAACAAGAGAATCTGATTGGCCCAGCTGTAGCCAAGGAGCCACATCCTGAGCCAATCAGCTTCAGCCAGGATGGGCTCCTGATCTCAGGCCCCACCCACGGGGAGGGCCCCAGGTCTCCTGCAGAAAAAGGTGAGAACCAGAACCCCATCTCCAAAGAATCCATTGACATCCACTAGCATTCAGCTAAAATCTGGTGACTTTTAAATTTTATTTTAAAATCAGTCCTCTCTTAGGGCTTTTGTGAGGTGGAGGGTGTGAGGTTTGTCAGCCTAGTGATAGCAAAGAGATTTAATTACGTTGTTAAAATTTCGAAAACTATAGTACGGGCAGCCGCCCTTCCGAGAAGACAAGGCGAGGGAGCCACCGTGCTCCCCTGCTGAGCACTCCGGGGCCTGATATAACATTTATTTGGGCGCTTGCATCACACATGTGCTGCATGACGGATTGCTGGACGTTGACAGCATGGCTCCGATACTAAAAACATATGACTCCATATGGAATGCCGCGGTATGGGGTGGAAATCCTGGACGGCTCGAGGCTGCAGATGGCCATGTATAATTCACGGGATTTGTAAGACTCTGCATCTGCTTCGTTGCTCATTCTTCAGTTGTCAGACAGACATAATCCCGAGCCTCTTATTTTATAACACAGATCTGCCAACAGGAGTGGGGAGGGGAGGGGAGGGAGGCTGAGCCGCTGCCAGGAGAACTCAGAAATAATTTGGGGAGAACATTCGGCTTGCCAGCAAGGACAGAAGCACACACCACAGGAAGCCCAGGCGAAGTTGGAAACCGGCTGCTGGTTTCCTGATCCCTTGTGGAAGGCCAGGTTCCTGAGGAGACTTTTGGAAAGGGGTGTGCTTTGATTTTGCCTTAACTGAGAGCCTCACGGCGGCATTTTCGTTTAGCCTAGATCAGCCTTGATCAGCCTTCTGGCTGAGCCAGCATGTCAAATGGCAAAGTATTTAGGCATTTTATTACATTAAGTCAGCCTTTCTTACAGACTGTCTCATGTTGTCACGTCACAGCGTTATGTGGCAAAAAAGAGGTTCGATTTAGTGTCACTTCCTTCTGCAGCCTTTCCTGAACCCCCTTCACTACATTAAGTACCTGTCCTCGTCATGGCTGGGGTGCCTCAGCCCACGCTGGGGTCATCTGCACAGTTCCGGTACAATCCGAGGCTTTCTTCTATCTGCCTGCCTGGGGGCTTTGCTTCAGAAACCAGAGCTTGCATGGACCTTCCGTGGGATAGGCCACAGTGCCAGGGAGCCCATACCCCGGGAGCTGCTCTCAACCTACAAGGGAGGGGCGGGGCGAGTAAATAGCCCAGCCTCTCATCCCTAGTGAGGCAGCTCTGAGTGGTGTTCCACACAGTTGTCCAGAGGGCCCCAGGGGCTGAGCCCCAGTTGCCCACAGCAAAAACTTGCTTGTCACCATACCTTTTATTAGCATATATTCTCTGTCTGACTTCCCTCCTCTGCTGGCACTTCCTGGGTCACCTCCCCCAAGCCTATTTGCTTTCAAGTTCTTGCCCCAGGGCCTGCTTTGGGGGTAACCAAAGTTACATACGACATAGACCCTCTTTCATGAAACCTCCGACCCCTAGATTTCCTCTTTCAGAGCACTGTTCATATTTGGTTGCTGTCACTTATTTAATTGTCTCTTTTCCCTGCTACTCCCTGAGGCAGGGATTCTTATTTTTAATTGTAACCACAGTGCCTGGCACCCAGTAGGTGCTTAATAAACATTTGTGGAGGTTCTCCTGGCTTGTCCACTCACCAGGTTGCTTAACACCTCTCAGCTCCCTCCATTCCCTCAATTGTAACAAGTGGACAATAAACTGTCTTATCTACTGCATGGAATTGTGGTAAGGAGTAAAAAATAAGACGAGGGAGGAAAATATGATTAACTCCTGAAATGCGCAACCAAAGTAAGGGCGTACTAGGTCAGAATTTTTAAAGTGTCAAACTCTCCTGGTTTATAGGAGTAAATTTCAGATGGTGCCCCAAAGCAATTTTATTTGAATAATTGTGTGTTTACTTGACTCAAACTAGAAAAAAAAAAAATAAGCAACCATCAAACTCAAATGTATTAGTTGTGAATGCATTTGGCTTCAAATAACTGAAAATTCAACTAACAGTGGCTTTATATAAATAATGGGTTAATTTTTTTTAGATTTAGAAAAGATTTTATTTATTTATTTTAGAGAGGGGAGGGGAGGGAGAAAGAGAGGGAGAGAAACATCAGTGTGTGGTTGCCTCTCACATGCCCCCTACTGAGGACCTGGCCCACAACCCAGGCATGTGGCCCTGACTGGGAATCAAACCGGCAACCCTTTGATTTGCAGGCCAGCACTCAATCCACTGAGGCACACCAGCTAAGGCAGGAGCTAATTTTTTTCAGTTAACAAGATTTTCAGGCATCAACAGTCCAATGCTGGTGCAGCTATCTGAGGGTGTTGTCAAAGATCCAGGCTCCTTCTTACTCCCTGCTTTCATCCTTGTCATGAGGCTTTTATCCTCATGGCTTCAAGAGAATTGCTGTCCTTCAGGCATTGCATTCTCATTCCAGGCAGGAAGAGGGAAAAGTGGGGAGAGAAAGTCTGTACCAGCTGAGTCTGTCTATCATCATCATCATCATCATCAATTTTTTAAATTAGGAAAGCAGTAAGTTTTCTGGGAATTTTACCCAACAGACTTCTGCTTACATTTCATTGGCCAGAACTAAGGTCCCTGATCACTCCTAGCTACATGGGAGTCTGAGAAGGCAATTTTAGTTGGGCACATTGCTTCCCTGACAAAATTAGTGAGGGCACTGCGACTGCAGAAATAGCTTAGTAAAAGAAAAGAAACAGGTTTAAAGAAAGATATCAAAGAAACAATAATACTGCTGGAATCACGTTTGAGAAACTTCCACTCCCTGTGCTCCATTCTTCTCTTCTTATCTTTATTACTTAGAATTATACTCTCCCAGCCCCAGAAACCTGGCAGTTTCTGTTCCTCAACTTGATACTATGAATCAAAACACCTTGAAATTCAAACAGGAAGCGTGCCATTTAAGGAAGTGTATTACATACGCAGCTACCTGAATCATTGCATGATTCTGTGGGTCACCAATGTAGGCAGGGTTCAGCTGGGTGGTTCTTCTGTTCTACATGGTGCTGACAAGGGATCGCTCAGGAGCTTTCAGAGGGGCCACACTCACGTTGGTGTCTCACTGTGGATGCCTGGAAGGTTCTGCTTCTCAGAGGTCTCCTAACCAAAGCTCCAGCACGTGGCCTCTCCAGCATGGTAACCTCAGGCTAGTTGGACTCCTCCGAACATGAGGGCTCCAGCAAATAAGATGAAAGCTGGTGATATTTGATGACCCAGCTTCAGAAGTCACAGTGTCACTTCCTCCAGACCCAGCCCTTCCAGATTCAAGTGGAAAAAACAGAGACTCCACCCCCCTACTCGCCCATCTCAGTGGGAGAACTAAGAATTCGCATCGTCTTATTTTGAACCACCAGTCTCCCACCTAGACAGATGGTGGTTTGCCTCTTATCTGCCTCCTAGCCTGTCCCTCTAAGCAAGAAGGAGAAAGAAGTTTCTCATCTCTGTGCTGACAAAGAGAAAAACAAAACCGGGCCTTACTCAGAGAATACTTTGTGCTGTAACCTGCTTTCACCCCAGGCAGCAAGGGCATCCTTTGGCACAAGCCGGAGCTGGGAGAGCCCTCAGATGCCCAGTCATCAAAGTGGACTTGGTTACAGCTGACTCTACCCCTCCTGCCCCATCTCTGTCCATGACCTTTTGATTTGGAGTCACCCACCCTCCCTCATGATCTTCCCAACTCTGCTCAGCCCAAATCTCCCTCTCTCTGTCTCAGGACTGAGTAAACTCTCTTACTTGGGGACAATGGAACTTTTGTCATCTTTTCCTTCCTCGGGTAGGCCACTGCCTGTATTACCCTCGCAGGTGATTACCTCTGAGAATCTGTTCCTAGCAAGCTCTCCTGGCAGGCGGGGCAAATCGGGCTGCACAAAGGGAAGAATGTTATCACAGTGCACCAGGATGGGCCGGGCCTGGCTCTGTTGCAGAAAACACACTTCACTCATGCAGAACACGCCAAATTGAAAAGATCGTGGGTTAATCAAATCCCTTTCTCCTCTGTTTCTATCAAACTCAAGAGGGGCTGGCCTATTAATTAGAAATGCTTTTTTCATGTAAAACATGGGCGCTCTGGAGATAAGGAAGGAAGACCCTTGATTGTACAGTCACAGTGATGTTACAGTTATTTCATTACAAGGCACCACATTCCCTGCCAGCCTTGCGGACACAGCTCAGACCTCCCATTGCTCTCGTGGAGAAACTCCCTGAGACTTGGAAAGTTTCCCCAGCAGCCGCCAAGGGTAAGAGTTTCTTTTTCTGAAGTCAGGGTGCACTGTAGTCACATTTCCATGCAAGGCTAACAGAAGAACTTAGCAGGCTTTGATTCTGTGTTGTCCGAGTACATTGGCCATCAGCCTCACAGGGCTGCTTAAATTAAAAGTAATTAAAATTTAACATTTGGTTTCTCAGTCCCACTGGACACTTCGCAAGTGCTCAATGGCAGCATCATGGCTAGTGGCTCCTGCACCAGGCAGCACAGAGAGCAAACATTGCGTGGTTACAAAAAGTTCTGCTGGGCAGTGCTGCTGCTTTCTACAAGCTCACAAACCTCCAATTTTTCACTTGGGAGAAATGATAAAAGAAAGTCAGGATGGCTCAACAGGATCTATTGCCTCCACTGGGAAAAAACATACAAGAAACAAAATCCTACTTTGATTCTGTAGTGACACTGTTGGTGTGTCCTGCTCAACACCCACTCCCCTTCTTCTGGTTCAGGTGGGGCTGGTCCCACCGCCAGCCCCCTGGGCCAGGCCTAGCACCTAAGTCTGACCACTCAGAATATCCCTTTCCCTGGGCCACGGTGAGTGGGTCCATCATGTTGGCCCAATTGGAGTAAACTCTTGAACTTTGGCTGGCATGGGTGGGAGTGGGTGTCTTCTTCCTGTTGGGGTTGCCAAGGAGGTAAGATATGGGACTGGATCTGCTGGTGGCTGTCACGCATCATTCTGGAGAGAGTCAGCCTGCCAACGACCCCATTGCAGAAGAAAGCAGAGCAGAGGGAGGTAGGGAGTCCCGGTGACACTGTTGATTCTTGGATCCAGCTGTGGCTGTTCAGGGATCAACCCCTGAACTTGCCAGTCACAGGAAGCTATTACCATTGACACCTTGGTGCGAATGATGCTCCCAAGCATTCCTGCTTAGGTCTGTTGAACTGGGTTTCTGTCATAGTCACAAGGATTCTGATTAGTCTATGTTCTGAGAATGGCAATCCATTTACAAAGGAAAAGGAGGCTAGTTTTTCTCTATCCTCAAACTACTATTAAGATTCAGTTTAGCCCTAGCCAGGTGGATTGGTTGGTTGGAGTGCTGTTCCACACACCAAAGGGTTGAGGGTTTGATCCCCAGTCAGGGCACATACGGGAGGCGACAGATCAATGTTTCTCTCTCACATTGATGTTTCCCTCTCTCTTTCTTCCTTCTCTCTCTCTAAAATCAATACACATATCCCTGGGTGAGGATTTTTTTAAAAAAGAATTCACTTCATGTGATAGGAAGATGTCAATTCCAGATGGGTCCACCCTAGTCCTCCCTGGCTTATGTAGCTCCCTGCCCCTGGGGAGCCAGTGGACTCAGCTGAGACTGCACCAAGCAGACGCCATTTCTTGAGAACTGGGCTGGAGCTGAAACAGACACCGGCTGTGTTGATGGCACAGTCACATTGGTGGGCGCAGTAGACCGAAAGACCACGCCGTTCAGCTGCTGAGGACCCTGTTCTTGGCCTTCACCCTGCCTGAGGCCTGTGTCCTTTCAATAAGCCACCTTTAATTTGAGCTGCCTCGAGTAGGTATCTATTCCTGACACTCAAATATTCCTGGTTAAGAGAGTATCAAAAGCCTGCCAGGTGTTTTATTTAGATGAGGTAATTCTATTCCTAGGGATTTATTTCCAGAAAAAAATTAAAGTTTACAAAAAGGTTTAGCAGATTTCTTCTTTTTGCTTGTTTGCTTTGTTTTCATTTTAATTTCTGGTAATGTCTATTGCTCTTACTGCAAGATACTACCAGCCTTCTTCTTCCTCATGTAAGAGTCAAATAGGAGGTCCATATCAAAACTGTATTAAACCTTCAACTGAATTTAAACTCTGGGATTACCGAGCAAGGAATTTTACTTACTCTTGATAATTAATGAATGAACAGCACTCTTGGAAGGAAGGTCATACCTACTTCCCTTCCATTCCCTTCTCCAACCACCATGCCATGTAATTTGGGAGGAAGGCTGCCTGTAGCAGAGACCCTGGAGTTCAAATCCCTGCTCCACCACTTAATAGGTGTATAATTGAGGGAAAGTTGCAGAACTACCTAGGCCTCAGTTTCCCCAAATAGAAAATGGGGGTAATAAATGCATATACAGCAGGAAGTTGCCAGAGGCTCTGATGAGTTGATGCAGATAAAGTTCCCAACACAGTGCCGGCACATAGCCAGGGCTCCACAAACAGTACCGTTGTCATTTGAAATAGGGGGATAGGGAAGGAAACAGAATTCCCACATGGTCAGGTGATTCCACTGCTAGATATATACCCAAAAGAATGAAAAACAGGTACTCAAATAGATACCTGTATGCCAGTGTTCATTGTAACATTATTCACAATTTCCAGAAGGTGGAAACAACTCAAATGTCCAGTAACTGACGATGGATAGATAAACAACACTGTATATCCACCCAATGAGATATTATTGAGTCCTAGAAGGAAAAGAGGTACTGACACATGCTACAATGTGACCAAATCAACCAGCCACACCAATTTACCCCCAAGTTAGGCACAGGGGCCTGCCCAGGGTTGAAATGGGGTAAAAATGCATATTTCAGTTTTACCAGTCAGTGAGATGTTTATTGAGCATCTACTATGTGCCAAGCGCTTAGCTAATTGTTGGAAGTGCAGTAACTCACACCATCTGTGCCCTCCTGGAGTTTTGGTTCTGGGTAAAAATTACCAAATGATCATCGTGGCCTTGGAGGAAGTGTCAGGGGCTCTGATAACCTGGAGGCAAGCTACTAAACTTGATAGGGGAGGGCATAGTCACAGAAGGTTTCCTGGGTGGGGCGTGGGAGTTGCAGAACCAAATTTTTTCTCGATGGTCAGAAGAATGTTCCAGACAGGGAACAGGAAGTTCAAAGGCTCAGAGGAAGAGTGGGCATGGCTATTCAGAGGAATTTTCAGCCCTTGAGTAGTGGAATCATAGCATGGGATGCGAAGTCAGACAGGTGTGAAGCTGGACAGGTAAGCAGGGCCTGGTCATGAAGGGCCTTGTAGGGCAGTTAGAGTTTCAACTTGTTATTCAAGGCCATGGGAAGGCATCAAAAGAATTTAAGTTGGGAAATGACATGTTATAGTATTTTTAAAAAGACCTTCTTTCAAAGTTAACAAAATGAGATATTATTAGCCATAGTGGCTAGGGAAATTGCTTGTAAAAAAAAAACTTGCAAGCACAATTTTTAACTTGACAGTGTTTTGCAGACATTCTGGAACATTTTAAAAATTCGTTATGCTGACACTAACCATCAAACCCCATTCCCTTGAGCTCAGCTGTGTTGTAGCTGAAAACTTGCTCAGTGTGTTTACTCTACATAGCACCCAATTTTCTAAATCTCGGCAAATTTGCCCTTAACAGTAAAATACTGGGTACAGAGCATCTTCGCACTCCACCCAAATTATCCCCCTTGGTGGGTGCTAACAGTCTGATGCTGTGACAGTTGTTACGACATGACAGGCTGGAGCCATGTCTTATTTGTAAGCCTTTCTGGAGGAACTCATGGGAGTTTTCTTCTTTAGCGTTGTTGATATTGCAGAGTAGGGTTACTGGGAAATTCATTTGCCCTCTGAAGCAGTCAGGAGAGACTGGATTATGCTGCTGTAACAAAAGTCTAGGTCTCCATGGCTTACATCAACGCAGGTTTATTTCTCACTTGTCACCTGTCAGTCATGGACAGGTTGTGGCTCCATTCCATGTCATCTTCTTATTAGGATCCAGGTCAGTGGAGGGGCCTCTATCTGGGTCATCACTGGTCTCACGACAGAAGAAAAAGAAGAATATGGTGGAGCATGTGTTTGCTCTTAGCTTCTGCTGAAAAGACAATGGAACTTCTCACCTTCCTGTCCCTTCATTCTTCCACTATTGGCTGCCTTTTAGGAATATTTAATATTATCCCATATAATTATAATGATAATAAAAATAATTACACTAAGTCTCATTGACCTGAGACTTAGTGTAACTCAGACCTCATTTTCTGAGTCCCAGACATTACGATATTGTCTTATGGGCCTCATCTCATTTAATCCTACACAGCAGGTGTTCTTATTACCACCAATTCGAAGATGAAGGTGTAAGTGCAGACATGGCCCAAGGCCCTGGAAGGGAGTGTTTTCTTCCTGGAAGCCCCAGCTGCCTGCCTTCGTGGTCTCGGTGGAGGAAGGAAACCCTGGCCTGTAACCAGGATCAGGGATAAGCTCCAGGCCAAAGGGGAACAGGACTTGCAAAGCTGAAGTCTGACCCTGCCTCTTCTGAGGTTGCTTACTTATCGCCAACCTTTCGAAAGGGCACATCACTGCTCATGCTCACCAGCTCTTTTTAAAATGTAAATGACAGTATTTCAGAGTTAAAATTACTGAGGAGGCACAAAGTTCAAAGGCCAGATTAGTTTTCCAGCTAATTTTGTGTGATTGTGTCTGGAGGGTAATTATTAGCTTTGCAGAAACGTGTTGTATTTCTTTACTGTGAATCCGCCTTTCTGCGGATCTGGAAGCTTCAGTGGGAGACAGATGATGCAGCCTCCAGACGGGTGAACTGTGTCATGCTCAGGGTCTTGCCTGGTGATGTGTGCGCAGTAGGCACTCCCTACAAGCTTGTTGAGTGGGAGAGAGAGAACAGGACAAAGAGAGAGAAGGCAAGAAGTAGACAGAACGAGTAAGGAAGGTAGATGGGAAGGGAGAGAAAATGGAGGAATAGGTAGGAGGAAGGAGCGAAGCAGAGAAGAAGGCTGGCAGGCCTGGCAGATGGATGAGGGTCTCTCTTTACCTGTGGTGAGTGGCTGCAGACCAAAGAGGCCAGTGGAGGCTCCCACCACCAGAGACACAGATCCCTTCCCGACTGGTGTGGCTCAGTTGATTGAACTTCGTCCCTCGAAGTGAAGGTTGATGGTTCAATTCCTGGTCAAGGCACCTGGATTGTGGGTTTGGTCCCTTGTCTGGTTGCATATGAAAGTTAACTGATCAGGGTTTCTCTCTCACATTGATGTTTCTTTCCCTCTCTTTCTCCCTCCCTGCCCCTCTCTCTAAAAATAAGTGAATAAAATCTAAGGAAGGAAGGGAAGGGAAGGAAAAAAGGATCTCTCCTGCCTCCTGATAGGGCTGGCAACCCACAATGAAGAAATCCAACCAACTGAGAAGGGATTCTTGTGGTAATGAACTATGGGAGGACATTGAAAACTACAACCCCAACATGCACTCTGTCTCTGTTCCTCTCTCATCTGTATCACCCCTATCTCTAAGTACACAAAATGCCTTTGACATTCTCCCCTCCATTCCATTCCCCCTGACCTATTCCCTTCTGGAAACTAAATGACAAAAGTATAGGCCAGCAAGAAGGAAGAATATTTTGCCTATAGAATTGCTCCCCATACAGTGGAGGACACTCCCTCTACTCCCGCCACCTGTTTTTCCGGTTGGTATAGGCTCTGGGTCTCATTACTGCCTGGGCTTGCAAGTGGGGAAGGAGTTGAGTATTTTCCTACCTCCTTTTGCCCTGGAGGGTCGCCCTGTTTCAGGAGATAAAACTTGAATGAAAAAAAATGGGAATTTTTTTTCTCTCAATCCAGCTACATTTGCCTTATATTTTATGGAAATTCCTCCCAGATTCTGGCATGAGGCACCTGTCAGTCTTGGGTGTCAGCACTGTAAGCTTTCAATTCCCATTGCCTTCTTAGGTATTTCGGTGGAAAGCTGGGAAAATATATATCTTAGGGGCTGCAACTCTGGTGCCAGTTTAGATCAACCACATCCAACCTCTTCCTTTTACCCACTGTTTGGCTCCCTGACTCAGTCAATCAACAAACATTTATAGAGCACCCAAAATGTGCTGGACACTGTACCATGCACCAGAAATATGAAGGTGAATTGAGGTCTCACCTTGCTCTTGAAAGGGACCATCTTTTGCAGGAAGAGATTCATAATTATAGCATTAGTATAAGAGTAGTGTGTGATGCTGAGACCTGGATAAACAGAGAGGTTAAGTGACCTATGCAAGGATGCACAGTAAAGATCCAGAAAACAGACTGGTATCCTGGGTCCCTAGTCTATGTTCCTGCCATTGTGCCTCCTGGCCTCCTCCTTTCCGTCATCTTGCGGTCCCTTCTCCAGTTCTCCTGCTGCAGGGATAAGGCATAGCCATTGCTCCTTTCCCTACAGATATTTAAGTGTGCAGTTCTATTTCCTCCCAGTTTTCACCCCAGTCCTGGTCCTTCTCACCCTGCAGCCTCTTACAAGCTATGAACATCTCGTCCCACAAACTAGAGCAGGTTTCCAGAGGTCTCTTCCACCTCCCTCTTTATGTGTTGGCATGTGGCTTAATCCTTTTGCTTCTCTCTGACCAGGGAGTTCTCAGAGCACATGATGTGAAGCCAGTGACTTTGGCATGCAGAGAATCTGACTTGTAGCTGTACTCTGCCACCTCTTTGCTGTGTGCCCTTGGCTAAGTTGCTTACTATCTCTGAACTTCATGTCTTCATCTGTAAAATGGGAATAATAACACTGATCTGCCTATTGTGGTATTTAAATGAGTATGTTTAAATATGCATTTAACACAGTGCCTGGCAAATAGTAAGTGCCTGATAAATGATGCCTGCTATTGTTATTACTATTATTATTGTTATTATTGCTAGTATTCTCCCTATTAGACTGTGTTCCCCTTGAGGGAGGGGACTGCATCTTTCCCAGGCTGTCTGCCAAGCACTAATGCAGTAAGTCATTGATAAATGCTCATTCAATGTGTTGACTCTGTCAAATCAGAGTGATCAGGCTGCCCCTTCAGTTGTAAGGAAGTAAACTTGAAGAGGATGTTGTAACCAAGTGATTTCCAAAATAAAACCCCAGAAACCCCAGTTCTGTAGATTGCTCAGGGGAGAAAAGGTCCCCTCTGCAAATCAATTTGGGAAACACTGATCCTCCATCCCTTTCTGGGAAAGTCAAATAACCCTCAGACTATAGAGGCTCTGACAACTTCTACATGAAAGAAACTTTTGGAACTTTGTGGATCCCCCTGTTACTCAAGCTTCATTGACCAAGGAACTCTTTTCTTATGAAAATGAAACGTCTATTATCAAACTACTACCTTTGTGTCCTAGAGGATGTTCTCTCTGGGCCCCTGTTGCACACCATTCCTGAATCCCATCCTGCAGTAATAGACCTGCTACCCTGGGGGAGTGTACCACCAGTCTGACTGCCTGTAAGAATAATCAGTGGGGCTGAACACCTGAAACTAATACAAAATAATATCAAATGCAAACTGTAATTAAAAAAATAACCGATGGGGGCTAAGTGCACATTCGATATAGCCGCAGGGCACTGCTAACCAAAAGCTCTGCCAACATCCCTCATGAGGCCAGGAGCTGATGGGAAAGCTAATGGCATTATAATTTCCTTTTCAACACAATAGTCATCAATATATATATATTAAAAATATTTCATTTATTGTACAAACAGCAGTGCGCCATTCATTTTCCACAGAGACAGAATAGAGGTAGTTTGTGTGCTCTGCCAAAGGTCACTTGGAACAATGGGACATTTGCCACTGATCTGAAACCTTACTCTTGTCAGTCTCTTTAAAAACATCACACACATTTAGGTTCTTGGAAGAATGGCTGTTCTCCTTGTCTAGTAAGAAATATGACCTGAAAACTACATATTTATTTTTTGCACTACATGCTATGGTCAGGTGAGATCTGAGGACTCCTGGAATTCTCTTCCATCATGTTCAGCTGGATCCGAAGAGAGGCTAGTCTCGCCCTGCCCTCCTCACACACACGGTCGCCATCCCACTTTGCGATCTCCATCCTGTGCCACATCTCTGCTTCACTCTGCCTGTGCCATCGCTGTTCTCCTCCCCTTCAACACCTTTCCCCTCACCAGTAATAACAACAACCACCATTTGTTCATCACTTACTAGGGGCCAGGCTCTGCTAACAGCTTCACAACTAGTACCTGATTTGATCCTTCTGGCAACTCTATAAGGTGGAAGTTTATTACCCTCAACTGGCCAATGAGGAAACTGAGGCACCAAGGGTTAAGGACCATGCACCTCTTCACATAGCGAGGCAGGGTGGAGCTGGGACTTGATCCCAAGATGTTGGGGTCCAGAGTCCCTGCATTTGCCCTTAAGGGCCTCATGTTGATTTTTGTATTTACTGATGTGAAATTCACATCATGTAAGATGAACCACTTTGAAGTGTATGATTCTGTGGTGTTGAACACACAGTATTGTGCAACCACCATTTTTATATAATTCCAAGACATTTTCATCATCCCAAAAGGAACCTGTACCCATTAAGCGGTCACTCCCCATCCTCCCCTGCCCCAGCCTCTGGCCACCACCAGTCTGCCTTCTCCCAGTCCTGTGCAGCATGCAGTTCCCTTTCTGGAACACCTAAATTTCCTGTCTGAATCACTGGTTCTTCACGCAAAACAGCTGGAACTCGAGTTCATGAAGGGCCGGGATTGGGTGTTGCTTAACTCTACATCCCCGGCGGTGAGCTGTGAGCACAAGACATATCTGTTGACATAACACAGTTGGCAGTTTCACCTAGTTTTCAGTTGTTCTTTATTATCTATTGAATTTATTGAGGCGCTCCTATATGCTACTATGAGAATCATCAGAAAAATTCTGTGAGGAGACAGCAAAGATTACCCCATCATACAAACGAGGAAACAGGGGCTTGGAAAGTGTAAACCATCTTTCTTTCCTCTGTGCCTTTGTATCAGGTTTCTGCTCCTAATGCTCTTACCGTCCCTCCTCTGTATACGTGGAGTCTGGGTTCACTCCTGTGTTAAAAAAGCAAAAAGGGAACTCAGCACACAAAGGGAACTTGCACACTAGCTTTCCATAAAGCCACCCAGACTCCTGCCGACACCCAACCTCTCTGCTCTGGGCTGGATTCCCTCGGCCCGGAGCCTTCTGCTAATCAGAAGCCCTGGTCTGTAGTTTGTGTGTCTTTGATGAATAAAAAATGGGGAAGCAAATTAATTATTACTTAATAAATTCAGTTTGGTTGACAAAAATCTTCCAAAACATAAGGCCTCCAAGTTGGAGCCAGCCCAGATGTCCAGCAACGGGTGGCTGGTGACAAGAGAAAAATGCCTTTATGTAGTGGCATGCCAGGGAGGGAGACCTACGGGGCACAGACACAGAAAGGCAGCCAGCAAGTGGCTTTACAGGGAAAAGAAATTTGCAGAAGAATTTGGATGGCGCAAACTCATTCTTTTGGGTGGAAAAGAATTACACACCTGTTTGCATGTAAATATAGGTGTATTCATGGAGGAAATTCTAAAAGAACACCAATTTTTTAAATGGTGGTAAAAGGCATGTAAAATCTGCCATCTTAATATTTTAAATCTATAGTTTTATGGTGTTAGACCCATTTTATATTATTGTGCTGCCATCACTACCTTCCATCTCTAGAACCCTTCCACCTTGTAAAACTGAAACTCTGTACCCATCAAACACTAACCCTCCTCCCCTCCTCCCCAGTCTCTGACAGCACCACTCTCCATTCTGTCTCTGTGAATGTAACTACTCTGATGCCTCACATAGGCGGAACTATGTATGTTTCCATTTTTGTGACTGACTTATTTGACTTAACATAATGTCCTATTTTTATTCATGTTGTAGCACAGATCAGGATTTCTTTCCTCTTTTAGTCTGAATAATATTACATTGTATGGACAGACCACTTTTTGTTTATCCATTCATCCACTGCTAGACCCCTGGGTTGCTTTCACACTTTAGCTATTGTGAATAATGCTGATAGACACAGGAGGAGGATGCCACATTTTTTAACAAAACTAATCTCTGGGTAAGAGGATGGAATTATGAGAAAATTTTACCTCCTTTCCCTTACTGTAGACAATTTATTTTAGTTAAAAAATGTACAGAAATACATTAAATCTAGAGAAAGCCCCAATCCCCATATACCACTTACAGAAGTGTAACCACAGTCTGGGGTGTATTCTTTCACATGTGAACAGATGATATGCATACAAGTACTGTTTGAAAGTGAAAACTGAGTTGTGGAACACCTCAGCTCCCCCTGACCATGGAACGCTGTTTCAGGTCAGTTTGTGTGGGTCTACTCCATTCTTCGTAACTATTTCCCGATATTCCGTTGTCAAGGATATTTAACCAATTCTCTGTCATGGACGCTTAGCATTTAAGTTGTTTCCCGTTTTCACTGTTATAAACTGTGGAGCAACGAATATCTTTGAACAGTTATCTTTGCAGAGGTGTATAACTAGCTGTAAGACAAATTCCCAGCACTGGCTGGTGTGGTTCAATGGGTTGAGCACTGGCCTGTGAACCGGAATGTTGCCTGTTCGATACCCAGGCAGTGCCCATGCCTGGGTTACAGACCAGGTCCCCGGATGGGGGCATGGGAGAGGAAACTGGTCGATATTTCTCTCACATTGATATTTCTTTCTCTTCTGCTCTTTCTCCCTCCCTTCCCCTCTCTCTAAAAAATAAATAAAATCTTAAAAAAATAAATTCCCAGAAGTGGAATTGCTATTCCAAAGGGTGTACACATTTAAAATGTGGATGGATGTTGCCAAATTGTCCTCCAGAAAGGTTGTCCTGATTTACCTCATCATATGAATGGGAATATCTTCCCACATATCCTCAACCAACACCAGATAACCTTCCACGTTTTAATTTGATAAAGGCGAAGCTGACAGCGGTTTCAATGTGCCACTTTCAGTTACAAGTGCAGTTGAAGGCTTTCCAAGTTTAGTGGCCAGGTGGTCTTTTCTTTTTAAAGATTTTATTTATTCATTTTTTGAGAGAGGTGAAGAGAAGGAGAAAGAGGAGAGAAATATCAATGTGTGGTTGCCTCTCATGCACCCCCTACTGGAGACCTGGCCTGCAACCCAGGCATGTACCCTGACTGGGAATTGAACTGGCGACCCTTTGGTTCGAAGCCCACACTCAATCCACTGAGCCACACCAGCCAGAGCCCCAGCTGTTTTTCTTCTGTGCATATTTAAATGCTTTGCCCACTTTTTGTTTAAGTGGGAAGCCTTTTACATTTCTTTAAGGCTTTCACTTTCTACTTTATGTCCTTTCACTTTTTTTATTACAGCTAGCAAGTTCAAGTCTACAATCCCTTATCTGAAACTCTTGGGGAAGATGTGTTTCAAAATTCAGTCTGTTTGACTGCTGGAAAGGTATTGGGGTTCATGTGCCTTATCTAAAACTCCCAGTGAGGTCTAGGGCAGCCTCCCGTCATCAAACACATTAGCATTTCTTCGGTGAGAGGTATAAACATTCCCACACCGTGGGATGAATAAGGAATATAAATAGCCTCATATCTGCTTAAATCAGATTTTGCCACCAAATGTGCCAGCAGTAAAAACTCACAGTTTTCAGATCTTTTTGGACTTTAGAATTTTGGCTAACGAATTATGGACCTGTATCACATTTGTTTGCATGGTGGGGGAAAAGCCCAAGAGAGATAACTTTAGAATTTAATAAATAAGGCACAAGCAGGGAAACTAATGGCGAGTGACAAGATCAGGATTCCTTCCTGCATCTTTAGGCTCTGAGTGGACGCAGGCAGGAGGGGTAAGGTGCAGGCGTTTTCACTAACCCTGAGTGCTTAGGGACAGGCGCGTGCACTCCTGTCACTGTCAGCTAGCTAGCTGCAGCCCTCTCCTTTGCACACGTTTCCTTTTCCAGCCCAGCAGCCCTAACCCCACCACCTGCCCTGTATTCCGGAAGTCTGCCTCCTCCTGTGCACAGCCCAGCCAGGACCACCTTCTTCTCAGCGGCCCCTTCTTGTCTGACTGCTGGTGTGCAGTTTCCTTTGCTCCATGCCTGAACACAGATGAAATTAATTCATTCCCACGGAGTACCCCAGCATGAGGTCCTCTCACCTCCCCGCTGTCCAAGGACAGCAGTCGGTGATTTTCCTCATGGAAATGCTGATGCTAATTCTTCCCCTAATGTATATAAAACCAGGTGCTTCCAGGAACTGTAAATATGAATCTACTTTAGGCTTTTAGAGCTACTGTGGAATTGAATAATCATAAAAGATACTCCTTTCATGGAGATTTATGGCCTCCCCTCACCCCCACCTCCAGTTCTCAACCGATAAAAAAACCATATTTTACCAAAATATATCTCCCATCAGTGGTCCTGGAACACCTCCCTAACTGACTATATTTATTGGGAAATGATTCACATTAATTTTAGGCATCATCCTAATATCGTATTTATGACAGACTGTGTGAGCACCAGAAAGGGCCCTCGCTTCCTTCCTGGCACACGTCCTCTGTTTCTGCAGATACGTATTGTAAACAGTGCCTGGAGAGACAGAATCATAAAACTAAAATAGGTTATCTTTGGAAAATCTGTTAATCCTAATCAAATCAGACAATCGCCAGCCTGATTTGAGAAGCTGAGAGGCTTTGCCCAATGTCTGTGGGAGTATTTTTCTTGGAACTTTCTTATTCCAACCCCGGCTCCCCACTCTAAGATGTGAAGGGACTTTTTTCATGCTGCGGAGACCCTCACAGAGAATGAGTCTTGACTGACAAATCCTGCCAAGTGAATAGTTGCTTAGTGTGCAGAAGGGGAAGCTGAGGGGACACAGGAGACCAGGGACAGGGTAAGATGGAGACAAGTTTGTTCAGTGAATCCATTTTGTGTGGCTCGAGGCAGCAAGCACAGGTTGAGACCTCGAGAGAGAAAATGCAGGATGCTTGTCCCTGAGGACACTATTGCTTTGGACAAGCCAAAGGAAGAGAGATGAGCAGGAGCCATTCTGTGATGCTGGGAGGGAAAGGCTCAAGGGTTTATAAGAATAGACAGCCCTGGCTGGTGTGGCTCAGTGGCTTGAGCGCCAGCCTGAGAACTGAAAGATCACCATTTAGATTCCTGATCAGGACAAGTGCTTGGATTGCAGGCCAAGTCCCCAGTTGGGGGGGGGGGGGTGGAGATGCATGAGAGGTAACCAATCGATATATCTCTCACACATTGCTGTTTCTCTCCCTCTCTTTCTGCCTCACTTCCCTTCTCTCCAAAGATAAATAACTAAGATCTGAAAAAAAAAAAAGAATATAGGGATGTAATACTTTATTGTGTGTGTGGTGTGATGTAGTCTATCCTGCCTCCCAAAACACACACACCATTGCAGCTGTCATGTCGGCTAAAGGCCACCATCCAGGACAACCTTAAGTGGGAGATGTTTTGGGGGAAGGGAACAAAGGGCTTTGTTCAACTTTGAGTTGCTACAGTCTGAGGCAGCTGTTTCCACCTGCCCTCCATTCATTTCAGTACCTGCAAATAGCACCCCTCACCCTCCTGCACCATAATCCAAGCACTTGGGTGAGGCCTACCTCAACCCTTGGATCCAAGGATGGGCACATGACTTAGACCTGGCCAATCAGAGCATTTTATCCTTTTAGACACAATGATTGGTTCCTGATAGTCATATGACACATGCCTGGCCAATCAGAGCTTGCTATCTTTCTGGCTACAGAAGTTGCTTCTAGGATTGACATGTAACCTAGGACTGCCTGATCAGAATAGCTCACCTCCCTGTCCCCAGAGGTTGGTACATGGAAGAAGAGCAGAGCCCAAAGCCAGCTGAAAAAGCCACTCCAGAATGTGTGTTGGACCTTTGGAGAAGGAAAACTCAAACTCTCTTTAGGCTAGGACTTTTGAGGGATAGGATGTAAGCTTGAATGCCTAGCAGCAACTTCAGCCCTAGCAGACCTTAAAAAATGTCAGGGGTATTTTTAGCCCAGAGAGTTGGTGCATCCAGTGGCAGATTGGAGAAATGAGACTGTGCTCTGGGGAGATGAAATGTGAAGCCACAAGAAACTCTATTTCAGAAGAGGGGCTGGGCTCAGGGGAGGCTTGGAGGCTTTAGGGAGGCACCAGGAAAGAAGCCAGGCTGCCAAGCATTTGGAACTGGGAGGGGAGGGGTAGCATACTCAAAGGACCCAGGACCTGGAACCTCCCCTGGTCTCCTCCCAGAAGGGGGAGTAACACTCACAGTGAGATGGCCAAGTGAGCCCAGACATGGGGAGGAGCCTTTTAATCATTCAACAAGCCCACAAGCTATTGCCCTGGAGCCTGACATACAGCATCAGGGCTCAAAGTATTTTGCCGAACAGCTGAGCAAACGTCCACAGTGGTTCAGGACCACGCCAGGAGCCAGGAAGAGAAAGAGGAAAGCACCGCCTTTGCCTTCATGTTAGATGGGCTGTGGGAACTCAGCAGAGAGATACTTAGCCCATCTTGCAAGGTCATGGAAGGCTTCTTGGAGGAGGTGACTCTTCAACTGGAGACTTGAAAGACAATCTGAAGTAAGCCAGGAAAAGAAGGGAGTCAAGTGCAAAAACATAAAGGTGTATTGAGAAAAAAAATAAATCAAAGTAACAGCTCCTTTATGTCAAACCCTCCACGAGGGCTAGGCATTGTGCCAGGTGTGCAAAGGCCGGTCCTCATTTAATATTCACAGCAGCCATAAGAGGTAAGTGCTATTATCACCTCCAATTTGCAGAGGGAACCTGGCCCCCATGTGTTAAAAGCATAGACTCTGGAGCCCCAAGACCCAGGTTCAAATCCTGATTTTGACACCAGCTCTGTCACTTGGGCAGCAATTTCCTCTCCCTGGGCCATAGGTTCCCATCCATAAAATTAAGATAATAACAGCACCCACCTCATTCAGGGTTGTTGTGGGAGCCACATAAATTGCCATAAACAAAGTGCTGAAAACACTGCTTGGCATCTAGCCATTGTTCAGTAAGTGTTGTATGAATGAGTGAATGAATGAATGAGCAACTGAGTGAGTAAATGAACAAACAAATGAACAGATGAAATTAGGGCTTGAAAAAGCGTAACAACTTTCTAAGGCTACAAGGAAAGCGACCATCCTTAAGTCCATTTCCCCAGACCTGCAGGACCAGGCAGAGGCTGGGTGCAGGGTCTATAGACCTAGGGGAACACTGGACACCACAGAAGACACCCAAAAGCTCTGAAGACCCCAGAAATACCCCTCACCACCCCTGTAGCTCAGTCCCCTCTCTGCACAATGGCTGTTTCCGAACTTGAAGGAAGTTACTTTTTTCCATGTCCCTAAAATAGCCACCTGAGTGCCATACTTCATAGTGCTGTGCCATATCCACAGACCACCACTGTTGTTGCTTCATATTTTTCTTCAAATTGACTCGCTTATTTTATTTTATTTTTTATCCTCACCTGATAAGGAGATTTTAAGAGACAGGGAAAGGAAGAGAGAGAGAAAGAGAGAGAAATGTCAGTGTGAGAGGGAAACATCGATCAGTTGCTACTCGCATGTACCCCAATCACAGACTGAACCTGTAACTCAGGCGTGTGCCCTGACTGGGAATTGAACATGTGACCTTTCAGTTTATGGGACAGTGCTCCAACCAACTGAGCCACATTGGCCAGGGGTTGACTCATGTTTTTAAAAACTTTAAATAAAAACAACATAAAAACAAGCACAAAAATAAAAATAACCTTTATGTGTTTTGGAGAAGGAAACTTTATGTTGCTGTAGAATGTAACATAAAAATAAATACATAGCCCTGGCTAGTGTGGCTCAGAGGATTGAATGCTGGCCTGTGAACTGAAAGGTCGCAGGTTTGATTCCCAGTCAGGGCGCATGCCTGGGTTGCAGGCCAGGCCCCCAGTTGGGGCATATGAGAATCTGGTGTTTCTCTCTCTCTCTTTTCCTCTCCCTTCCTTTCTCTAAAAATAAGTAAATACAATCTTAAAAAAATAAATATATAAATATTAAAGTTTCAAATGTTTTAATTGTCAACTTGACACAGTCTTATCTATAGTATCTTCCCCACATATTTCTCACTAATTACAAAAAGAAAATATAGTGGGGTAACCTGGCAGATACCACCCCAACCAAATGGACAGTTTGCTGCACCAGAAACAGGGCAAACTGCTATCAGGCACCTCCTGACATGATGCACCAAGGACAGAGCAATACTTCAGTGGTGTTCTTGCCAAAAGTGCAAGAACATCAGACAAATTCAATCTGAGGCATGTCCTCCACAATGGACTGTTCAAAAAGGTCGAGATCGAGAAAGACAAAGAAAGGCTGATAGGCACTGTCCAGCCTAAAGGAAGCTAAAGAGACTAATTTCAATGTGTCATCCTGGATTAGAGCCTGGACTGGAAAATAGAGTTCACTTTTGGGCCAATTGGTGAATTGTGAACATAGAATCTAAAATTCAGATTCTAGGCCCTGGCCGAATAGCTCAGTTGGTTAGAGCATCATCCCAATAAGTCAAGTTTGAGGTCAGGAAGCATACAAGAATCAATCAATCGATGTATAAATAGGTGCAACAACAAGTTGACATTTTTTCTCTCTCCCTCTTCTTTTATCTCTAAAATCAATTTAAAAAATTCAGATTCTAGAACTGTACCAATAATTGCTTCTTAGCCTTTTGGCTAAGATCAAGTGTAGAGCTGTACCAATATTAAGTTTCCTGAATGTGATAATTGCACAGCATTTACATATGAATGACCTTGTTCTTAAGAGATACGTACTGAACTGTATGTGTAAAGGATCGGGTAGTAATTGCATTAATTCACAAATGGTTTGTGGGGTTACATGTATTATACACACAGACACATATACACATATAGACAGAGAGAGAAATAACGCAAATGTGGCAAAATGTCAACATTTGGCAAATCTGGAGAAGTTCAGGGAGTTTGTTGCACTCTTCTTGCAACTCTTCTGTTACTTTTTTTTTAAATAAAAAGTTTTGAAAAATGTCCATCTGTGGAGAGTAAAAGCAGCAGCTCCCATATCGCCAAAGGAGGGGCTCACACTTTTGGAAACTACTTGGTGCAGTTTCTCCATCTCTTTCCCTTTCTTGGTCCTTACCTTCACAGGTTAGTCTCTCCTGAGTAGGCTCTGCCTGCCTACTCGTTTCCCTCTTAGATTCAGGACTCACATGAGCATATTAAAGGTTCTGAAAAGTTCTGCAGCCACAAAAATGTGTTGAATGCTTTTTGTTGGGGTGAGGGGCTGTTGTTTTTTGAGCCCCTACTATGTCCCTGTTGTGCTGAGAGCCTTAGGAGGTGGGTACTGCCATTGTACCCATTTCACAGATGAAGGAACTGAGACTCAGAGGCAAAGGCCCTTATCCAAAGTTCCAGGGAAGCAGAAAACAGGAATTAGATACCTCTCTTAGTTATCAGGATATGCCTGTTTGGGGAGTCACACAGTTATTGGGGATAATCTAGTGACTGAGAGCAAGCAGATAACTTTTTGATCTGGAACAAGTCACTTACCCATACCACGGGGTGCTGTTCCTCAGGCTTACCCACCTGCCAAATGAAATGGGCCACTCGAAAGCCAGCATGGGAGATATTTATTCAGCAAAGAGAATAAAACAACAACAACACCAAAAACAACAGGGTCGGAATCCATTTCAGCCTAACCAATATTTTACACGATTGGATACGTTTGACTAAACTAATACATATGTATGGGGACTGGTGCATTTCCATTCAAACCAATGTAAATTACCTTTGACCAATATATTTTCCTGGAAATCAATGCATTTTAACATGAGATAATATTTATGAAATTGAATTTTTTATTGAAGCTAATGCAATTCTATTCTATTTTATGCATTTTTATTAAACTAATGCATTTTAAATTAATCCATTGTATATTAAGTACAACAGACATTGGTACTTACAGTAAAATAATATATGCCTGCTGAAATCAATAGAGTTTTAAAACTGGGTGTTTTCCATTTAACTGAGGGATGTTAAGAATATGCAGTCGTGAGCTCAGGGCATGTGAATGTGAAATTGAGTCTTTTTCCCCCCAAAATCATTATCACTTAAAAGATCTTGTGCCTGAGGATGTGGCTGGAGGCCCGAGGATTTAGAATTAATTCACTATTATGACAGCCAACTCAATCAAACATCCTACTTGACCGACTTTTTGACCAAGTGGACTGGTGATTCTTAATCATGAGGTGTGACACAAGTCACTTGTCACTGCTAATAAAATACTGAAGTTTACAAATAATTTACCTCAAAATGAAAGCTAATGTTTTGAATCAGTCAGGATCCTGCAGGAAAAGATGATACACTCAAGCTGATATTTTGCGAAGAGTTTAATAAGGAGGCTATTTATTAAAGTGGGGGCAGGCTTAGAAAAAGCAGTGTTGCAGCCCCCTGGGGTCAGTAACCAAGGGGGCTGTTGCCATCTGGGCCTGCAGGAATCTACTGAGAGCAGCTGGCACACAGAGAGGAGCTGTGACCATCACAAGAGTGACTCAGCTGCCCTGAGCAATCCCACCGAGAGGGAGCTAGAGGGCTAAATGCATAGCCTCTCTCCTCCCTCCTGAGCTCTTGCTGATACTTTCCAGTGGCCAAATCGACCAGAGGCAGAGGACGAGGAGCCTGTTGTTGTAGCCCTGGGGCTGCACGGGATAAGCTGGAGAAAGGTGAAGAAGGGTGAATGTGGACAGACAAATGGAAGATACCAGCACACCCACTAAGTGCTCATTGCACACCAAGTGCTTCTCATTTACACCTCACAACACCGTGTGAGGAAGATACTGTTAGTGTTCCCATTTCCAACATGGGAAATTGAGGCTTGGGAATGCTAGGGCTTGGCCAGAGGTTCGTCCAACTTTGTAGAGGAAGGGGACAGTTTTGGGGAAAAACTTTTCTCTTTAATAAAAGAAGACAAAGTTCTCTTTAGCCTCATCATACCCCCTTCCTTGCTTCTTTTAACTGTGACATGAGGATCTGATGCCTGGATCTGTGGCAGCCATCTTGTGACTATGAGGAGAGTTGTCACCAACGTACTGAGTAGAGTAGAGCAGAAAGAGCAAGGGAGTCTGCGTTCTTGTTGATATTATTGAGTCCCTAAGTCAAGCCCAGAACCTCCTACCTTCAGCCTTCCTGGTAATTAACAGTAAACTCTCTAGTCTTTTAAACCAATGTTGGTTGAGTTTACTGTTACCTGTAGCTAGAAGCATTGCTAACTGATACACCATTACAGGTACATGGCTTTAATTTTTAATAATAAATATGTTATCTTTGTAAAAAATGCAAAATCAAATAACAAATAACTGTTTAACCACTCCAGCTCCACCAAACTGGTCAGTGGGATTTTTTTTTCCTTCAAGGCAAAACCCAGATGCACATGATTTATAAGGCTGAATTCACAGACATATTTTATTACATTTTTATACAACTTTTTTTCATCATGCACACTTAGCTGGCTGGATAGCTCGAGCGTTGTCCCCTGTTGTCAAGGACCCTATTTGCAGCCCTCACAGGGCATGACACTGCTGTTGTCACACTTCCTGTGAAAGAACCTTAAAAATCTGCTCTCCCAACTCAGTCAGCTCCAGGTCTGTTTAGGGAAACTTCTAGGGTTCCCAGATCCAACCACAGAACTCCAGAAGCCTGGAGGGAGTTCAAGGCATTTCCTTAGAACTGTCGGTTGACAATAAACTCTTCCTTCTGTGAGAGGAGACTTTTGTTCTAAATTTCCATCTTGCTCCTTTGTTTGAATATAAACTCAGAAGATTCTAGGGTCTCAAGGGTTTCAGAAATTTACTTCTTTATCAAAGGATTTACACTGATGAGATTTCTTAATTTCACCCTCACACCCATTGCTTTAGCTCTGCCTAGCCTCGATTTTCTTATCTTGAAAATGAGAGTGATGCTAGGACCTACCTCATAGGATTGTGTAGGGAAAGGAGTTAAAACATGTGCAGTCACTGGACAGAGTACAGGCTCAAAACTCTAGGCTCTTATGAATAGCAAACATAATGTCATTATTATCTCTGAGAGTCTAAATGCGTCCACCCACATCACAGCCAGCTTCCTCAGTGCTGGCTACCTTTACCATAATGTCTAAACTTTGGTTGAGTACCTATGTTATGAATTTATCCATAGCACTGATTAGTCAAGGGAGTTTGATGGAAGTGAAGGGCTTGGGTGTTAAAATCAGAGAAACCTGAGTTCAAATCCCGCCTCTGCTTCCCAGCTGTGTGGTCTTAGGCAAGTCAGTTTGCCTCTCTGAGCCTCTCAGCTTCTTCATTTGGACAATGGACTAATAATGGCTGCCTCATGGACTGGCTCATGGAATTAATGAGTTTATACATGGAAAGCTCTGAACACAGGGCACTTAAGAGCATCTGCCATCTCTCTTTATAGCTACCATTTTTTTCCCTTAGTGTGCATGGAAATAAGTCTAAAGAGATAGATGCAAAGTTCTATAGTCTACATGCTATTCTATCTCTAGAGACAGATGGAGAGAGGGGGAAAGTGCAAGGAGGTTATTGGTTGAGTTGGAAGTTTCTTTTCTTAAAAGTGATCTAAAAGTTTATAGAAAATATAGCAGGGTTTCGTTATTAATATTTTAATATTGTTTCTAGATTCCAAACTCTTTGTGGTCTGAGACCCAGCTACAGAACCTCAGTGCCCTGTACAGGGTCTGGTACAGAGCAAGTGTCCAGTGAATGCTTGTTGCCCTAAATTCATCCCTGGATTAGTCTCCTCAGGCTGCCATAACAAAATACCATAGACTGGGCGGTTTAAATAACAGACACTTATTTTCACCCAGTTCTGGAGGCTGAGTCCAAAATCAGGGTGCCATCATGGCCAGGATCTGGTCGGGGCACTCTTCCTGGCTTGGAGGTAGAGATAGAAATAGAAAGAGAGGTCTGGTGTCCCTTCTCCTAAGAGTGTTAATCCCATCATGGGGGTTCTACCTCATCTAAACCTAATTATCTTCCAAAGTCACCATTTCAAATACCATTGCATTAGGAATTAGGGCTTCAACATAGGAATTGGGGATGGGGGACACAACTCAGTCCGTAGTAGTCCCATAAAAGTTTGTACTTCAGCTGCTAAGTATACCAAACCTCAAGATGAGAAGAATGTGTAAGAATCCTTGGAGAAGGATGGGGGGTAAAAAGGAGTTTAGTGTGGGCATTACAGGAAACCACAGGCCCACCCACTCTCTTGGTTTTCACTAGTTGGTGGTATACTGGCAAAGAGTTTGGGAGCTAGAGTTAATGGCTTGGATCCACTTCTGTGACACTGTGGGCAAGTGTCTTACCCTCTATGGGGTGTGAGTCTGTCTGTTAGTAAAATTAGGACTGTATGAATAGTGGTGCACTGGCCTGCATATCATTCCCCTTCCTGGTGAAAGGAGCCTCTTGGTTCTCTTTTAAGTAGCTTATGCCCTAGTGGCTTGATCCCCCAACACCACCTTGCCCAGCTGTAGAATTGGGCCTGCAGTCTGGGCCTGCTCTAGCAGAGTCAGGGGATTGGTTCTGGCATAGGCATATGCTCTGACCTGGACCAATGAGAGTCTTCCACAAGACTTCTGCTGGAACCTCCAGGAAGAGGCTCTCTCTTTTCCCTAAGGATGTTAAGAAGGAAGGATGAAGTACCGGCTGCTGGCACCCAGAGGAGAGAAGTGTGACTAAGAAGAAACCAACACAGAAGAAATCAGAGCCCGAGGAGGAGAATAATAAAGCCTAAAATTCAACCGCAGAGGCTTCAGCTATGTCTGAAGCTCATAACATCATTAAACTTGCCAGTTAAATAAGCTGATGAACACTTTTGATTTAAGCCAATTTGAGTTGTTTCTGATCATTGCAACTAGAAGCATGTGACTAATTCAAATGCATTGGATAGAACTGTTGACATTAAACAAATAGACAACCAGATATTTCTCTGGCAAAATGAGTTTATTCCGAACAACAAAAAATTGCATTAGATGGCAAACCAGACACACCAGTCCACAGAAACAAAGGAGAAGACCAGGGTTTCATAAACTTGGAAGCAGCTGTTGTCAACCAAGAGTCTACTGGAGGAAACGGAACCTTCCAACTATGGTGAATTCTCATTGGCTGAATTATGGTGGTCTCCTATTGGCTGAGTTGTTACTGGGCCAAGGGGAATCTTTTTCTCCTCTCTTTGAGGTGGTGAAGTAGTGTCACTTTCTGTGGAAGACTCAAGGTACCGTCACTTGCGGTGGGGGTCAGTAGGGTGTACCGACTGACCTGAGGTGAGAGTTCTCTAGTCTCCTACGGCCATTTTAAAGGAGGCTTCTGTTTATGAATTTTTCTCGGAGCTCCCTCAGCGTTTCTCACCTGGGCAGCTGCCACCCGAGTCTCTTGGGTGGGACTGTCTGCACCATACGTGCCTGCAGTCTTCCAGAGCATGAGGGTGAGTCTAAATCTCCTCAGACAGCTGATCAAGGACAGATCCCTCTCTGGACCCGCACGACACTTATGTACAGTGGCCGAGCTATTCTTATCTTCTGGAGGGGACAGAGGTCCCGGCCCAGCATCCTTTCCCATCTCACAGCTCCCATTTTACTCAGGTTCCTGCACTACTGCCCCTTCCCCACGGATTCGCTTGCGTCAGGGGAAGCTGAGCTTCCTCCCTGGGGTCTGGAGGACTCCATTCCTTCAGCTCCTCAGTCCGCGGAGTGGGCATGTGACTCTGTTCTGCCCAATGAGATGTGAAGTAAAACCTGCTGAGCGGGGGCTTCTGGCAGAAGCCTCCTGAACCCTGGGAGGAAACGTCCTGTGAACTCCGCGCTGGTGGACGCTGCCATCTTGGTTTGCCCTGAGGTGCAAACCCTGAGGACAACGCTTTGAGGCCCGCAGAGCGAGGCGCTGGAAAGGGCCAGCATCTGGACCTGAATCCCCCACGCCCCATCACCCACCTGGAGGTCTCAACCTCTGCACTCCCAAGTATGTGAGATAACGCTTTCTCTTCCAACCAAGTTTGAGTCAAGACTCACACTCAAAACCACCTTGAGTAATACACTTCCACTTTATAGATGAAAGAAGTAATTTCGGAGAAGGGAAGAGGCTTTCTCTGAAATATTGTCAAGATTATTTTGGTTGCAGTGACAGAAACCTAACTCAAACAGCTCGAGGAAAGAAAAAGGAATTTATAGACTCAAGTACATTCAGAGTGCCACAGTAGAGAAATGTCTTTCAGCCGGTGAATGGATAAACAGGTACAGTCCTACAGTGTAGTATTATTAGTTAGCAATAAAAAGGGAACTGATTGCTGATATACCAGCAACAAGGATGAACCTCAAATGCATTATGCAAAGTGAAAAGTCAGACTCAGAAAGGACACATACTGTGTGCGTTCATTTATATGACATTCTGGAAAAGATAAAATATTACCAACGGGAAACAGATCACTGATTGCCAGGGGATTGAGGAGTAGTGGGCAGGGGGAGCAAGGGAGCAGAATGCAAAGGAGAATGGGAGACTTGGGGGCTCAGGATAGAACTGTTCTGGACCTTGGTTGTGGTGCAGGTTAAACAACTGTGTCTGTCAGAATACATAGAACCACACAGTAAAATGGGTGAATTTTACAACTCAAAAATAAAATTGAGAGTTCTGAGGTAGGATGGGGAGTTACTGTTTAATGTGTACATAGTTTCCATTTGGGGTAATGAAAAGTTTTGGAAATAGTGATGATGGTTGCACAGCTTTGTGACTGTAATGCCATTGAATTGTACATTTAGAAGTGGTTAAAGTGGCATTTTACATTAAGTGTATTTTACCACAATTTTTAAAGTAAAAAAAAAAGGGGCAGGGGAATCTAGTGTAGACTTCAGGCATGGCTGGATCCAGGATTCTTTCCATCTTTCTGGTGCTTTTTCCCCTCCCACTTTGGCTTTATTCTCAGCAGGCTCTCCCCAAGTGGTGACAAAAATGGCCTTGGGCAGTTCCAGGCATACCCGCTCCCAGCTTAGCAACATGATCAGGAGGGAAGTGCTTTTTTCCCAGTACTTCCTGAAGGTCCCACAGTTGAGTCTCATTGGCTTGCCTTGGGTCATGAGCTTGTCCCTCAACCAATCACTGGGGTCAAGGAGTTGCAATGATCTGATTAGCCTGGACCATATGCCCATTACCAGATCTGGGGGAAGTAGCTCTACTCAAACCCCTCAGTGGGAGAGTGGGGAGGGGTAGGATCTCAGAACCACGCTTAATGTTGAATGGCCCAGTCCCACTTCTCTGCTTGACATTTATGCAGGCTGTGCCATTCTGTCCTTACATTTTCTACAGCAAACCCACGTAGGTACAACATACACTCATCATTTCATCCCTGGGTTTGCATAAAAACCCACGTCCACGAAGTAGCAACTGCAATGTTTTTCAGTCACACAGCAAAGATATTTAAAAATATCACCCATATGTGTTTTAAATACAGGCAAATAGCTGGCAAGGCAGCCGGCTTCACACCCGTGTGCCATTCTGAGTTATAATCTTCTCGCTTCCAATTCTCAAAATCACACGTTGAAGGCCAGACGAGCCCAGAACATGGCTAACGCTGTGCTTCTACCCAGAATCTTTCTGATCTGAGAAGCCCAGCTTTCTTTTCTGGTGGAGGAAACAGCTATTGATCCTGGGAAGGAATTTAAGGGCTCCTGGGCATGAGCTGAATAATTTGCCCTCTGCTGAGAATACAGAATTAAAGCTAGGACATTTTTAGTGAAGTCTGAGGAAGTTCCAGCCTCCTTCATCATATCGTCCTTCCATTCCAGCGCTCTCGCTTCTGCCTGGCCACAGTGTCACTTCACTGGTATTGAAGTCTTTCAAACCAACCTTCCTTACATGTTATCTTATAACTTGAGACTCTTCATGTTTTTTCATCTTCTAGAGTTATACTTCCTTTTAATATCCAAAATAATCCCCTTCTGCTATGAGTAACATGATTCCAATTCAAGGTGGCTAAAATGATAACAGGTTACCTTACAAAAGAAGTGCAAAAGTGGGTGAGTCCGAGCTTGGTGTAATCAGTGGCTATATAACATCAACTTTCTACCCCTGCCATCCTCTCTGTGGCCTTTACTCTCAGCCTGCTTCTCCTCATGGATCCTTAATGACTGCCCCTGCACCAGGTATCACATCTAGGCACAGAAAAGTCCATAGAAGCACTTCAGCAGATTTTCTAGGGAAGAACTCATTGGCCAGAACTTAAGTCACATATTCACTGTGAGGCAATAACTAGCAAGGGCAATGGGAGGAGGAGCACCAGGAAGAGGAGGAAGAAAAAGGAGGAGGAAGAAGAAGAAGAGATAGAAGGGAAGGGGCAGAGTCGCAGGGGAGGAGATTCCTGAGAAATCTTGGGGAGCTTTTGTAATATCCCTCTATCATTTCTCTTGGGATCGATGTGCATTTTGTTCTTGGTCTCTTGAACCCTTCCTCCCTGGCTCTGGCCCCTTTCTGCTCTCTTTGCCCTGGTACTGCATGGATTTGATTAAGGTGCCTTAAGTGTCACTAGTCTTGTTCCAAAAGCTCTGGAATATCAAAGCTTTTATTTCCAAGTTTGTGGCAAACTCATTTGGCTATAAAATCTTCCCAGGACTGTGCAATGCATAGACTTAAAAAGAAAAAACAAAAAACAAAAAACAACTCTTAATGTAAATGTTTTGCTGTAGGAACAGCACCATTCTGGGCCACATGGTCCTGGCCAGGCCTCCCATATAATATAAGGTATATGGTATTCTAAAAGTCTGAGTCATTCTCAAATCCAAAATACATGTAGTTCCAAGGAGTTTGGATAAAGTGGGTTATGAAGTTTGATTGTTATCTTCTCCATTTTATAGATAAATAAACTGAGACTTGAGTAAGTTCAGTGCCATGCCCAAGTGTATATAGTGAGTGTGGGCTGGATTTAAACTTGGGACATCTAATGTTAAAGCCAAGGCCAGGACTTCTGGCCAAGATGGAGGCGTAGGTGGACACACTCTGCCTCCTCTCACAACCAAAATTAAGGACAACAAAGATTTAGAAACAAGAAAACAACCAGAACTCATAGAAAATTGAACTGTACGAAAGTCCAACAACCATTTATCCAGACCAGTAAGAGGGGCGGAACTGCGGCAGGAAAAAGCTGAGGTGTGGACCAGGCACGCAGGCAGCAGCGGCTGGCAGATCCCAGGTGCACAGGTGGTAGCTAGCAGACCCTGGGCACAGGGTGGCAATTGTGCAGACCCAGTGAGGCCGATCAAGGCGGCTGGCTGACCAGGTGGTCCCACATTCGCGTGCAGATAATCCAGGCGACGGGGAAGCAGCGGAAGGGACTGGAATCCGAGAGAGAGCAGAGCAAGCGCCATTGTTCCCTCCCGGACCCCGCCCCCACATACAGCGTCACAACCCAGCGACTGGGCTGCCCTGCCCTGGGGAACACCTAAGGCTCCGCCCCTCACTACGCAACCAGGACCCCCCCCCAAAAAAAAGGCTCAAACAGGAGAACAGATGAAAGCCTCAGAGCCAATTCATCTAAGCAACCAAGAGATAGCCAACCTATCAGATGCACAGTTCAAAGCACTAGTGATCAGGATGCTCACAGAATTGGTTGATTTTGGTTCCAAATTAGATGAACGAATGAAGGCTACAATAAGTGAAGTGAAGGAAAACACACAGGGAACCAATAGTGATGGGAGGAAAACTGGGACTCAAATCAATGGAGTGGACCAGAAGGAAGAAAGAAACAACCAAACAGAAAAGAAGGAAGAAAGAAGAATTCAAAAAAATGAGGAGAGGCTTAGGAACCTCCAGGACATCTTTAAACGTCCCAACATCCGAACTATAGGGGTACCAGAAGGGGAAGAGGAAGAGCAACAAGTGGAAAACTTATTTGAACAAATAATAAAGGAGAACTTCCCCAATCTGGCAAAGGAAATAGACTTCCAGGAAGTCCAGGAAGCTCAGAGGGTCCCAAAGAAGTTGGACCCAAGGAGGAACACACCAAGGCACATCATAATTACATTAGCCAAGATTAAAATGAAGGAGAGAATTCTAGAAGCAGCAAGGGATAAGGGCACAGTCACCTACAAAGGAGTTCCCATCAGACTGTCAGCTGATTTCTTAAAAGAGACCTCACAGGCAAGAAGGGGCTGGAAAGAAGTATTCCAAGTCATGACAGGCAAGGACCTACATCCAAGATTGCTCTATCCAGTGAAGCTGTCATTTAGAATGGAAGGGAAGATAAAGTGCTTCTCAGATAAGGTCAAGTTAAAGGAGTTCATCATCATCAAGCCCTTATTATATGAAATGTTAAAGGGATTATCTAAGAAAAAGAAGATAAAAAATATGAACAGTAAAAAGATAGCCAACTCACAGTTATTAGCAACCACACCTAAAACAAAAGCAAACTAAGCCAACAGCTAGAACAGGAACAGAAACACAGAAATGGCGATCACATGGAGGGTTAGCAACAGGGAGTGGGAGGAGGAGAGAGGGAGAAAAGGTACAGAGAATAAGTAGCATAGATGGTGGGTAGAAAATAGGGGGATGGCAAGAATGGTGTGGGAAATGTAGAAGCTAAAGAACTTATGACACATGGACATGAACTAAAGGGGAGGAATGTGGGTTGGAGAGTATGTGCAGGGTGGAGGGGAATGATGAGGAAAAAATAGGACAACTGTAATAGCATAATCAATAAAATATATTTTAAAAAAAGCCAAGGCCATCACTGAACATATCTCCTTTATTCCTTTCCATTTACAGGTACAATTTTTGCCATAGTTATGTACCATATATTATTATTTACTTAATTTTTTTCTCTAACCTGGCTTACTTTTTAAATGTGGTTTGTAGAAGAAACTTTCTGTCACTACTCTAAATGGAAAACTGGTACCAGTTAACACCACCACCAGCAGTGCATGAGGGTTTCAGTTGCTTCACATTCTTGTAAACACTCAGTATTATCAGGCTTGAAAATTTTGGCCAATCTGGCTCTGGCCGGGTAGTTTAGTTGGTTAGAGCATAGCCCAGATACATTAAGGTTGTGGGTTTGATGTCCGGTCAGGGTACTTATAAGAAGCAACCAATGAGTACATAAATAAGTGTACCAACAAATCAATGTTTCTCTCTCTCAAAATAAATAAAAAAATAATAGTAACATGTTGGCCAATCTGATGAATGTGAAATCATATCACATTTTAGTTTTAATTTGAATTTTTCCTAACTGCTATTGAGACTGAGCAGCTTTTCAGGTATTTATTGGCCATTTGAGTGTCCTCTTTTGTGAACTGCCTATTTGGGGCTATCATGTGGAGCTTTAGAAAGGGATCTCTGCAGGCAGGGCCACTCTTGGGATATTTAAGTCTATTTCTGCTGAAGCACCAACTTGCCAAAGAAGTTGACATTCAAGACCTTACCAGAAAGGGGAAACAGGGTGAGAATTAGGGAGAGGCTAAGACAAAGGAAGTAGGATTCTTCTCTATTTGTCTCAGCCCCTTACAAGCAAGCATCGAATGATGGACCTTGTGACAGCTCCTAGTTCTGGAGGACTCACAGTTTTCAGTTTGGATCTTCATACCACCAATGTGGGTGAAGAAGGGAGCAGCACTCCCCTTGAGGTAGGTGACTTGCTCAAGGCCACATGGAGTCATAACTCTGGCTGGGGTGCAAGACTGGCTGAGACCCCAGAACCAGTGCTGGAGGCCACCAGGAAGACTGGTTAAAGACCAGGGAACCTCACTCATGGGCCAGCATGGGTCCCTTCAGGGCAGCTGGATGGCCTAAGGGTGTCTCAAGGGGAACCAAGGTCTGATTTCAGGGAGCTCATGGTCTTAGGTCAGAGGTCACATAGGCTGAGAGTAAAAAGCCCCATGGCATCGAGGCTCGGTGTCTGTAGGGGGGAAATAAGGGTGCACAGGATGCACTCAGGTAGGGGTGCAGGGTCCAGCCTGCCAGTGGGACAGCACTAGATCCACCTGCTACAGTAACTGATAGGCCCTTAGTGTACAGTGGCTCAACTCGAGAGACGTGTGTTTTGCAGGCATGGGACAGTCTTTGGCAGGTGTTCCTGGATGATGGAGGCTGTCCTCTGTGTGTGATCCAGGAAGCTGGCTCCTCCCTACCCTGTGTCTTGCATCCTCCTCCTGAGACCAGTGGGCTAGCCCCAGCATGTTCTCTCCAGGGCAAAGGCAATAATAGTGAAAGAAAGCAAGTGGAAACACATATCTTGAGATATAGGCTCAGAACTGGCACACCAACGTTTCCACCTCATTCTGTCGGCCAAAGCAGGTCATACAGTGAAATCCAAGGTCTAGTGGCAGGAATGTATGCCCCACCCACAGTGGAAAGGTCACTGCAAAATTACATGGTACTGAGCATGAATATAGGGAAGGGTGAAGAATTGGGGCCAATGACACCACTGACCACAGGTAGATATTATTCTTCCCATTTTGCAGAGGAGGATGCTGATGTCAGAGAGGTTAAGCCTCTGGATCTAAGCCACACAACCAGACAGCCGCAGATTCAGAATTTGAGCCGCATAGTTGTTGAACCCTCAAGTCCAGGCTTCTGCACCACAAACACCTTGTGACATCAAAACCTGGCTTCCCTCTCGCTGGCATCATCATGTAACCATTTCCCAGTGGTTGACTTTTAAATAAAATGTGGCACACACAATTTTCTGCACCTAATCTCTGTTTTACATTTGTCTCTTGTCTGGGCCGCCATCTGTCCCCCCATGCTGCAGTGATACTTCAGCAGTGGGGCGAGGCCTCGCCAGTCAAGTTCTTCCACCTTCTTGCCACTGAGCAACCTCCAGCAGTTGCAAGTTTTCTGACACAGGTTCCCATGATTAGTGGATGCTCTTTAATGAGTGTAATTTTGACTGAGTTGTTGCTTCCCTGAGATTATCTTCATTCCGTAGCCCTCCAGGATACACATGTTGCTTATGTGCCATTTGCCTCCCTGGGGATTAGGAGGAAGAGTGGGACTTTTGGGAAGTGTCATGGTAAGGGATTTGCCCTCTAAAATCAGACTTTAGCCCCTAGGGAAGTTTTTCCAGACTTAGGAGAAGCCAGGAGGTCAAAGCTGATAGAACAGAGCTCAGTGGAGCAGGGAATGGGAGAAATCCAGAGGACTCAGAACTAGCCTGCCTGGGTTTTAATCCACTCTCTGCTCTGTGAGCCTGGACAAGTGACATCATCCCTGTGCCTCATCTGTAAACTGGGAATACTAATAGTGTCCACTTCATGAGTTTGTTGTGGTGTTAAATGAGATAATTCTTAGTGCTTAAAATACTGATTAAATTATAACTAATTATAATGATATAATTATTATACAGGGCTCCGTAGGGTCACCTGTCACCCACTGCTCCAGGAATCTCTTGTTCCCCATGGACAGACTGATGCCAGCAGCCAGTATTTACAGAGCGCTCCCTGACACCAGGCTCTTTGCACGTGTCATCTCGTTTCATTCTCACCTGAACACTGAGTTCCCCATTGTACAGATGGGGTTCAGAGAGGTGGAGTGACTCGCCCAAGGGCATGTTTATAAAGTGGCTCAGCCAGAATTTAATACGAATTTAAATTGGGGTTCCTCTGACTCCAGCCCTGCTTCTTGTTGTCCCCTAAACTATTTCCATATTTAGTTTGAGAGAAATGGAGATGGAAGTAACTGGCTTTGCTTCCATAATGTTGTTGGCTTCTTCCAACTACCTCGCTGGGGGCTTTACCCCATTTTAAAGTTGATGAAACAAGTTCAGGGGTGTGGAATGACTTGCCCAAGGGCACAGACCTAGGAAGGGGAGGCAGGATTTGCACCCTCATTTGAACCTGGCTCTGACTTCACTAGGCTGTCTGTCCCCAAGATACATAGCAATTGATTTTTGTGCTTCCTCCAAAGACCTCCTTGAGAATTTTAACCCCACTTTACAGCTGAGCATTCTGAGGCATGGGAGAGAAGCCAGCAAGTGGCAAAACCTGTGATTCAAACCCATGCCTCTGGACCCAATGCTCTTTTTCCTGCCTTTGGTCAGGAAATTGCTGCCCAGGGAAGGGGATAGGAGGAGAGAAGGAGCCCTGAAGGGCCAGGGGGTGCCCTAAAGTCTAGCTTTTGGCTCACTCACTTATGCCAGCCAACCTGGGGGCTGCCCAGAGCCCTCACCCTAGTCCCAGGGGCACTCCGGCTTGGAGGTGTGTTGGCATATACACCAAGTGTCCACCAGGTGGGGCTTTTGCCTCACTGCCCCACCCTGGAAAGGTAAAACCAGGCACATCCTCTCTCTCTCTCTCTCTCTCACACACACACACACACACACACACACACACACACACACACTCACAGGCACTCATGCACAACCACACACACGTTGTGTATCTACATAGTATGCTCACCCAAGTGCACACACAAGCTGTGCAAATATGTGTATGAACACACAGGTGTGTCCAAGAGAATCTATTTAGGCTTGTGTGCAAATATTCATGAACAGATGTGTATACTGGCCTGCAGGCATGTGTGTACAGGTGCAATCATGTACACATGTGAATGTACAGAAGGGTATAGGCAAACAATGTGAACACAGATGTGTAAGTATGTAGGTGTGCACACGTGCAAATGTGTATGTTTGAGTGTATACAAAAATGGGTGCAGCACAGAGGTGGTAGTTCTCCCTAGCCTGAGGTCCTGAGGATGGAGTTTCCTTCCTTGGCTGTTTTGGAGGCAGGGGGCTGGGACAGAATGCCTCTCAGGGTCTCTGATGCCTGGCACATTTGCCAAAGACCCTGATGGACACCAAGGATTTAGAGTAAGAATTTGCTGCCTGGGTCAGGACTGCTTTAACTGTGGTGGGGGGACTTTGCTCCCCTGACCCTGAGTTCTTAGTCCGCTGAGATTTCTGTGGTTGGAGGACTGGCGACCCAGCCTTCAAAGGACAGTATTTAGAATCTTCACCCTGTCTCCCAGAGTTCTGGAGAGATTGGTTGGAGACTGTGGGTACAAGGAATGTCGGCTTAGGGTCCTCTGACTCTGCTCTTCACAGCTTGGAATTGAATTCAAAGCCCCTTGGAGTTAGAGGCAGTTGAGAAAGGGAAGTGGGTGGCGTGCAGAGTTAGAACTTGAGCCCTGGCATCAAACAGAGCAGGACTTGACCTCCAGCTCTGTTGCCTACAGGCTAGGTGACCTTGGGCAAGTCACTTACCCTCTCCGAGACCCCATTTCCTCAGCTATTAAAGGGAGGAAATGGCAGCGCTTACCTCCAAGTGCTGTTACGAGGAGGAAATTAGATAATGGGCAGAGTGAGCCCAGCTTGTGGAGAGCAGGACATAAACTGTAGCATTATTATTATTATTTTTCTGTCCTTTGGGGGCCAACTGAATCATCTTTTGGTTCCTGGAAACCAAGAGCTGAGGAATCAGAAGCTCCAAGAAGGCTGAAGTGAGTGGTAACTTGAGGACTGGTTGCCAGGGTGGCAAAACTCAGCCCCCGTGACTCTGATTTGTTGGAATGGCATCTTCTAGAAGCACCCTCATTCCTTCCTTCCTGCCCTGAGCAGCCAGCAGGAAAAGCTAAAGCTGGTGGGGGCCAGGCTTTTGCAGTAGGACTACCAAACAGTGCATGCTTTCCCACACAGCATCCTAAACATGCTCAGTCATTGTGCTGTTGAGGGAACTTGGGAGCTATTCTGTCTCTCTGAGCCTCAGTTAGCTTGTCTGCACAATGGACACAGCTGTGAGATTTGAGGAGCATGTTGGTGAGGGCCCTGGTAAGTAGTAGGGACTCATTATGACAACGACAATGGCAAAACAATTGGACAGGGACAAAAAGAAAAGTGTAAGTGCTCATATTCATGTCTCCTCATCTTACCAAAGGAGGAAAAAAACTCCTTTTTTGTTTGGTTACCCGGTGGTGTTTTATTGACTAGACTAAATGTGAGAACCTCAGATTTGAAGAAGAAGAAATGGGAGAGAGGCTGCAAAAACAGAGAAAGAGGAGAAAAGTCTGGGAAAAGACAGAGAAAGAGAGTGAGCGATGAGTGAGAGAAGATGGATGAGCAGTTTGAGAGGAGAGAAATTAAAAATAGAAACTGGAGCGGTGCTTTAATGAAGGAGACTTTGGGGAAAGAAAGAAGCAAAAAGGATTTTAAGGCATTAAGCCCTTCGTGCCCTGCCCCTTAGGAAAACCTGCATTAACAGTCTGCATGCTCCATTGCGGTCCAGTTTGTGGCGTTTTACTCAGGTGGGTGGGTGGGAAGTGCCGGAGGGCTTGGTGGTTCTGAGAGCAGGAAGTCCTGGGAGCTCATGGAGGAATGGGCATAAAGCCAAATGGGGTCGCTCAGGCCAAATGTGTGGCATCTGGGAGAGATGGAGATGTCTGTCTCTGAATGGGTGCTCTGAATTCCATGGTGGTCGTTTCTGAGGACTTAGGTCGCTGCCTGGTTTGCTCACTTGGCTGCGAAAATGAGGGTGCAGAACCGAAAGGCAGGTTCTTGTCCTGGGGCCAATTTCTTAGGGGCTCAGCAGAGCTGTGTGCTGAAGAGCCTGTGCCAGTCTGGAGCGGAGTTCTAGAAACTCTAATTAGGTAATGTCTCTAAATCTCCTGGAAGCTGTCAAGAGCTAAGTGGTGTTTCAGTCCAGGGATACTCAAGAAAATTCAGTCCTAGTCTGGCTATCAATTTAGCTCTGAAAGGGACCCTGGGCCATTACGTGACCAGAGCTGTTAGGATGACTTTTCAATAAATAGATATGTAAGATCAGCTTAATAAGGATGTAATTTTTAGTTCAGATGTTCTCTGCTGTTGAAATAGAAAGGAACATGCTGAGTTTCTCTTCTTCAAATCCATGGTGTGCAGGCATCTCCACCTAGAGTCAATTGTTACATATGGTGTGAGGGTAGGGATCTAATTGTACTTTTTCCCGTATGCACAGCTAGTTGGCCTAGCACGAGAGTGAGAATAAAGTGTGTCCTTTCCCCACTAGTGTATAATGCCAGCTGTGACATCTGTTTGTGTAAGTCTGTTCTACACTTGCGTGCATCTGCTTCTAGGCTTTTAATTTTGTCCCCTGATCCTATTTGGCTGTCCTTTGGCCTCACTGTCTTTATTGTTATTACTTTATATAATTTTATAATTCTTCAGACTTGCCCTGGCTATTCTTAGACCTTGCACTGCTATAAGAATTTTAACATGGACTTGTCAAGTTATGTGAAAAACCTTCTTGGGATTTTGATTGGAATAGTCTTAAATTTTTGGATTAATTTGGAGAGAAAGGACATCTTCACCATACTATATCTTTTAGACCATGAACACACAATATCTCTCTATTTATTTAGAGCTTTTATAGATATCTTAGATGGATGTGTTGTTCTGTGCTATGTGTATCAGCCAAGAGCCCAGAAGAAAATAGATCCCCTACCCCAACCAAGTGATAAAAGTAATTTGTGTTCATAAAAGAGATTAAGATGAGCCCTGGCTGGTGTAGCTCAGTGGAGTGCGGGCCTGCGAACCAAAGGATAGGCGGTTTGATTCCCTGTCAGAGCACATGCCTGGGCTGCAGGCCAGTTCCGAGCAGGGGACGCACAAGAGGCAACCACACATTGATATTTCTCTCCCTCTCCCTTTCTCCCTCCTTCCTTCCCTTCCGCTCTAAAGATAAATAAATAAAATCTTAAAAAAATAAATTAAAAAAGAGATTAAGATGATGTGGAAATTACAAGAGATCTCTAAGCCCATTTTTCAGAACTAGTATCTGTTTACCATTTGATATATTGTTTTCCTTAACTTTTTCCTAAGTACCACATTTTAAGCAACGATGGGATTATTTCATAATACTGTTCTGTAACCTGCTTATGTTCATTTTACCACACATCCTAGACTTCGCTTCACTTCACCACAGAGAAGTAGCCCTCATCTTTCTTAATAGTTGAGTAGTACTCTGGAGTAGGTATATTGGTCAGGGTTCTAATAGGTACACTCAGCTGGGAGGAGTGTACACTATTTACAGAGGTGTGGGCAGGAAAAGGTGAAGGCCCCTGGATGCTAGCAAGAGGAGGAAGCTATTTTTACCCTAGATAGGAAAAGGTGGGGAAGAGAGAGCAGTACTGGGGACCAATGAGAGCAGGAGGACAGCTTGACAGGGGCTGCGGCTGGCTGTAAAAGAACCCAGGGACATCCAGAACTACAGTGAAGTAGAGAGGGAGCTGGGGAGTAAATACTCCGACCTTTTTCTCCTCCTCCTTTATCTTCTACTAGGGTCAAACCCAACTGGAAGCAAGGGAGTCTGGGAAATATAGTCCACAGAGGTCAACTTCTAGGGAATGAGGGGTGCTAACCAGAGCAGAGTGAATGGGGAGGGAGAGCAAAAAAGAGAATAATCAGCACAGTAGGAGCACATGTTGTGTGTCTGATTGGTCTCTGACATTGGGAGGGAATCAGGCTGAGGGAGCCTGACCTCTTACCTTGTTCCTCTTCAGTGAGACTGGTTGTTGAGTGTTGGCCTGTGGTTAAGGCTGCAGGCCTGGCTTTCTATGCATCTGCCTTTCCACTCATTATTCTTCCTGATTAGAGGCAGGGCATGCTCAGGTGCAAAGAGCCTCACTCTTGATGTGAGTGAACGCAGACATTTGTCCTAGTTTTGCTTGTTCACAGCCATGTGACCATGAACCAGCCACTTCTTCTCTTAGGGCCTCAGTCTCTACATCTGTAATAGGAGAATGCAGATCCCTGTCCTGTCCATTTGTGAGGCCAGTAATCACTATAACTAATAGATAAAACAGTTATCATAGGGCTTTGGGTAGACTAACTCATTTAAATCTCATCACTTTGTGCAATTATTATCACCATTGTACATATGAGGAATATAAGGTAGAGAGAGGTAAACAAACAAACAAAACAAAAAAACCCCCAAAAACAACTTGTCCAGGTTTACAGAGCTAGTAAGTGGCAGAGCTAGAATTTGCATCGAAACAGTCTGGCTCCAGAGTCATGCTCCTAACTACTATGTTTAGCTAATGATTTATTTGTAAAGCATCCAACAGCTAGTAGGTGCTTAATAAGGGTAGTGGTTGACAACATTGTGTCAGGTGTTTCCCACATAAGGAACTGCTGCCTTGGTCCTTGTAGCCAATCACTCTAGCCTCCGGGTCTGGGACCTAACCATGGGCCAGCCTCCAGAAGCACACCTCTGCAGGTGTCTGCCAGAGACTCCCATATCCTTTACTTCTCTCCTAGGGCCATTTAATACTTCCTGGTGCATTTGGAGTCTCTAGTTGTCTTTCTTCCTGACTGGCAGCTGCAGTGGGCAATGCAGAGCTACGGAAGGACATTTTCTTTTGTTTCAGCTTTGATGCCGGGGACTTTGCATATCATTATGTTTGTGGCTAAGGACCTGCCATTATCTTCCCTGGATTCTTGCACAGTTTATGAATTTCCTAAAGCCCTCCCCACTGCACCAGGAGTCAGCAGAGGGCAGCTTGGGCAGCTTTCAGGATAGGCTCCCAGGCCTCCCTCTGCTTCCTCCTGGCTCAGTGGGGAGGGTTTATTCTTTTTCATTGTAATTTTTTTTAATACTCATCTTGATCCATGGGTCTTTGCAAATCCAGAATCAACCAGGAACCTGCTTAAGTTTTTGCATATCTGTGTGTGTGTGTGTGTGTGTGTGTGTGTGTGTGTTTGTGGCAGGGAGAGAGTGCTAAGAACATGAAAAACAGTTTTTCACAAAAGTGTTTAATATTTTAGTACTTTAGTTCCCAAATCCAAAGCTGATTGTTGGCTGAAAGAGCCTGAATTTCCTGGTTTACCATCTTTCATTAAGGACCACCCATAATAATAACATATCCCTGGCTAACTCTGTTTTAGGGGGTAAACACTCAACTGCTGAATTCATTATTGCTGAGCCTGAGGTGGTAACAGATGCCTTTGGAATATAAGCCCCCACATCTAATAAGGCACAGGCTCATGATGCTCTTGGAATATGGTGGGGAGAGACGGCTGAAATTTATTTTGTGAATAAAGCAATAAGCCACTAAGCAAAGCTAATATGTTTCAGCCCAGACAGAAAGACACGATCATTCAGTATTTATGTAGCAACCCATTCCTCAGTGGGAATGCAAGTTCCACCATTAAAATTGTCAGAATTCTTCAGAGACCCGCTGCATTAAGTCATTTAAAAATATCACAGACTTAAAACAATCTGAATTATTGGATTTTCTCTCTGCTTCTCGGTAAGCATGTTTGCTGTGGCAATTTCCTGCTCGGTCAAAGGTGTAGCCTGTGTCAGTCAGGAAAGTAGAAAATTTCCATGCAGAATTTTTATTCAGGAGCCCAATAGTCCATGACAGTTAAAAAAAGTCAGACATAAATTTAATTTATATTTTTTCTCAAACTTTTTTTTTGACATAACTTGATATTCCCAGAACTATTGCAAGAAAATTTTGTACAAAGACTTTCTCTGTAGAATGCATCTAGATTCTTCAAATGTTAACATTTGTTACATCATTCTCTCTATATAAATAGATATAGAAAAAGGCATATTAGTTTTTTGTCTGAACTGTTTGAGAGTTAGTTGTAGACACGACGTCTATCCCTTTACCCCTAAGTACTTCAGTGGGCTATCTAAAAAGGGTATTTTGTTATATAACCGCAGTACAATCATCAAAACCAGGAAATGAACATTCATGCAATAATATTATCTAATCTATTGGCTTTATTTTAATTGTGTTGTTGGCTCTAATGAATACACCTTAGAATAAAAAAAATCCAGGATCATACGTTTTAATCACTTGTCAAGTCTGTTTTGCTTCCATTAATCTGAAATAGTTCCTCAGTCTTTCTCTGTTTCATGTGAAATTGACATTTTTAAAAAGAACGTGCTGTTTATCTATAGAATTTCCCCTCTGTTTGGGTTTGTCTGGTGTTTCTTCACAATTAGATTCAGATTACGTGCTTTGAGCAGGAATACTACAGAAGTGTTATTGTGTCTTTCTCGGTACATCATGTCAGAAGGTACATGATGTCAGTTTGTTCTATGACTTCAAAGTCAGATGAAATTTAAAATAGTCTTTCATCAGAACCTTGGTTTGTTAAAAATTGTTTTGAAGGGTTTCACACTCCACATTTCCTATTACAGGTCTTTAAAAAACAGACTCGGAGACAAGGAAGCTGTGCTCAGGAGAAAATGTAGCCATTAAAAAAATTGCCATGTGGGAGTTATGAAATTTCCCTAAATTCATTTTGCAGAATGAGAGCTGTAATTTAAATGTGAAGTTATCAAGAGCTGAGATAAACCACACATCACGTGCAATTTAATCTGGCAAGGAAACAGGCCACTCGGAATTGCTAACTAGGCCTAATTCATTACATCTTGTAGAACGCTGTACTTTTGGTCTTACGAGTCTTTCAACTTGTGCATTAATATATATACCCACACCTCATGGAAAATGTATGGGGATGGTAACAGAAATACTGCATCCTTGTTTAAATCACATTACATTTTTTAAACAGCACCAGTGATTGCTCAAAAAAGATCACACCTTCTTCTGAAGTATTTATGGAAACAATTATTTACATTACATTAAAAACTTTAATTGCCATGAAACACGTGCTCCAAGACACAATATTGAAAAATCATCAAAAATATCCATCACGATTCTCTCTCCTTTACAACTCTTCTAAACTTTATCTTCTTTATAACCTTCTGTATTGATCTATTGTCCCAACCAAGAGTGATGTCCAAAGTCCAAGCTAGGCCATAAAAAGGGAATATAATTTCCATTTGCTATCTATAAAAACAAATCTTTTTAACCAGAGAAAAAGAAGGGAAAATGCCCTTTTTTGGGGGGTGGGGAGGTGAGTGGAGTAGGGTTTGGCAGGGAAACATACCAGAGAGGGAGAGTGTCCCCAGGGTGTACGGAGAGGCGAAGTGGGTTAGTGATGGAGGAGACTGGGAGTGAGTTCTTCCGGGGTGTGTGCGTGGGGAGGTGGGTGGGGGGCGCTGGCAGGGACTGGGAACCTGTGACTTGCACAGGGGAAAAAGGGAAAATGTAGAAGAAACCTGGTTAACTCTATTGTCCACCGTCTGAGAAACTGCAAAAGATAGGAACCTCCCTCCAGCTGGGTTGAAGACCTTCTGCCAAAAGACAGTCATAATAAGGATCCCTATACTGCAAAGAACTTGGGGTCTCCAGTTAGGTGAAGGACCCCCGAGTAATAATGGTAATAGCAATAGCAGAAACCTCTGCAGTTATTAAGGATTCAGAGCCCCCACAGCAGGGCTAGGGCCTCTTTATAACAATAAAATTCAACTCACTTTCAGAAAAAGTGCTCCAGAGGTTTTTCTAACAACCCCCTCCATTAATTATCATAACAGTAAAAGGGCCTCCCATTTTAAAGTTGTGAGGAGGCCTTATAATTGGGCTAAAGACTCCCCCCAAATAACAGGAATTCCAATTGCAAAGCACCTGAGCGTCCCCGACCCCCGCAAAGAACCCTGAGCACTAGCTAAGGAGCTCCCCTCACCCAATAATAATAACTATACATATAATGGCGTGGAAACTGCGTGCAGGCAGTGGTGACATTTCCCATGGCCCAGTGGCGCCCCCGGGCGGTTCCCACCCACTCGCAGTCTGCTCCTACAGCCCACCAGCCAGTGGACGCTGTCGGAGCTTCGGGCTGCTATCCTCGGATCTATAGCTTAGCTGGCGGAGGAGCGGCAGCAGCCCGAGGCACGTGTTGTGTGGGCTCCGATTGCAAAAGAAAAAAATGCAATGCAAACTATTAACTTTTTTTTTTTTTTTTTTTTTTTTTTTAGTATGCAGTGCAGGAGGTGGTGGGGCGGTAGACAGGTGCGGGGAGGAGGGTAGGCGCCCTGCACGCTGGCCTCCCGCAGCCCACCCTCTCAAACTTCCCTTTGCATTGATCAGCACGTTACGTCAGTATTGATAAGTTTGCAAAAAGCCAAAGTCAAGTGCAATCGCGCGGCACACCGACCCCGGACTTGCTGGGGGGAGATGCAGCGAGCGCTTCCAGGGCCCGGGAGCCGGCTGCAGGCAGGGCAGCTGCGGCGCCGGCGCCTCTCGGAGAGGCTGCCTCCCCCCACCCCTCCCCTCCCACCCCATCCCGACAACCTCCCCCGGGCGGGCGCCGAGCTCCCCGCCCGGCGCGCTCCGCCCGCGCCCTCCGGGGGTCGGGGTGGGGGGGCGCACGGCTCCCGGCCCGGCAGCAGTGGTGGCGGCAGAGCAGTGGCGCCGAGGGGCAGCGGGTGGCAAGAGGCCGGGGGCGTCGGAGGGGCCCCGGGCGGTGGCGCGCAGAGCCCGAGCGGCCGGCGGCGGCCCCGGGGCTGGGGGGAGTCCAGCCCGGATATTGAGTGCAGCCATTGAGAAAAGCCAAACTCTTGTGTGTGTGCGCGTCTCGAATAGCCCCCAAGATGGCCGCCAATGTGGGATCGATGTTTCAATATTGGAAGCGATTTGATCTACGGCGCCTCCAGGTTAGTGCGGGCAGCTCCGGCCGCGCGGCCGTGGGGAGCCCTCGGGCGCGCCCTGGGCGCATTGGGAAGGTCTCTGTGAGAGCGGGCAGGCGCCCCGGGGTGGCGGGCGGCGTCTGCGGGGGCTCGCCTGGGCTCGGCTGCCCGCTGCCCATCGATAGGTATTAGGAATTGATCTCGCCGCTGCTCTTTGTTCGGTTCAATCATCGATTAGCCGCCGCGACCATGGAGAAGCGCTAGTGAGCCCTTGGCCGGGGGACTGAGCCGGCTTCCGAACGGCCGAGCAAGGCGCGGGGAAGGCAAAGACTGGGGTCTCGGGCAGGGGGCCGCCGGCGGGACCCCCGGCAGCCCCCCTCACACCACACTTTGTGAGCCTCCCAACTTCGCCGCCCAGGGGAGGCCGCGGAGCGCGCCGCGTGCCTGTCTGCGCCCAGCTGGGGCTGAGGTGAGGGTGGGAGGGAGCTGGCGGGCAGGGAGGAGTCGGAGAGAGGAGGAGGCAGCCGGGGTTGGCGAAGAGGCAGCTTCGCGCCCAGCCGTCCGTCGGCACCTCCGCCGCCGCCCTCCTGTCTGCGCTGCCCGGACGCACTGTCACCCGCGGGCCGCTGCTGCCTCCCCAGCCATCATCGCCGGACTGGCAGCCTGCGCCGGCAGACCTCTCCTTGGGACGAGTTCTCGGGGTTCGTCTTTGCTTCTTGCCTTTACCCTCCTTTGCCAAGTCTAGATGGGGACGGGCGATGGAGATGGGCCCGGGCCGCGCGCAAGTTTGCGCTTCTGCCTCGGGGGCTGTGGAGAGCCCGGAGCGCTCTGCGGAGCAGGTGACTCCGGCTCTCGCGCCCTTGGGAACTTTTATATTGGAGATTCCCTCGCTGTCTTCTCCCTCCTGTTTTTCCTCCCCGCCGCTCCCTGCTTTTCTTCTCTTTCCAATCTGTTTTTCTTCTCCCTTTCTCCTTTACCCCTCACCTTCTCTAGGGTGCTCCCACCCAAACCCCAGCACTTATCCCCCTTCCACCTGTCTCGGGGAGTCTCCCCCTGATTTGGGGGTGTTCTCTGCTGACCTCCTAGTAGGCAGGGTTGGGGTGGGATCTCAGAAAGCCCTGCTGGAAGCACAGCTCCAGCCTCTGCTCTTTCCCGGGTACCCCAGGACACTCAGGATAAGCCCCGCAAAACCCTGGAGTCTCGCAAAGCCTGGGCAGACACAGTGGGAACAAGGGGCAGGGAAATGGTACTGATAACTGGGGATTACAACGTCCTGTCTTGGCCTTGACATTCTCGGAAAAAGCGAGAGCATCAGTCTGGAGATAAAAAGGAACCCACTAAAAAAAAAAAAAAAATCCGCCGGCAAATCTCGTTAAGTTTCTTCTGATAAGTGGTTCCAGTACTCCCCTTCTCCTGGCCTCTTCCCAGCCCCCCTCACGCCCCGCTGGCCCCCCTTCCCTGAAGCCATTGAGCTGGAGAGAAAATCGGGGCACTCAGGCATGCAGTTAATAACAGCGAACGCCTTGCAATTCCAGGTCCTCACTCAAGTTGGGGCTCAGTTAGATGGCCAACTGAGGCAGGCAGGGCTGTGAGCTGTGCTTGCTGCCTTGAAGGATGCTAACGTGGCTTCTCTGGAAGAGTGGGGTGTGCAGGGGGTGGGGGGGAGAGAAAGAGAAGGGAAGAGAGAGTTGGGCAGCCACATTGAGCTTGGCACGAAGGCCAATGGTAATCGTATTCCCTGCTAATGTTTGTAAATGAGACCCCGGCATGGCTGGGGACAGCGTCTTTATTTATGATTGATGTTCTGTAACATAAGGAATGACAAGAACGTGGCAGACAAGAGGAGAGGAACCAGAAGGGCTGGCGAAAGCCCTTTGCGGGGTCCTATTGTTATTCTGGGCTGGAGAAAATTTCTGCAGCGAGATTTACAGCGCTGGTATTTGCTCCTGGTTGGCTGGAATGTCAGTTAACACAATTTTCATTAGATAACTTGTTTTCAATCTGGGGAGCTCAGCCTGCAATGGGGAGGGCAGGATGGGCTGGGTGGGCTAGGGCTGGGTGCTGAGGGGTGGAAGCAGCACCCAGGGGCTGATTTCTGAGCTGCGGTGGGGGGAGGGTTTAAACCTCACTCTCTTCCTTCTCTGGTTCAGGGGTCTTTTGTGGGGCTGTTGAGGTCACCCAAATCTTGATTCTAGCTGGACTGCCATTGATTTGGAACCCTTTGTTAGGGTTTTAGAAGATGCTGAGGGGGAGAAGCAGATTTGAACTGGAAAGGTTGAAGGTGACAGGATCTTGTTCAGGTGATGGGGAGCTGGGGCTAAGACCTGTCTTCTCTCAGGGTGTATACATGGGGGGGACATTCATGGAGATAATGGCTGGTGTGTCTAGCACAAAAGGAGACGGCTCTAGGGAAAGGGGGTAAGCTCATTTACATGGATATTAAGTGGGGAGGGGCTCCTATGGGAGTTTGAATGGCTGTACACTTCTAGAAAGCAGAGAAATAATTGTGGCAGCCATGGCTGTGTGCAGACATTTAGGCCTTCACATCTGCCATGGTCCCCACCCTCATCCTGAAATGTTCAGTTGTTTCCCCGCCCAACAGACCTGCACCTTCCCCCCATATTCTCACTGATGGCATTTTTGTTGGAAACGGATTATGAGCCTAAGCACTTTCTCCCGGGATCATCTCTTGTGCATAACGCTAATGACTCCTACACCACACTTTTATTTTCATTTTTTTCCCTCTTCCCATTTTCCTCTTATAGGGGAGATAACCAGAAAAGAATACTTCTACTGGCCCATTCTGAGATCCAGGTAGGAGAGATGGGCCCCCACCCCAGGTCCTGCACCGGCCAAAAGCTTTGGGCCCACTTGTCACGCGGCCCAACTGCCTGTGAGTGTGAGGAGGTTCTCATCTTCAATTCTTGGTTGTTCAGGTTGAGCGGCTTCACGCAGCCTGGTTGCTGAGTGTTAAAGTGGCGGAGGCAGTGGAGGCAGCCAAGGCAGGCAGTGTCCCCAGGCCAGACCATGCTGCTGACGCCATCCCCATCTTGGCAAGAAAGGTGACCTTGTACTAGCCCAGTGTATGGTCCTCTGGAAGTATATATTTTTCAAACATGGAAGCAGTCCAGTTATTATTCCTTCTAGCACGATCTCTGAACACAATAGGGCTATTTTCCTAGGATGGAAGTGAGTCAACAGACTTAATGACTTGTGGGCTGATGGTAAAGACCCCCCGACACATGGCGCCCTCTTCCAGGACCCCTGCAAACTGCTACCCCTCTTCCTTTTCTTCCTTTTGCTCTGCTGCTAACAGTCCAGGAAATGAGAAGAAATAAAATTCCATCCCAAAGATAATGCTGGACATATTTCATTTGGTTATAAGATTGCTTTATGGTGAACATTACTAAACGTAGTATTTTTTTATGACTTTTCTGTGTATAATCATTGTAACGATTCATACCTTTATGACTTTCTTTTTCTGCTTTACTTTGCCACTTTTTTTTTATGATGCTCTGGGTCCAGTCTCTTTTTTCCGTTGGAGAGGGTTAATCAAGCTAACAAGAGTTGCGGATGTCCAATCAAAATGAGGGCACCTGGTCCCAATGCATGTCTGTTCCTTGGAAGGAAGGAGGTTGACTGGAGGGATCAGATTGTGTGAGTTTTGGAGGAAGAGGCAAATCATGCTTGAGGTGTGAGCCTTTAAGGAGAGAGACTGACAGGGCTGGTGAGATAGGCTTGACTTCTGTAAGGAGTTTGGAGAAATTTCTGGGCAGGCTCAATTTCTTGGCACATAGGAGATGGGGCTTGATGGAATGTTTTTTCCCTACTCAAAGTTTAGAAAAGAGCGTGGATGTGATTAAAATATTATAACCTTATGATATTCTGAAGTGCATAAATTTTACATATCAGCCACAGAGAGTTTAGACATCCATTAGAGCCTCTGACAGCTTGACTTATCTAAATGTGCTATCATTTAACAATGTGTCAAAATTCCTCTTTCTGTAGATGACAGCAGTAAATAAGCCATCAGCCCTGTTGGCGGAATCCTAACTTTGGAAACTTCGCTGTAAGAGAATCACTGCCAGGCCAGGGAGCGCGAGAGGCCCGGGCTTGGGCTTGGCCTGGTCCAGGCCCACTAGGCTGGTTGGCATTAGGTGGGGGCTGTGGGAGGGGGAGGACAAGGAGAGGTGGGGGTTGTGGGGTGAGGGGAGATTTCTAGCAGCAGCTCTATGGATAAAAGAATCTGCCAGCCTCCTGGACGCTTACAAGTCTAATCAGTGGGTGACCCCATTCCATCTGTTCCTCCAGTTCATCAGAACCCATGTCTGGGGTCCTTTTCTGCAGAAGGAGCTAGAAACAGGTGTTGAGAATTTATTTAAAGAATCCCTCAGTCTTTTCTGGGTGGCCCAAAATTCTGGTTGCTCAACTCTGCAGAAGTTGCTTCCCAAAGGTGGGCTTTGTCTTTGAGTGCTAGAAGAAATACAAGCAACAACTCATCCTGATCCCCTTTGCTATTGGAGGTCTCAAAGTTTCTTTTATTAATACCTGAATTCACTGTAGAAAATTAAGAAACCACAGATAGCATCTCGGTGGGTTATTTCAGATGAGCACTGTGCTTTTTTGATTAGAGGGGACAGCTTTTCTGATGGTGGTAGTGATTTTTCTCCTCCCTCTCTTCCTTTCACCTCTAGCTCATCCTCCTTCTTCTTCCTCTTCCTTTTCTTCCTTCTCCTCCTCTTTCTTCTTTCCTGTCATAAAGAGGAATCTGTCTTCGAACCTGACATTCTGTTGTGGTAACCTTGCACCCAGCACATGGGATTGCAAATGTGAACATGACTGGTGCTAAATTTGGTACTGGATAGTCATGGCCGTCCAGAAAACCTGGTTTTCTCTGCTGCTTTCTGAAAGTGCTGAGTTTCTGGCAGCTTTTTGGTTATCTAATTCAGAGGCCAAGCCTGGCTGAGGCCGAGCATGGGAAAGGGATCGAAATGGTGACCTGCCTGGCTTTGGAATTCAGGGTCCATCTTCTGTTTGATTTTTCTCTCCAGGGGGTGCTCTTCCGTTATGACAGGTGTCAGGGAAGGTGGTGGCAATGTGCAGAGGGCAAGGGCTCCATGACCTGTGTGCCCCCAGCACTCCCGAGTGACTCACCCCACATCCCAAGTCTCCTTTTCTGAATCCACCATGCAGGCTGGTTGTGCCGCGTGGCCTGCCGGACGGGGTTGTTGTGCTGATGTACTCTGTGTGCCAGTGTCCTCTAGTGACCTTGGACCCTGGGGTGGTGGTGGTGGGCTGCTACAGACCTTTTGAGCAAATTTTTGAGACACCGGATCGTGTATAGGAGGGAGTTACTTGGTTTCTGAGCCTTGATGAGCCCTTTACAAAAATGGTTTGTAGTGTTTTATAGAATATGGACAATATAGTTCTATCATACTTAGATTGAAATCTAAAGTCCTTTCCCTGGATTTCAAGGCTCCACATGATCTGTCCCCTGGGTACCTCTCTGGCTTTATCTCCAGCCTCTCTCTTCTGAGTCACTCTGCTCCAGTCACAATGGCCTTCTTTTTGTCCTGCAAACATATCAAGCACATTTCTCCCTTAGGACCTTTGCACTTGCAGTTCTATGTCTTTCTTTCTGGGAATCTTTTCCTCCAGTTCTTCCCATGCTGACTCCTTCATTTCATTCAGTTTCAGCCCAAATACTGAGACCACTGAGCATCACTAAGGACAGTGTTTCACCTGAGGGTTTTGACCTCATAGCCTTCTTTGGGGATGGAATTCTAGAAAACCATTAGGCCTACCATCAGGGGTGGCAATTTTTTTCTGTAAAGAGTCATAATAATATACTTCAGGCTTTGCAGACTATATGATCTCTTTTGCTAGCACTACATTCTGCCACTGTAGCATGAAAATAGCCATAGACAATAAGAATGAATGGATATGGCTGTATTACAATAAAGCTTTATTTAAAAAACAAATAGAGGGCCAGATTTGACTTGAGGGCCATCTTTTGCTAACCCTGGCCTACCGGTCTATGTGATAACTGTTATATAGGCTGGGGCATGGCTGAAGTTTTTCACTTTTCAGTTAAGAGTATGAAGATGGATCAAACTTAGTTCCAGAAATTTGTTGTTTACTCTTTCCCTCAAGAGGGATATATCAGGAACCCAGGCAGTGAGGAGCCCCTTCCTAGCTTCCAATCCTATTAGCTGTGTGACTTTGGATAGGTCACTTAACCTCTCTGAACCTTGCTTTCTTGGTCTCTAAATGGGACCAATAGTAGTCCTCAGCTTTTACATTATTCTTGAAGATTAAAGCACCTTGAACCTAATAAATGTGCTTAGTACAGTCAGGCACACAATTACTATTCTATAAGTTCTTTTCTTCTTATTACTGTGGTTGGTATTTTTGGAGAGGAGAGAGGGGTGAGAAAACCAAATGAACAGCAGCTCCTGGAGCTCGTTGGCCTTCCAGTCTGTTTCAGAGCTTTCTGGGCAAGTTTTCTCTTTTACTCCATTGGGTCTTACTATATTAGTGTGTTACTAATATTGTATGTGATATCTTATATTTTGGGAGCTTTGACCACAGAGGTTGCAGACTGGGAGCTATGTCTGGCCTGTGGATGTGTCTGTCTAGGTTAGTGAAATATTTTAAAATGCTATATATAAGTTGTCAGCATTTAAAACACAAGAAATGTGAGCTATGACATATCAGTGGCCAGTGTCCTTAACAAATCAAGAGCTCTGACAATACTGGGTGGGGAGTGGAGACCTGGGAAGGACGTGCCAGGCAGAGGGAACAGCCAGTGCAAAGGCCCTGGGTTGAAGGTCTGCAGTGCGTCAGGCCATCTGTAGGGGGTCATGAGGTGGGTCATGGGGAAGGTAGCTATGGAGGCCACTGGCTGCCTTTCCCCAAGTGCCCAGTGTCAGAAGAGTCTGGATTTTCAGAAAAAAGAAAGGTCCTTGATCAGCTCCATGAAGATACATGGCTCGTGGGCACAGAGCCTGCTGTCTCTGCAGTGGCTAAGTCACTCCCACAGTGGGCTTGTGGGTGAGCTCCTCTTCCTTCCCAGTTTCTTCACTGTGCCCTCCACCTCCAGCCTCCGCCATCCTTTAGTTCAGCCAAATGAAACAGCAATTTCAGGATACGCATTTGTCATTAAACGGGAAGAAAAAAATCAATCCTTCAGCCTCTTTGGCTTGAGCTGGTTGTCTGCCCACGACGCCGGGAGCCGAGCAGTGCTTAAGACTCTCTGAACCGCCGTTGCTCCAAGTGGACAGGGTAAATGGCTCCCCAGGAACCATTACCGTCGACTGACTTGTCCAGCCAGCTGTTTGGAGCGTGGGTGCTGCAGACAGGGAGACCACAGGGGTCACCAAGGTGGCCTTTCGAGGGCAGCTTCTCCTGAGCAGGGTACTCAGAGGCTACTCTGCTGGGGACACCGATTTGGGGTGCCTCTCATCCTTTATGTGTGTTGGTGAATCCATGTATCTGAGGGGGTGTGTGTGGGCTGCAGAATCAAGGCCTGCACTGTCCCACTCCCAAAGACATTTAGTGTGGTCTGGGTTCAAGTCCCAGCTCTGTCACTTAACAGCTGTGTGACTTTGGGTAAGTCGCTGAACCTTTCTGAGCCTCAGTTTTCTCATATGTACAAGGGGATAATAGTACAATCACCTCCTTAAGGTTTGTTGTGAGAATTAAATGAGTTAATGCACATGAAATGCTGAGGTCTGTGCCAGCATGTAGAAATGCTAAATAATGTTAATATTAATAATTGCTACTGTCCTTCATTTTGGAAATGTATATTCACCACTCACAGTATAATTAATATTTACAACTAGTAATTTTTATATTGTTTTTAAAATAATATTTATAATTAATGGTTATATAAATAGTAGTGATAATAATAAATAGCATAAATATTATAACTAATAGTCATATACTGGAGATATGGTGAATGAAGAAGGCAAAGTGCCACTTCTCACTGAGCCCACAGATAGTGGGGAAGCGGATGCACAGGACGGACAGCTGTGTAGTCATATGTTGGGATTAGATTCTGAGATACTTCCTAGAAAAAGTGACCCTTCAGCCAACATCTCAAGGGTAAGGTCAGGGAAAAGCATCCCAGCAGAGGGAATAGCATGTGATAAGACCCTGAGGTGGGTGGAAGAATAGTGCATGCAAGGAATTGAGGGAAGGCAGATTCTGAGTGGGCTGTTGGACCCACCTCCATCTTCACTCTTGCCATCTGTCAATTTGGAGTAAGGATGGAGCATAAAATAATGTTATTTAGCTGGCACATGCATAGCTTGGAGTGAATGATCTCTCAGTGGGCACTTTTAAAAAAATATTTTATTTATTTATTTTTTGTCAGAGGAAAAGGGAAGAAGAGAGGGAGAGAAACATCAGTGTGTGGTTGCCTCTCGCATGCCCCCTACTGGGGGTCTGGCCTGCAGTCCAGGCGTGTGCCCTGACTGGGAATGGAACCAGTGACCCTTTGGTTCATAGGCTGGCACTAGATCCACTGAGCCACATCAGCCAGGGCTCAGTGGGCACTTTGCAAACTGTCAGCCACCATAAAAGCCTTAGGTATCAATTTTATTTTGTAACAAGATACTGAGACCAATTCTTGACCTGCTGCAAAGTGCCTTTTGCTTATTTCCTCTTTCTGTCACATAATCATGTACAAGGCAGCCAGGGTTCAAATCCAAGTTCTGCTCCTTCCTTACTGCACATGTCCTTGAGCAAGTTATTTCCCTTTTCTAAGACTTGGTTTTCTTGTCTGTAAAATGGGTATAGTAACGGCACCTCCTATTGGTGCACCTCCTATTGGTGGTGCCGTTAGAATGGTGGCCATGAGAATGTGCCTTGCAGACCTCTGACTATAGGGACTGTGATTGGCCAGTGGCCCCAGAGTCTGCTCTCAGAGATCCAGTCCCGTCAAGGGATTGAGTGTAGGTCTAAAGAGAACCTATTCCTGGGACACACAGGACTACTGGAATGCTTCTGGGCTCTTCAGCAATGTAGGACGCTTCTGCCAACCACCCTTTCTCCCTCCCTCCCTCCCTTCCTTTTTTCCTTCCCTCCCCCACCTTCCCTCCTTCACTCTGGTTCTCTTCCATGGGCATAGGCATTGACATGCATTGTCTCCGTGCTTTTAAATCCTGGTTTTGTGTCTGCTTCTCAGAGTACAGGAAAGATGAATCGAGTCTCGGACACCTATCTAAGGCACCCAGTGCATAGGAAGCGCCCGTTTAGGTACCTGCTGTGTTACCAGGAGCCTGGGGAGCTGTCACTCTCAGCATTGCCTCTTCCTGGATGCCTGTTCTTACTTGGCCCATAGGCTGTGCATGATGAGGTCCCTCCTTCCCTTTGTCAGCCCCCCATTATCTCTTGCTCTCATCTCCTGCCACTCTCCCCCTCTTTATTCAAGCCACCCTGTCCTCACTGTTCCTTGAATATGCTAGTGCATTCAAATATTAGGGCCTTTGTACTCGCTGTTCCCTCTACCTGGGAAATTCTTTCCCAGACATTCTGTAGTTTTCTCCCTCTCTCATCAGTGCTCTGTTTAAATGTCACCTCTTCAGAGAGGCCGTCCCTAATCTCCTTCCAGCTTAGCCTGCCCCAGCTCCTCACCTGCTTCACCTGATGTGATAATGCATATTTATTTGTTCATTTGTTTACTATCCTCCCTCCCTCCCTCCCTAGGGAAGGCAAGGACATAATAAGTTTTCAATAAACGTTTGGGTGATGGAGTTGATGAGTTGCACAGGAAGGGGAAGTGGAGCAGCTGCCTTTAGTTCACCTTGGGGGGGTGTCCCTGGGGGACCCAGCTCCTCCCAGACCCCCAGCTGCTTCACTCCTCACTGGATTTTGAAAGTCGCTCACTCCACACCTGGGAATTGGGTCCCAGCCTCAAGCTCGTGGCGGATGAGGGTTTATCTTTAGCTCTGCTAGTCTCTCTTTAGAAACTTGTGACCCCAATTCCAGCCTGGGAGGTGGCTCCCCTCCTAATTAATAAATCCATTAATTAATTGCCGGCAGGCTGTGGGCCATTAGCAGTGGTGGCCTCAGTTACAGCTCAAAGCAGGTCCCTGCAGCGTGTGGGTCAGCTGATGTGGGGAACACAGACAGCCAGTTAAAGTTTCTGAACCCAGATAACATTCTTCCGATGTGGGGTTCATGGGCCCACTTGATCAGCCCTGCAGGCCTTTTAAAAGGACAGAAGGTGTCTGGACAGTGACCCCAGAGTTGAGGGGTTATCCTCCTCAGCATATCCTGGGAACCCTAGTACATAGCAGGGCAGGACAGCAGGATGAAGTCTCCCCTTTCCTCAGTGGCTGAGACATCCTTTCTAGGGGTCCATATTTCTGTCCCAAATGGGGTTTTCCTTGGTCATTGAGACAGGTCATTCATTTGTTCATTTAATGAACATTATTCAGCACCTGCTATGCGTCAGGCGTTGTGTGAGGTGGTGGGGGTGCAGCAGTGAACTAAACAGACTGAGTCCCTGCCCTTAGAAAGCTTCTACTTTATAACCATTTTGAGATAGAAGGCTTTTCCTTAAGGGTGTGAGAAGTAAAGAGTGACAACCCAGTATACGCTTAGCCTGGGGCTGGGCATGCTGTAAGCCTTCCCTAAATGGTGACTGTTATTATTAACAACAATAATATATCTTTATATCTTAATAAGAGTCATCATCAAAGCGTGGGGCTGTCTCCTTTGCATTCCCACTGCTCTGGGAGCAGCACCTGAACTGGTTCGGAGGGCAGAACTGGAGCAGGCAGACCTTACTTTGGACCCTGGTGTTGCTGCTTCCTCACAGGGAGGCCTTGATCAACTCCCTAGACTTTTCTAAGCCTCAGTTTTCTCACCTATAAAACAGGAACTAAATATGTGTGTCCTCTACATAATAGGGAGACGGTGAGGGTTTGGTGAGAGGAAGCCCTTGGCACAGTGCCTGGAACATGGGGCCATTCTGAGGAAACAAGAGAGCCATTATTACTTTTATTATAATTGCCATCATCAACATTGTTGTTTGTCAGTCACCTCCTGGGCTTCACCTGTCATCTCAGAGGTGCCCAAAGCTGAGTGGACCATGGAGGTTTGATTTGTTCGCAGAGCTGGACACTTACCTGATGAGAGAAGCTGGTATGAACTTCTGCCAGGCACAGGGGCCTCTACTGCACCCCACAAGCACAGCCTTCCTCGGCAAGTGCCAGGGTCCCCCAGCCCAGCGCACCCGGAGCAGCGGCCAGGTGGACAGCTCCTCTCAGAGAAGCATTGAGCGGGGGTCAGGTCTTCCCTGATGCCACTTGGCTGGCCTCAGCAAGGCCAGAACTGGGTTTTGCAGGCTTTGGAAGGTGAGAAGGAAGCTCTCTGCACAAGGAGGCCTGGCAGTCCTTCAACAAATAGCTATTGAACCTTTAATGCATGCCAGACAGTGTTCAGAGCCCTTATCACACATTGTGTTTAATTTTCACAGCAGCCCTGGGCATGGGAAACTACTACCTTCCCGTTTTACTGCTGAGCGGACTGAGGCACAGAAGATCAAGGCCAAGGCCACATTGTCAGCAAGTCGCAGAGCTTGGACTCAAAGTGAGGACCAGTCTGTTGGCTACCCATGTCCCCGCCTCTCCTCAGGGGCTCCCCCATAGGTAGTCACTGTGCTTGTATTTTTCTCTTTAAAATGTTTAAAAAGTCTCTTAAAATACTTTGCCACTGTCAACTAATGGGAATGAATCCAACAAGCCTGAGAGGCCTGGGGTGGGGTGGTTAATTAATAACACAAGAAGGATTCCCATCTTCTGGCCTGGAAGATGCGTGCCATCCACCCATCCAGCCAGCCCTGCCCACCCGCCCAAGTCTGGAGCCACGTGGTGCGCCCTGTCGTCGGGCCTTCGTTCCGCAAGATGGAATTCTCAGCCCGGGCTGATAATAAGCAGGTATTGATTGCAGCCTTGGTCATTATCAAGATTTATTTAGTCAATATGGCCTCTTTGGTCAATAAATCGTGTCGTTGATAAAGAAGGAAGGGGAGAGACTTGTAGAGTTTATTAAAAAAGTTTTTTAGATTTTTTTAAGCAGCTGAGTCCAGCCCCCCTTTCCCTGTCTTTGTCAGCACCGCTCCATTTCGTATTTGGCTGCATAAGCTCTTTCCTTTCATGGAAGAGCTTTCCCTTATTGCTCTGGTTTCTGGAAGCAAAGACTCAGAGCCAGGGCTGGGTCTGGAATGGCTCCTGGGACTCAGATGTCCCCTCACTCTTTTGTCCTCACTCCCTGACATGTCCAAACCAGTCTGGCCAGAGTCTTTGCTCTGAACCTGACATGTATTCAGCAAATCACAAATATTTACTGAGCATGTGCCATGGACCCAGCATACTGCCCCGTGCTGGGTGTAGAGGAAGCTGAGACACAGGGTGCGTGAAGGAGGCGCGACATGAGTTCCCTTTCCTAAGAAGGCGGAGCAGAGGAGCCCCTCACCTTGTACCCTCCTCCCCCACACAGCCACTCTTCTGGACCTGTCTGGCTCATATTCCACCTCCGTTTCTCTTTCCTGCTGTGCTCTAGCCAGCCTCTCCCCCATTTCCAAAGGAGCTTCTCCAGTCAGCTCCCCTGGCCCCTGATGCTACACTGTATTTTCTGCCTACCTGTGGCCACCATTTCTTCTCTTTCCATGGCCATGCTCCTCTGCTGGCCTCTAAATATGTCAGTCCCTCTAAAATTCATGTCTGCTCTCTCCCTGTCACCCTGTGTGGCCTCATTGGTTTTCTTAGCCCCACTACCCCCATCTCTCCACTTTCTACCTCAGGGCTCCAGTCCTATCGACTCAACAGCTTTCTTGACACTTCCTGAATGCTTATCTCAAAGATGTGTCCTACTCACGATATTCAAAACCTAACTCGTCTCATACCTGGTCTTGAGTCAGGTCTGCAGGACAGAAACCTGGAAGCTGCTGTGATCACCTCCCTTTCCCTGTGCCAGTGGGGACTTTACCTCCTAGATGCCTCACACGTCCCCTTCCACACCTCCATCTCCACCACTGGCTCTCGGGCCCATGTCCCCGTCAGTTCTCCCCTGGACTCTGGTCTGTTAGTGCGTGTCCCTGTACCGTACTCCCCTGGACTCTGGCTTCCCTCACTCTTTTTGACACATGGCAGCTGGTGAGATCATTTAAAACCTGGTAAGAGACATTTCCAGTGGCTCTCCATTGCCTTTGGGCAAGGCCCCCTGTGACCTTCCAGGCGCAGTAGGGCTGTGCCCAGGCCTCCATTCCTGGTCTACAGTGTTGCCGGCCTGCGTTGCTGTCTAGTTGTTTGCTCCACTCTCAAAAGGAGGATACTGACCCCTCTGTTACTATTGAGTTAACTATTTCACCCCTCATTTCTGTCTGTTTTGATTCATGTGTTTTGGGGCTGTTATTAGGTGCATATATGTTTTTAACTCATATTTTCCTAATGGATTGATGGCTAATGGATTTATCATTATAAAGTGTTCCTCTTTATTTTTAGTAACTGTTTTTTTTTTGTCTGATAGCTGTACAGCCACTCCTACTTTCTCATGGCTGCTGTTTGCATGATACATCTTTTCCATCCTTTTGTTTTCAGTTTGTGTCTTTCAATTTAAAGTGTGTCTCCTATAGACAGTATGTAATTGGATCTTGGTTTTATTTTTTTAATCCAGTCCAGAAATCTCTGCCTTTCGACTGGATTGTTTAGCCCATTCATGTTTAGTATCATTGATATTGTTGGATGTGCATTTGTTATTTTGCTTTCTGTAAACCTCATGTCTTTTTTGTTCTTCAGTTCCTCCTTTAATGCTTTCTCTTACGTTGAGTGATTATTTTCTAATGTAACCCTTTAATTTAATTAATGATTTTTTAACTATGTTTTTGAGGTGGTTTTTTTTAGTACTTGCTCTAGGGTTTACCATATACATCTTAACTTAGCAGAATGGGCTTCAGATTTATATTAACTTAATTCTTAACCTTGACCTTGATCTTGAGCCATGTTCCCTGTGCCCTTCATGTCTCAGACACATGGTTTCCTTAATTTTCTGCTGTATCACACTCCTGTGTGCATGACTTATGCCCTCCTGCTTGGGATGCTCTTCCCACATGTCCTCCTGTGAACTCCCCCTAGACCCTGGGAGTTTGCTCAGTGTCATTGCCTTGGGGCAGCTTTCCTGTTCCCCTCTGAGACAGTAGGCTGCATCTGCATTGCCTTACCGCAGTGAGGATCAGACATAGTCCTATGGATTATTGATTAATGCCAGCCTCCTTCTGCAAACTCAGAGCTCTGAGAGGGCACACAGCAAATTGTAACCGGAACCTAGCAGCAGAGGACTGAGCACATTGTGGGCCCACAGAAAACCTCAGTCAAATGAACAAACGGATGGATGTGAATAGCACATGGCTGTATTTATGTATTTATGTTAGCTGCATCTTTGTGTGTGCTTGTCATTGAGTATGTTTGTGGGTCTTTGCACATTTATGTGTGTGAGTCCTTGTGTTTGTATCTCAGTGGTTCTGCGTGTTTGTGTGTCTGCGTGTTCTTCTAAGTGTCTCTGTGTACATACATGTCTGCATTCTCATGTGGGTGCCTGTGAGCGTGCTATGCTTGCATCAGTGTGTGTCTTTGTGCGTGCACCTTGGCAGCTCCTTTTGACTTCTCCTGGCAATGCAATTATTTTTTGATTAGTTTGGTATAGCACTTAATGATTTCCCCAAAGCTAAACACGACCCCCTAAGTATTGATCTCACTGTGGCAGAGGTGACACGGGGTAATGCAGGGCCAGCTGGCGGGTGCTGCTACCTCAGAATTGGCCATCGCACCTGCCCATCTCTCCCAGCTCCGACTTGATCCCTTAGAGGGAAAGCTCAGGTTGGTAGCTTGGTGCAGGGGCAGAATGGGGCTCCTTTCTCTCCTATCATCTTTGTGTGATGTAGCCAGGGGACTGCTCCTTTGGGTGCCTCAGTTTCCTTATCTGTGAAGTGGGGGTACCAATTATAGTTAGCTCATAGTAGGATCATAGTGTGGAGGAAATGAGATAATTCACATGGAGGGCCCAGCACGGAGCCAGGCATGCACCAGGCGCTCCATAAAGGTTATCCTGCCACCTGCCCTCATGCCTGCTCCCTGTTACCTCTGCCTTGGCAGTGGGAGAGATGATTTCAGGCAATGGAATGGAGGCAAATAGCTAAGGAACTTCCTTCCTTCAAGGGGACCCTCTCCAAATGGCTTCTCTGGGGCTGTCCAAGGGATTCATACCTGCTCCATTGAGAGCAATTAACCTGCAGGTACCCAGAGAAGTTCAGGAGCTGCCTGTAGACATACAGTTTTTTCCCTGTAGAGTTGGGATTTTGCCCCAGGAGTTTCTGGCATGAGGAAACCTACCAGGGGCTTTCGGAGTCTTTGGCCCCAGCTCTGTACCTTACTCCTCAGCACCCTATGTCCTCCCTTAACCCCTAACTGCTGTATTCCTTACACTTTCCAGCCCTTGCAGTTGTCATTCCCTCTGTCCAGAACACTGTTCCCCTTGTCCTTTCCTGGTCCCAGCCCTCCTTCCCTTACTCTGCGCTGCATTGGGCACCATCCTGTCTCTCCCACTTGTATATCCCTAGCCTGGGCTGCTTTTCAGGCCACTGGGTGAATCCTTGGTTCTTTGCTGATCTCCCTGAGGTGGTAAGCCTGTCACCATACACTGTGGCTGCAGTAGCTGGTGTGGCATTCAGTGAGTGCTGAAGGCCAGGTGCTCTGGTCAGAGGTCACATTAAAAACTAGGATTGCTGGCTTCTGGGCCTGCATCTCATGTGGGACAACAGTCATTGATCTGGGCAATGGAGGTGGGAGTGGAGGGTGGGGCTTCCTATTTTGTGCACCCTACACTGAGCCAAGTCATCCCACTGATGCTCGCTGTGTGGCCCCCGTAGGCCTGTTAGCTGGTGCAGAAACCGGCTCCACTGACTTTGACTAGTGTGAAGATGAGTGTCTTCTCTGGCCTTAGTGTAGCCATTCCATAAAATGGTCAGAGTTGACATGATCATTGAGGAATAAGAGGGGCTCTGAAATTTTTGTTTTTTTTAAATTTTTATTTATTTTTCATTTAATAACACTTATCAAGGGTGGCTGTGTGCCAGGTAGAACTCTTAAGTGCTTCCAACATACCATCTTTTAAATGATTTAATTCCCATAACAACTCTATGATGCTGACACTGTTAATATCCGCACTCTGTGGAGGCGAAAGCTGCAGCACAGAGAGGTCAGTGACTTGCCCAAGGTTACACAGCAGAGCCAGGTAGTCTGACATCAGGGTCTGTGTCGTAGGCTCTCTTGTTTCTTGTCATTTCTATGAATACGCAAAGCACAGACTATGTATAGTTGGGAAGGGGCAACTGTGCAGGTTTACCTCATAAAGGTCTTATGTGATGGGGTTTTGCTTGCAGTGGTTGGTGTGGCTGGCTGGAGTGGGAGTCTGGGCCAGCATTCCCAGAGTGGGCACTGACGAGCAGCTGGGGTGTCAGGATACCAGGAGCCAGGGCTGGAGCTGGTGACCACTCAGAGACTCTAGGAGGAGCCAGGCCTACTTCCTGCCCTTCACTGGCTGGCATGGCTGGACTCTTAGCCCTGTGGGCCAGCAGCCTCAAAGCCTCTCTGAGCCAGCGCCATCCCTTGGAGGGCATCCACCTCAGCCTCTGCGAGCAGGAGAGTTGGTCCCCTGGCCCATGGCCTACTTTGTGAAATTCATCTCTGGAAAAAAAAAAATGATTCTCCAAGCAGAGCAGAACATCTTGACACCTCATGGTAGGTGAAGCCTTCTGAGGCTTTCTGCTACCCGGGAGCCAGGAAGAGAGAAATTGAGGCCCAACTCCTGTGCCCACTGGCTGCCCAGGCTGGGCAGTACAGGGAAGTGGCTTCCTCAGTCTGCCCCTGTGGCCCCATCAGTGCCTGCTCCCTTGCACCCTGCCCGGGATGCCCCTTTAGAGGGTCAGGACTGGGCTGGCCACCAGCAGGTGAGTGGGCGTGGGTCTGAGCATAATGCGGTTCTCTGGGATATATCAATGAGCTGCCCTAATTAAGCACCTTGCTAATGAGAATCAAACCACATCACCAGGAGTCGGGTCAGCCTGAGCCTTGCTCTGCCGTGAACCAGCCATGGGTCCTGGGCATACCACTGAGCTGCATGGGGGTCTCAGCTGTATGTAGGCCTTCCTGTGCTCTCTCCCCTCCAAGCCAGGCCCCAGGGTGGTGGCTTGCTGTGCCCTGCCTGCCACTGTACACAGCAGGCACTTGGAGAACTTAAGGCTGTGGAGAGCAGGCTAAAGAAGCTGATGGTGGCTTTCTTTGGGAGAAGTTCTTGCCACTGGTGGTTAGGTCCATTGGCCCGTATCATGCTGGGCCTCTTTGATGGATCTGTGAGGAATGGAGGGTGTTTGCGGTAGGATGTTTCTTAAGTGCGTGACTGTGTGCGTCTGTCAGTATAGCTGTCATTTCTTTCTGTGTAATAAACCACCCCCAAACTAGTGGGGTAAAACAACTGTTTATACTTACAGAATCTATAAGGCAGGAAATAAGACAGAACGCAACTGGATAAGCTATCTTCATTTCTTGATATCTAGGGCTTCAGCTAGTTGGAAGATTCAAAGTTTGGGGGTAACTCAAGGACTCACACGTCTAGTGGTTGATGCTGGCTGTCGCCTGGGACCTCGGCTGCCAGGCAGAACACCACATGGCCTGTCTGGGCGGGCTATTTTGTGCTTCCTCACAGCGTGGTGGCTGGGTGCCAGGGATGAGTGTCTCAAGAGAGCAAGGTGGAGAGGAAGGTGTTTTAGTGATCTAGCCTTGGAAGTCAAGAAGAGTCACTTCCTTCTACTGTGCTGGTCAAGGCCTGCCCAGGGTCAAAGGGAGGGGCCCAGAGGAGGGACCACTCCTTGGGAGGAATGTCAAGGTCGCGTTGCCAGGAGATCATGTGCGATGAGAGAGATTGTGGTGGTCACCTTTGGGGAAAAAATCTGTAGTGAGGGTGGTGGTAGTGCTTCAGTGCTGAATGTGACAGGCCGTGAAGGGAGTGAGTGTGACAGGAAATAGCAGAGTAGAGGAATAGGTGTGACAGGAGATTGTGTGAGGAGAATAGATGTGACAGAAATGGCTGTGTCAGGGGAGTGCGTGTGGCAGGAAGTCCCCAAACAGGGAGATCTGGGTTCGCCTGAGTCCGAGGTGGTGGGAATGGGCTGCGCAGTGACAGTGCCCAGGATGCGGGCAGCACCGTCTTCCCTCATTTTACAAGCAGTCGCCTTGAAGGCCTCGGGGTGGCCGGGCCGATTTCAATCTGGGGACCCAGGCCTGGCCAGCTCCCTCCCAAGCCAGCCCCGCTTTGCCCCCTGTGTCAAGCTCCACCATCCGCCTCTCTTCCTGGGGGCCCCCAGGCACTCCACTCCCACCAGCAGCTTTCTCTTCTTCCAGAAAGAGTGACTCCCACCACTACAAGCTGGAAGCGCTCCAACTACCGTACTTTTCTTCGAATAAAAGCAGCTAATTAACATTATTTTTTAATTATTGCCTTTATCAACAAGGGGTCTGATTTGTACCAGCAGGATAGTTGCTTTCCCTTCAACTACCCAAGTGAATGCTTCAGTTCCTGGTGCTTTTGAAATGAATTTGATGTCATCTGCCCAGAGTCACTTAATGGGAACGCCTGGGTAATGACTAAACACGCTAACTCCGTTAGCAGCCCTGGAAGCATGTAATTTGGCCCCTCAGGCAACAGCACTCTTGAAATCTCTGGATAGTTTTGAACTCTCTGTTCTTAATTAAATATGCAATTTTTCACGGTAACCAGGTTAATTCTTTTGTGTTGTGTTGTAATACTGTTAGGAATTTTCATAGTTCTTATTAAACATTATTCAGGCATTGTGAATTCCATAATTAAAAAAAATGAAAAGAACAAAGCTTGATTCACTCCTTTCTTTTCCCTGGCTAATTTATCAAATGAATTTTGCAAATTTTTCTTTCTGTCCCCAGACAGTGTGGCAAGTGTTTTAAAGGGGAAGGATTTAATTGCCCTGTAGGGATTGGCTGGTTATGAAGGATTTGGCTGTTTGATTAGTAAACCCAGTTGGGAACGGTCTAATGCTCCATGATCTTAAAAATTGTCTGATTGTACCCTCTCCAAGGAGGCCTCTCTTTTCGTTGTGTAGAGCATCAACTTCACACAAGTGTAGTTACTAGGTAGTGAGGAAGGGGAGAGAAAGAGATCTGACTTTATTTTAAATTGGGGATCTTGGGAGATTTCCCCCTCCCCTTGTCCCTGGCTGGGGAGACACATGTGAGAAGCAGAGAGAAAGACAGAGACAAAGCATCTCTCAAATCTCAGGTGCCAGAGAAGGTGGGCAGCCACCCAGAGGAAGGGGCCCAAGGAGTGCTTTACCACATCATTGTAGGGGATGGCACCAGCGAAGCCAGCGAGCTGCAGAGAGGCAGCTCAGAAGCTGAGGAGGCCTTTCTTCGCAGGGTGTCTGGGGCAAGAGGGTACTTTTTCATTTCCAGAATTGGGCCTGGTCTCTGAAAAAATGTGCAGACCCTCACTGAGCATGATAGGTGATGGGTGGAGAGGGCCATGTTTCCCAAATGTCTTGATAAGACCAGGGCTCCCTGTCAGGGGAGGCTGGCAGATATAGCCAGGCTGTCTTAGCAAGGGGAGTAGGACCACTGGCTGATTCCTGGACCTTTCTGTTTCCATGAGAGCCACATTTATGCCTCCGTTTTTCCCACTTGCAAAAAGGGGCACACTACTGCCAACCTCTTCTTACTGGCCTGGGTACCCCAGCCTTATCTTTCTGCATCCTAGAGTCAGGGAGGTGGGAGTTAGGAGAGATGGCAGGGTCAGACCATGCAGGCTCTTGAGGGCCACTCCGTGGAGCCACGACATTTTTTTAGGCCAATGCCCTTTAGCTGTTGGAGGAAGGGAAGGATGACTTGGAAGGGGTGTTATCGAAGAGAAGGTAGTGGTGGTGGTGGGGGCAGGGCTCAGGCCTGGCTGGGGGCAAGCAGAGGGGGCCTTTGTGCCAGAGTGTGGGCTTTGCCACGCAGCCCTTTTCTCCCCTGCTTGCCCCTTGCCCAGATTTAGCATATTCAGCCCTGAGCTCTGGGAAGCTCTCCACCTTGTGGTCACTCTCTGCTGGTCTGACAGCTGGAGGCTGGGGGTGGGAGACCTGGCTCACTCCTGCAGGGGCGCCTGAGGGGCAGCACAGCAGTGGGTTTCAACAGGTGGTTCAGGTGTTCAGGAGAAGCCAGAAACGGGACTTAGGAACATTCAAGATGAAAATGCAGGGAAGAAATACAGAAGAATTAAGTGCTGGGCACACAATAAGTGCCAGATTGGACCAGTGGTCCCTGGGCCCCCTTGTCTGCTCCAGTGCTTAGGGGAGCTCTCAATTGGTGAAAAGAATCATGTCAGTAGTGATTACTTACCAAGTGCTTTCCCAGCACCGAGCACTGTGCCAAGCCCCTGACAGATGTGAACTCATTTAATCCTCACAAGTTGAGGAGGCAGGTAGAGTTTTATGCCCATTTCTCAGATGGCATGACTGAGGATGGGAGAGGTGACTCCTGGAATGTGGACCCTGGGCCTTGATCCCAACTCACGTGGTCTTTTTGGCTGGTCATAGGACTCCGTATGTTATAGAAGGCACTCCTGGGAATCACGGTAGGGAGGTGGCAGTGACTTAGGTTATATGGTAATGCTCTGGCTTCATTTTGAGGTGAAAGCTCAGAGTCGAGGACTGTGAACTCTGCCTTGAGTGATCTTTTCTGAAAAAGTGAAATCAGGTCACCATTCCCTCTCCTCCACTTAGAAACACTATCGGCAGCTCCTTATTGCTTGCTTATGGGATGAAGTCCACGTGTTTCCCTTCGCTTTACAAGGCCTGTTGTGATCACCTCCTTCCACCCATGTCTGCCTCTACCATCTCATCTCTTACTAGACTCCTTCATGCCTGACTCCTCCAGCCAGACTTAAACTATTATCTGGTCCACAGGCTAAGCTATGATGTGGTCCAGACCTCTGTATGTGCTGCTCCCCCTACCCAGAACTCTCTTTTCATTGCTCTCCCTGGTAGACTTCTCTCGTCCTTCACATTTCTAACGTAGGAGCCTTTCCCGAACCTCCTTGCTGGATTAGAAGGCTCCTACCATAATTACATCACAGCTCATTGGGATTTCTTGCCTTGTCTTTTTAAAGACCTGCGAGGGCAGGCTTGAATCTGTCATGTTGACTCTCGTCTCAAGCATAGATCTTGCCATATACTAGATGCTCAGTCAGTATCTGCTGATGGCACTGCAGTCCCGCTGCTCTGAGGAGGAAGTGTGGGAGCAGGGGTCTCCTAAACTTTCTGGAGCTGCTGCAACCATGGGAAGTCCAGGCTCTGTTTGGTGAGCGGCGGGGCGGGCCCATGGCCTCCTCAGCTATATACTCACACATGTGTGGAGGAAGGAAGAGAAGCGCTTCTTCCCATTCTTGTGTCCCAGCATGCCATAGCACCATGTCTTCCTTTGCTCTGCCTTCTTCCTGTTTTCATTTCTGTTTGAATTGTTAGGGGACCAAGAGCGGTCAAGGACAGCTTTTCGGGTTGTGGTGGGGAGGGAGGCAACAGGCCACAGGAGATTATCAGAGAATCCTGTAACTGAAAGGGAAAGAAGGGATTTAAAAATTATGCCTGTAGTGGTTCTCGTTTAACCTTTGTTGTGTGAATGTGGTGGGCGCGTCCACACCTAGGTGTTTTCCTGCCTGTGCTGGTGTGTATGTTTCTGTTGGGGGCTCTTGTGTGGAAATACAGATGTGTGCACATACACACACATACACATACTACCCTAAACCAAGAGAGGGCACATGTTCATTCTGGTTCAAGGTCCTTGAGCATTTTATTGTGTTCAAATAGGTATCTGGTCCTTGTAAAGTGAACACAGCCTTTTGTAGTAGACAGAACAGAACCATGTGGCAAAGGCCTGAAAAGCTACAGAGCCCAACTCAGCTAAGAGGCAGCTGGTTGACAAAGCAGAGTGGGGCTGGGGCAACGGAGTACATTCATTCATACAGTCAATCAGTCATCTGTTTAACGAGTACTTATCCAGTATCTACTACGTGCCAAGGCCTAGACCATGTGCTTGGGATTCCCTGGTAATCAACATGGACATGCTCTCTGCCCTCATGGCCCTGCTGGTCTCCATGATTTTTAGAAGTAATATCCCTTAAGAGACCAACATTAATCAAATAATCACGCATATTTGAAATTGCAAACCCTGCTAAGGGCTGCAGAGGAAATGAGCTAGGAATGATGAGATTGTGTAATAAACTAGAAGTCAGGGAAGGACTCCTGAGTTAGGAAGTGAAGAGGGGCTGTGGTGGTCCAGAGTGAGGACGGGAGCAGCTTGTGCAAATGCCCTGGGGTGTGAGGAAGTGAAAAATAGCCAGTGTTGCTGGAGCACAGGGCAAGGGGCCTGGAGGTGGGTGTGGCTATGGAGGGTAGACAGGGCTGGCTCAAAAGGGGCTCGTAGGCCCTGCTGAGATCTTTATCCTGAACACAGGGCAACCATGTTCATGCGGGGGAAGTGGGGGTTGAATGGATGAAAGAGCAGGACAATTGGAGGGATTTGAAGGTCAAGAGCCAGGTGGAGAAGGTGCTCAACAAGGAGGCTTGGCCACTCCCACCCTGTCCACTGGCCTGAGACTTCATGCCAGCCTTATCCAGAAAATTCACCAGTCTACAGGATGGATAAAGCCAAGGTAGGGACAGGAATAAAGCAATTTCCCTGGACAGAAGGGAGGGGGGCGAAGGAGAACCTCACCATGTTCAAATATATGCTTCTTTTCTGCCATTTATTATTTACCAAGGGGCTTGTGAAAAGAGAAAGATAAAAAAGGGGGGAACCCCCCCCACCAAATCTACCATTGCTCCAGGCGTGCAGCCTTAGAGAACAAGTATTTTTTCCTCAACATTTGTGCATGTTAGAGTGTGTGAAATGCCATGCAAACACTCGAGGCCCCTCCAGCATTGGGGGCTCTAGGGCCTTCGGAGCTGTCAGGAGGGGGGCACCGTTGCCCTCCACATCCCGATGAGGGCTGGCATTGTGGGGCCAGCCCTCTGCAGAATGGTGGGCTTCTGTTTCTCGTCTGTATCTCGCCTTGGGAGCTAGTGGTTTCCAGGCAGGCTGGTTTCGGGAATAGTGGAATTCCCAAATGCAAGGTTGGGAGGTGCAGGGAGTCCAGGAAATTTGGCGGCTGCCCCGGCATAGTGATGATATTCTGTGCCACACACATTCTTATTAGCATCGTAATCGCTCCAGAGTACTGATTCATTATTGCACTCTGAGCTACAGACTGAGGTAGTGGGGTTTAATAGTTCCATATGAGCCATTCTGGGCTGTTGAGTAAATACTGTTCATTCTGAAAAATTGGGTAAATATATGTTTATGCTGGCAATGAGCAAGGCATGAGCCAAATAGGTGGTTGGGTCTGGGCTGTCACTAGGCCAAGTGGTGGGGGATGGGGGATGCTCACACCCTGAGAAATGTCCGATTCATGCCTGGCAGACCTTGGAAATACTCTTCTGGATGTGGAGATTGGGATTAAGAAAGGGACTTTGCCCTGAAATGAGAGCAGAAGGGCCCTCATGTTTTCTGTGCATGTGGCAACGGCTTTGAGGTGGACAGGAAAGACGCAGGCCTGCTAAGCTTGTATAGACATGTGATTGGATTAAGAAGTGGAAGGCTGCAGAGGTAGTGTGGCAGGAGTTAAGAGTACAGGTGAGTGGCTTCCACTCTGGTGTCCCTGTTCTGCCACTTGATAATCATGGGATCCCAGGAAAGTTACTTGACCATTTTGCTGTCTCAGTTTTCTCAACTGTAAAATAGAGGTGGTAAAAATACTCTCTTAGAGGAGTGTTGTGCAATTTAAATAAGCACAGACTTATAAAGTTCAAGGCGGCCTGGCATTGTGCATAAGAAATGGCCTGCAAAAAGGTTTGTGTTTAGATCTGTGTCGGGGATTCTTTGACTTTGAAAATCTTGTAAAAGCTATGGATCCTCTCTTTAGAAACAGGATAGAGATAACATTTTTGCATTTAGTTTCAGGGGTTGTTGGATCCTCTAAATCTAGCCATGAACTCTAAGAGCTCCTGATCTCTATTGTAGAACACCTTGTTGTGGAGTAGAAGTGAGTCATAGGCTCTGGAACCTGCTACAACTGGGTTTCAGCCAAGGCCTAGGTTTCACCCTGGCTCTGCTTCATATTTTCTGTGTAAACTTAGGCAAGTGAAGAGACACATAGGAACCCCAGTCTCATCCCTGCTGTGTAGTTCTTCGCACGAAAAAGATTTAGACCGTGTAAAGCATTCCCAATACTTTGTGCACAGTAGGTCCTCAGTAAATGTCATCATCATCATCATCTTCTTCATCATCATCATCATCATCATCATTCCCCTTGATTGAAGACCTAAGACTTGCTAAGTGTAGAGTCTGCCCTCTGTTATATTTGTAGAACATACGTAATGATCCCCTTACCTGAAATTCCTGGGCCTGTTATTGAGTCTCTTGATTCTTGCACATAGCAAACTATTTCTCTGTGTTTTGTAATTTTGGGGTGAGAGCTCATCTTTAGTCGGATGGTATCTCTTGGAATTTTGAGTGGTTGGGTTATTCCTAGGGTAGAAGTTGGCAAACTTTTTCTGTGAAAGGCCAGATAATAAACATTCTTGGCTGTGCAGGCTGCAGTCTCTGATGCAGCTACTGCACTGCTGTGCAACAAAAGCAACTGTGACACCTGAACATTGTAACGAGTATGGCAGGATTTGACCCAGCGGTCGCAGCCCACTCACCCCTGCTCTGGAGAGACTTTGAGTTTATGTTTGCTTAATGTCCAGGGTGTTACCAGAGGAGTATGATACTTCTATGTTAATTTCTTGGCTGAGAACAGTATTTCTCAGAATGTGGTTGCTTGACCAACAGCATCTGGGAACTTGCTAGACAGGCAGATTTTTGGACCCTGTTCCAGATCTTTTGAATCAGGAGCTCTGGGGGTGGGGCTCAGCAATCCGCGTTTTAACAGGTGATCTGAGGTACACCAGTCTGAGAACAACAAGGGTAGTATAAAATTGAACTCCAGATCCATGTGCGCACAGGCCCGTACTTGCAGATTCTCGGGGGAGGCCACTTGTTGGTTTTCTAGCCTAGAGGCAAGGCTGAGACAGACCAAATGCCTCCTGTTCTTCCCGTGTTAGTAGACAGGTATGTTCTGACCCATGCTCACTGAGGGGAAGGGCTCTGGACTACCAGGATAGGCACCTGCCTTACCTCTTCCTTGCCAAGTCTCAGTTCACATATTAAGCAGTCTGATTTTGAGTTTCCTCTTCAGTTTTGGCCTCTGGGAATTTCTCTTAATTTCTTACTGAACTGACCCATATATTTAAAGGGATGTTGGTATATTTTACCCAGCCTCTCTGGGTGTTTTGTAGTGGGAGCGTTTTTAGGTTATCTTTTTCCCATGTTACTAAACACGGAAGACCTTTCAATGTAGTGAAAGGTTGTTTCTCCTCTAGAATTCTTCTTTAGAATGTCTGGTAGCCCACTGCTTCTCAGGTGACCTTGTACTTGTCATTTGCCCCGGGGTCCAGGCCCACATTGTCACTTGCAGGGACCAGAGGCCACACATCTTCTTGGTGGGGGGAGGGTTTCTCTACCTTACCTTTGCCCAGGGCTTGAATCCAGTTTGTATCTGTGGAGCACCCACTGGTGCCAGGCCCTGGGTAAGGGATGAAGGGGTTCATCTCTGTACAAGTGACAAGAATCTGTGCTAGAGGATGGTGCCCTGTGGTCATTATATCTGCGGACCTTCCTCTAGCTCAGCATGTAAATCCCCTTATGGTTCTCAAGGAGAACCTGACTCCTTTAAATGTCTTTCTGTAAGGGTCAGAGTGGGGTCAGGACTAACAGCACTGGCTCTGAAGTCCACTAGAATCAGGTTCAGCTCCAGCTCTGCCTCTTACAAGCGGTGTGATCTTCGGTGAGACCCTGCACCTCTCGGAGCATCAGCTTCTCTACCTGTAAGGTGGAATGGCAGAGAGTTGCTCTAAGGACCCAATGAGATTATGAATGGAAGGCACTTGGCAGAGCACCTGGTACCCAGTGAGTGCTCAGTGGATGTTCTTTTTTGTGACACAAATGACACAATTGAGTCTCTCTCTCATGATAATCAACTTGGAGAAGTTAGATGGGGGAGGTGGCAGGGCCCTCAGGTGCATACAGAATGGGAAAATGAGGTAGCAGGGCAGATACCATTGCCCACAGTGTGTAGCAGATATACCTGGAGGTATCTGTCCTGCTCCTTACCATTCTTGTAGTGGCCTTCTTTCTTCTTACCTCCTCCCTGGAATCTTGTGACTCAGCCCAGGGAGCAGGGGGAGCTGGCAATCATAGTACTCCATCCCCCTGGCTACTACAGTGATTGGTCCAAGAGGAAGTTGTGAGTCTGTCTTGAGCTGGGCCAATCAGAGGACTTCCCTGGGATCTTTCAGTTGGAGCAGAGAGAGGTGTGTAGCTGAGATGCTAGGAAGAAGGGAAGCCTGGCAAGGGGCTGAGCAGTAGTGACTCAGCCACAGTCATATCAGTAACCCACCCAGAGAGACCACCCATGTGGAGCATAAGTAGATGTGGGATGTTCCCATACCGTGGGTCTCAGATTCTCTTCAGAGAAGCCCGTGGGGACCCCTAACAGGGTCATCACCTACCCTCCTCTTCAGTCACAGCCAAGGCCAACCCAGCAGGGCTGGCTCCTTAGGAATGGGTTTTTCCCACTTTTTAAACATGGCCCACAGATACCCGCAAAATCCTACACATCTCCCTGTGCCTGCTGCACCTGCTGACACTCAGCACAATCCTTCCCCCTCATCTTTGATCTTAAAAAAGACCATCTTGAAAGATTGTTGGGTGTGCAGTTTACCCACACGCCACTTTTTATCATTTTGCCAGAGTTGCTCTTTCCCCCCCTTCCTTTTATTTTTTTCTTGGATTCACTCTGGGGTTGGCTTCCTCAAACCGAAATAACTCTCACAATGCACGGGTAAAGTGTTTCCTGTGGGTGAATGACGTCTGTATGAAAAGACAGCAAAGCTGCCGATTTCTGTCCTTTGAAGACACTTGTCAGCCAGTGCTGTGGTGGAGTGTCAGACGTCACCCGGGGTGACTGTCAAGACGCAGGGAACAGTGAGCTTTTTTTCCAGAAAGCCTCCAGCCCAAACTTGGGGCTCTCCGGGGACCCAGGAGCAGCATCCATTTTCTGAAGAGATTAAAGGCAATGCTGGTTGGAGCAGCTGGTATTTTCTGCTGCGCTCCCACAGGGCCCTGCAGCAGCGCTTTGTAGCTCACCTGCCCTGCCTTTCCCGATTCGGCTCCATTGCCTGGGCTGACTTGTGTGCCTCCTGAGGGGTCTGGTAGCTCCAGGCAGACTCCTGGGAGGAGAAAGGAGGAGAGGAGAAAGGGGGCTGGAAGTGCCACCGTGGTTCTCCTGTGGGAGGGGAGGGAGAAATCTCATGGTTAAAAATGTGGTTCTGGAGTCAGGTTCAGTCTGGGTTCAAATCCCAGCTCCACTGTTCTCACTGAGCAAATCTCGCTACTTCTCTGAGCCTCAGTTTTCCCATCTAAGAAATGGGGTCATTGGTTTCAGTAAAAACAATATAGGTAAAGCACTTCCTTAGCAAGGTACCTGGCACATAATAAGTGCTCAGTAAACTTTAGCTGCTGCTCACCTCTTCGGACACACCCTGGCTGACCCTGCCACCCACTCCCGGCCCATGCACTAGCCATGTTGAGGTTCTTGCAGCTCCAGAGGTCAGCCTTGTTTCCCACTCTGTGCTGTTCCCCTGGCCACAGGAGTTTTCCACACCTGGTCTGTCCAGTGGATTCCTGCCATCTGTCAATACTGGCTTGGGCATTAACTTTTTTTAAGTATTTGTGGTCAGCAAGCCCCAAACTAAGGCTGACCTCAAATAAAACCTTGCTTTAGTTATATGGTAACATTTCATCTGTACGTGTTTGTGCTCCTCTGAGGAGCAAATCTCTCGGCCTCTGGCTTTCCTTTCCCCTACACAGTTTTGCTTCCTCTGTTTCTATAATCCTCTGTCCATCTCTCAGAGGACAGTGCTGATTTCAGTCTCTACTTCGGGGAATGGCAAACTCCCATGGGCACAGGGGCGGGCAGTGAACGTCAATGCTAGATTCAGCCCTGCATCAGGAAGGGGAAGTTTGGTGGGGCAGCAAGGGTGCAGGACGGCAGGGGAGGCCTGGCCCTGGCCCAGGGAAAGCAAACTGGTTAATGCACTGGGCTAGGCAGATAAACTACCTGACTGCCTGTGGCGGCCGTGGCCTGGCCCCAGGTGGTTACATGCCCCACCCCACACCCCCACCAAGACTGTAAGCTCCTTGAGGGCAGGATTGCTCACTCCCGGCCCCCCCCCCCCCCGCAGTGTCCCATACTGAACACCATACATCACAGGGGGTGTATTTTCGATGAATAAATGTAAATGCATTTGCTGATGGCCTGTTTGTTCATTAAAAAAGTAAGACATGTTCAGCATGGCAGTTGTAGAAAAATCAACTAAGAAAATAAAACCCACCCACTTTTGAGATAAATCTTTATCATGATATCTTCAGACTTTTTGTCAAAATGTAAGAAACGTCCAGAAAAGAACACAGATCAAACAGGCTCAGCTGATGAATTGTTGCGAACTGAACATGCCCATGGAACCGCCATTAGGTGAAGAAATAGAACATCGCTGCCCCCCACCCCAGCTTCATCACACCCCCTCCGGTGACTGCCAGCCTGCCCCCCAAGTGTGACGCATCCTGACTGCTAAATGCAGTCGTTATATTCACCTGTTTGTGAACTTGATGTAAAGGGAATCTCCCAGTGTGTGCTCCTGTGTGTCTGGCTCCTTTGGCCAACATTATGTTCTCGGGATTCATCCGTGTTGTTGCGTACAGTACGGCTGCAGTGCATTCATTTACGTTGCCATCTAGCATTCTGTTGTGTGAGTGGATCGCAGTTTATTCACCCATTCTTCTGTTGTGGGCATTTGGGCATTGGCTTCTACAAACAATGTTAGGACTGTTTGGTGCCTGAGCATCTCTTGGTAAATGGGTGCACACATTTTTTCTTGGGTATAAATCAGGATTTCTTGATCTTGGCACTGTTGGCATTTGGGGCTGGATGATTCTTTGTGGTGGGGGCTGTCCTCTGCATTGTAGGATATTTGGCAGCATCCCTGGCTTGTCCAATAGATAGATACCAGTAGCATCCTCCAAGGTGTAACAATGAAACACATTTCCAGGGATCACACAGTGTCCCATAGGGGGTGGGCACAATTGCCTCTGGTTGAAACCCACCAGTGTATATTAGGGTGTGGAATCGCTGGGTTATAGGGAAGTGTGTGTGTAGCTTTAGTTTAGTGGTTTCCCAAGTGGTTGTACCAGTTTACACGTTTGCCAGTTGTTGTGACCTTCTAATGTTTCTCATGCCTTCATGTATAATTTACACATGCATTTTATGAAATGAAGTCATGCTGTATTATTTTACCCCATGCTAGGTTACCTGGTCTAGCCCTTTATGTCTTTTATTATTTATTCTTCCATTAGAGAGCAGTAAAGTGATTAAGTCTATACTTAACCCTGGAATTTGATGTCTCTTAGTTTAGTACCTGGCTCTGCCACTTTCTAGCTCTGTGGCTTCAGCCAAGTGACTTCACCTTCTGTGCCTCGGTTTTTTCTTTTGTCAAACAGGGACAGTAATGCCTGCCTCTGCTATTTGGAGGATTGCGTGAGTTCATTGATATGTGTGAGGCATGTAGAACAGGGTCTGGCATGTAGCTAGTGCTGTGTTGACTGTTAACTATCCATTTTAATGGCTGAGCTATGTCAGTAGTCCTTTGGTGTGGGCTGGTAAATGGTTTTCAGTTTGGGTTGCCAGATGTAAAAAATAAAAAATAACATGGGATGCCTATTTAAATTTTACTTTCAGATAAACAGCAAGTAATTTTTAATATAAATATGCCCCATGCAATATTTGGGACATACTCATACTAAAAAAATACATTGTTTATCTGAATATCGAGGTGTCCTGTATTTTACCTGGCTATCCTCTTAATTCCAGTTCTTTTCTCTTCGGAGCATCACAGTGATTAGCATCTGGGAGCTGCATCTTTGCACACATACTGTGTTGCCCAAACTTGGCTTCTTACTGGAATCACCTAGGGGGCTTGTTAAAGTGCAGAATCCTGGCCCCCACCCTGGATCTCTTAAAACTGAAGAATCTCCAAGGCTGGGTTGAGAACCTGATTTTTTAACCAAGGTCTCAGGTGATTCAGCCAACCAAGACTTTAGGGTATACTACTGGCTCATATTTGTCCTGTGCTAAATAAAAAAGGAGGGCCGGAAAGACTCTCTCTTTGCTGCTCTCTAGCTAGTCATCTCTCTCCCCGGTGGGTGAACATAAAAAGCCTGGCGTGGCCTGGCTTTTCCCTGGACCTGCCTGGACAGGGGCCTGAGGTAGTGTCCCCACCTCGGGCTGCCCCTCAGCTTAGCGCCTGCCCCAGCTTTACAGGAAGCAATGTTGAATTTTGGTGGTGGGAGGGAGAGGTGGCCGGTGTGGGCACCAGGACCAGTGCATTGATTTCTGTCTGCCGTTCTTGGAAGGCCTGTCATGAGGAAAACAGGCAGCAGGTAAGGCAGCCCTCATGGCAGGGAGGGTCTGGCTGGCCTAAGAGCCTGTCTCAGCTCAAGGCGCACTCCAGGTTCTGGCCATCACTGTGGGGTTTGTGGTGCTCCTTGGGTCCCGGCCTCCTGAGACTCCACCCTCTGGCGAGGTAAGGTCAGGCTTGGTGAAGGTATAGGGCTTGGTCTCCCAGAGCTACTGCCCTTCCTCCATCCCTGCCTGGCCATGCATTCCTCACCATCCTTCTCTGGTCCAAGAGATGCCCACTGTCAGCTGCTGTCCCTGCCCTGAGCCCTGCCCACAGAAGCAGCCACTCTCCCCAACTTTGGAGAACAGATCTGATTTCTTTCTTGTTCCAGCTGCTGACAGGTACCCCTGGAACTGCCAGGCCGCAGCCCACTGCACAGGCCAACCCTGCCTTTTTAACTCAAAGCCACAAACTTACAGCTTAGACAGGATCAATATGATCAGGTCCAGGGCCCTTCAGAGGATGCTGCTGCTTTGAGGAGAGGTCATAGGGGCCTCAGACTTACACGTAAATTATTATTTAAGAGAGGATTCGTAGCGATCTGTAGGAGTTTGTTGTCAGCTTCTCTCTGGCCTCCTGTGTGCTCTCTGGGGCCGCAGCAAAGTGTCCAGGTGGTTTAAGCTGGGGTGGGTGGGGTGCTTCTCTCAGCTGCAAGAGGTTCCTCAGGGTTTGGGGCTGGGGAGGGAGATGTTCACCTTCTTTCCTTGTCCACCTGCTACTGATAGCTTGTGCTGGGTACGAGCGTTTTCTGGGCAAGAACGCATCAAATATGTTTAATTTTAGTGTTTCTCTCTTTATTAAACTGTTTATTGTAGGCTGGGCATTGTTCTAGATGGAAAGAATAGTGTCATGACTAAGCCAGATGGGGGCCCTGCCCTTCGAGGTTTATAGTTCTTATTATCTACCCTTTTTTGGAGAGGAACCCAGGGCTCAGAGAGGAGGAGCGACACTTGCCCAGTCACTCAGCAAGAGTCTCCTGCCAGGTTCAACTCTCACCAGTAAATGAACAAAATAATCTCCACTTGATCAAGTGGGAAACTTAGTCTGAATAATTATAATAATTGCCATAATTAATTGAGGACTTACTATGTGCCAGTCATTGTGCTCAGTGAGTTTTATGGGGTCTATATTAACATCCCATTTTTTTAAACCTGTGAAAGCTGAGGCTCAGAGAAGTGAATTCAATTTCCCCAAGACACACAGCTAGCCAGTGGCCAAGCTGGGATTTGAACTTGGGACTTGGCTTTGAAGCTCAAACACATATTGTGTAGGTGCTTTCTGGGGTTCCCACTAAAGCCTTATACCCTAGAGAGGAAGGTCGAAATCATCAGTTTTATAAAGGTGGAAACATTTGGGTTGAGAGTGTGCACTTGAGGATTATACTAATTCACCACCAACCTTATTAAACACTTCTCTAAGGACTGCAAAACACCTGGTGTCACAATAGCAGTAATTTTGACAATGACAGCAGATGCCATTTATTCACCATTTGAGTAATTCCCATATAGTACCTTAAAATACATAGCAGAGCTTGGAATACATGCAACTTTATGATTCCAATTTGATGGACCAAGGCTGAGAGAGGTTGAGTCACTTGCTCAAGCTCACACAGCCAGGAAGTGGCAGAATTGGGTCTGGGCCTCGGCTTGCCCAGCACACAGAGCCTGTCCCCAGCTGCTGTTCCAAGAAGCCCATGGGAGCATCTGCACTCCTCTGGGGTCTCCCAGGAGCTCAGAGCAAGGAAGTGACTCTCCTCAGTCCCCTTTGTCACTCAGCTGACAGTCCAGCTTCCCATCCGCTTTCAATTCTGCCTGGGACTCTTCCATTTTCCCTCCTAAATTCTTTCTAATCAGGTCAGCTGTGGAATACAGACTCCAAAATAATAATGCGAAGTACAGCCTTTGCTGCTGCTTGATTTCCTGCTTGCTTAGCAGCATGGAAACCTTTATTTACTCTGCTCTTGTTTTTACAAGATATGACTCTTAACAAGGCTTTAATTCAAGGTCAAAGAGCCTAGAAGTTGGTGAGAAAGCCCATTGCCCCTCTGGGCCCTGCCAGACACATTAATAGCCAATGGCTGGCTTTTTTCATCTCCTCTTTTAAACAGTTCCATTGCAACAGGGCACTTCCTTGCAGGAGGAGGTAAAATATTTGAGCTGACTGACTGTATTGCTTGTCCCTGTTTGCGAAATGCAGCTAGGTACCCTCTCATCTTTGCTTAGTTTTTTTTCCTTCTCCGTAGTTCAAGGAAAATAATTTATTAACTTGGGAATTAGGGATGATATGGTTCCCCAGCCCTCAACTCCCCCCGAATCTCCCACCCTCCCTCTGAGGCCCTGGCCTGCCTGCCTGACCTGCCCTGGGAGTGGAGAGAGGCTTTTCTGTCAAAGGCACAACCACGGCAGGGCCCACGTGGATACGGCTAATGTATTTGCAGTCATGATACGAAGACCCGAGTGTCTGGAACCCCAGCCTCTGGGGACTGGCGGGGCCATGCTATCGACCTGAACCCCCTGGACTGCGCCCCCTTCTAAATCCATCAGGCCCTGTAGCCCTGGTCTTGGACCACTGAATAATTTACGGTCCCACGGAGCGGCAAACACCAGGTCACTGGAGTTCATGGGTTAATAACAGGTTTGGTTTTCGATGTCAGCAGCTCTCTTGATAACGTATGAAAGAATCCTATTCTGTTGATTAGATTTTGAAATGGATCAATTTTTAATCAGCCAAACACCTGACTCACTCAATAAGAGTTGCATTGTGGAGAAAGGATGGAGGCCGGCTTTATTTACAAGAGTGTTTGTTTTTTGGGGGCTATACGCAAATTCCCACCCAGATCCCTCCGCCTGGAAGGAATTGACCGGATTATCTGCCACCTCAAATGGCAGCGTTTGATTCACCTTTTGATTAGTTGGGAAATCCATGGGTCTGTTTAAGAGATAAGAACAGCAGCTCAAGGTTTGATTTAGTCATCTGTGATTATTGATGGAAAAAGCATTTATTTGCCAATGGAGAAATTTTGCTTAATGTAAGAGCAAAGAAGAGGGGAGGAGACAAAGGGAGTCCTGGCGGTAGTGGGGTGTGGGGAGGGGAGGGATGGCAAAGGCATTTTAACTCTGGAGGGGAGCTGGGGTTTCCAGCCTGGTCCTCTGAGATTTTTAAAACAACGGTATGGAAGTGGGCCAATGAGCAAATCGAGTGCATAGGAGGTTCACTGTGGAGGGGTGTTGCATCTGGTCATTGTATTTACTCATTCAAAGAGCAGCTGAGCCCACACGGTGTGCCAGGCACTGTGCTGGGCATCGTGGATGAAGCCGTTACTGAGACAAGGTTCCTGCCCTCATGGAGGTCCCTTCCGGCGTGGGGGAGGGAGGGCAGGCCATGAAGAAAAAGCAAGGTGCATGATCACCAAACACGTGAGGTACTGTTGAGGAAGCTCTGAGAGAAAGTAACCAGCATATTGGATTTCAGTTGTGGCCAAGGAATTTCTCTGAGTGAAGAGAAATGGAAAGAGAGTGTGGCGCAGGAGGGACAGTGAAGGTCACAGCCTGGAGGCCGGTGTGCTGGAGGAGCCAGGTAAGGCCAGGTGGCAGGGAAGTGGGTAACCAGGGGGAGAGGGAAGGTGAGGCTGGAAGGTAAACAGGGGCCAGGTTAGGTAATGGAAGGACTTTGGTTTTTTTCTGCAGTGCTGCAGGGAGCCCTGGAAAGGTTTTGAGCGAGGGTGTGGTTTGTTCAAATTTTACATTAGAAAAGGTCTCTTGGAGGAGAGTGGGCTGTGGGGCTGGAAGACTGCTGAGGGGTCTCCTGTAACCACAGGTAGTGAGGGGGGCATGGACCACAGACAAGCATGGAGTGGGGAGAAGGGGATGGATGCAGCAGTCCTGGTTGGTGGCCAGGTGCTTGTGCCAGCTGGGGCTCTGGCCTGGCCTGATGAGGCCTGTAGCCCCAAAAGTGCAGTAGCGGCCCCAGGGGAAGGGAGAGATTCTTTGGGGCAGAATGTCTGTCTGAGGGCTGGGGACACAGTGGCACAGAGGTTGGGAACATGAGCTGTGAAATCAGAGTGATGCGGGGGCTTCTCAGCACGGCCTCTTATGGGCCAGTGACCTCAGACAAATTGCTCTGCATGGACAAACAAGTGAGAATGATTCTTGATATAGAACTTTCCAGAAGGACTCATAAGAAACTGCCATCAGTGGATGCCCCCCACAAGGGGGACATGGTGTGGGTGGGAGATTGACTTTCTCATAACCTCTTAATTTATGCCACAGGCATGTGTTATTTAGTCAAACTTGGCCACGCCCTTTGTGACTTTCTGTGGCATCCACCGGGGTGCACCTTTGGTTGTGAGGAGCATGGAGTGGTTACCACCCCTGTTTACAGGTGAGGCTCAGAGAGGCACAGTCGCTTTACTTCATGGGTTGCAGCCCCTTCTTGGGCCCAGACCCCTCTCTCCCTGGCTCAGCTTGTCTTCCCTGCTGCTATTGGCTGAAGTCGTGGATTTGGTGGGACTTGGAGGAACTGGCATGAGGAGCGATTTCTTGTTCCCCAGAGCTCCAAGAACCATTGATTGGGCAGCTTTATTTATTAGCTTAATCTTTGTACATCCCTCAGTGACACTGTTCCTGTACCTGCTCTGTCAGGGAGCAGAAGGACCTGCATACTCACCTGTAAGCCTGGGAACATCCCTGTGACTTTGGGACTGTGTGGGAAGACACCTTACTTCCCAGCTCTTCTTGGTGACAGGCTGGTTCTCACAAGCATCCTAGTCCAGGTGGCACACAGTAATTGCTCACTGAGATCTCAGTGGAACCATCTGGTCTAGTGTCAGAAGTCCCAGGTTCTAGTCCTGGGACATTTTCTTTCTTGCTGAGTGACCTTGAACAAGTCACTTCTGTGCTCTGGTCCTCAGTTCCTCACCTGTAAAATGAGAATAACAGTATCCGGCCTTCTCCTTTGTTGCTCTGAATGGGTGGGGCACACTCCCATGTCAGGGCCTTTGCACTTTGAGTTCCCCCTCTTCTCACAAGTCGGCCTAGCTGGCTCCTTCACTTTGTCTGGTTGTTACTTAAAAGCGACCCCTTCAGTGGAGCCTCGTCTGGCTGCCTGAACTAAAATTTCAGCGCACAACAGCATATGGGCATACACACCATTCTTTCCTTCGTTGCTGTATATTTTTCATCTTTAGTACTGAACATGATTGATCATATTATATCTTTTAACTATTGATCTCGTTTACTGATTTCTTCCATTAAAATGTCAGCTCCAGCAGGGCAGGGATTTTTGTCTGTTTTACTTACTGCTGTCTTCCTAGCACCAAAAATGGAACTTGGCACATAGAAGGTGCTCAGCAAATATCTGTTGGAGAAGTGAATGAGATACTGTAAATCAATGTAAGGCACTTAGTATAGTCCCTGGTACATAATATGCTCTCAACAAACATGAGTTATTATTATGACTGATATTACTGCCATCAGACTTTTCTGAGCCTCAGTTTGTTCACCTGTAAATTGAGGTGCTGCTGATAATAACCATCGTAGAGTTGTGAAGATACGATAATGAGGTGTTGAGTTCTTGGTACAGCTTCTGACACAGACTTCTTCAATAAATAGGAGATACTATAAGTACAAAATGATTGATAAAGACCCCCCCCCAGGTTATGGGAGCATTTCTGGGAAGTGGAGGTAGTGTCTGGGGTGCAGGGAGCAGCCCTCACTGCCCAGCACGGGCCCTGATGAGCTGGGGCAGTGGTGGGTGCGCGGTGCTCTGGTTTGCCCTCGGCTGCCATCCACCCAGAGTGTGCAGCCGAGGTCAGCAAATGCCCTCTGGCGTACCAGCTTCCTTAGGGCAGGGTCTCTCATTCTTCCAGACAGTTCATTTGATTTTGCTTTCATTTTTTTAAGTATGGCAAGTTTTATTTTTTTTCTAGAAGGGAAGGGTCAATTGACAGTTATTGTCTCGGGGTTTTTGACATTTATTATTCTCTGTGTATTACTATGTGGATAAAAGCCAGACCTGAGCAGCACATAGTAGGTAGTTTTTGTAAATCAAAAAAAGCAGAGCCTCTCTCAGCCAATGAGATTTGTTCATTGGCCTAGCCCAAGTCTTGAGCTTCCTTCTAGCGAGAGAGGAACCCCGCCCAGGACTCTTCACTGCGGGCAACAGAAACCAGCTCAGCTTCCCATCCGGACTCCTGTGAGGAGGGACTTCCCCACCCACAAGGAGATTCTGATGCTGGCCGGCCAAAAAGGCATGGCAGGTGTCTCTGACCCAATGGTTGAGAGGGAATGGGAGGGGATGGGACGGGGACCCCCAAATCACAGTGAGATGCAGCGGGGGTTGGTGCTGGGCCAGTGGTCATACGCTGTGCAGCCTAAGACAGAAGCACAGCCAGATTAGCAGGTGCCATCACTGTTGTCACCGTTCTTTTGAGACTCTTCAGTGATCTTAGGCAGGCTTCCACTGGCTGGTGAAGTAGGTCTCTCTGTGTCCTGGGGGCTTTTGTCAAAAACCATAAGGCCACTTTCCCTGAGGCTGGGGCAGGGCAGAAGTGATGGAACGTAACCCTCAGGGCCAGTCCCTTATACCAGGAGTTGGTGTGTGAATACCCCAGCTCCCCACCCATGAGTGGGATGATTCTGTGATCTCTCTTGTATTTTCTTGGGTGTTAGAGATTATAGGCAATTTTTGTGTTAGGCCTTCTTAAGGAGATTTTAGGTTTTTAGAATTCAGAATGTGTTATTTTGTCATTTGAAATCAGCCTGCTGGGAGAAAAACAGGAATGTCGCCAGGAAGGTTGGGGGTGTCTGTGTGGGGACAGCAGGTGACTTGGTAGCATCTGTGTTTCTGCTCACATTGTGGATAAAGCAGTTCAGGCTTTTGTATCGAGCTGAGATGAAGGGGAAAGGGAGAAGGCAAAATGTGGAAATCACAGCGTACTGTAAGGCGAAACTAAAGGGGTTGGAGTCAGTCCAAATAAAATGCCGATGGCCTGAACTGGCATTCATTTGGGGAGTTTTCTGGACTTCAGTGGGAAGAGGTGTTTAAATTAGTTCAACTCTTGAACACCTACTGTATACCAAGTACTGTGCTGAGCTCTTTTGGGGGGAGAGATGAGTGATACCAGGTTTCCTAAACAGTCTTGAAAAAAACCACAAGCAGCAGTGACTGGAGTGGATGGGGTGGCAGGTGGCCTTCGTGGGGGAGGGTGAAGCCCAGGACATGGGAGCAGAAGAGAGACAGCTGTTAGATCAGCTGGGGAGTCTGGGAGAGAGGATGGGGCATTTGCAAGAAGCCTTGAAAGATGGAAGACTTGACAGGCCATGAAATCATCCTGGGTAAGGGCCACGCCTGGTCAAGGGCCATACCTGGGAAGTCCTGAGCAGGCGGCTTGGCTCACGTGTGGAACGGAGATGTGGGAGGTAGGTGGGGAGAATATGGGGTCTCAATGTCATGACGAGTGTTGCTGAGTGACTTGGTGGGCCATAGGGAGCCAGAGAAGGCATCAGAACAGGAGAATGAGATATTTGGAGCTATGCTTTAAAAATTCTTTTATCATAAGGTTTTTCAACCTCCACACTCACTAACATTTTGGAAAGGGAAGCGCAAAGGAGTTTGTGTGTTGGGAGCTAAAGTTGGGAGGGGAGGACCAGCCACCAGTTGGGGGCTGCCCTCCATAATGAAGCCCATGTTTGGCCCAGAGAACCTACTCATTCAAGGTCATTTTATTGGGGGCAGGATGACAGGCCACCCCTTGGCACAGCAGAGCAGTGAGAGCAGACCAGACAATAGGGCAATTACCTTGAGTATTGGAGTGGGGGGTAATCAGGGGAGGCTTCTTTGAGGAGGTGACATTTGAGCTAAGAATTGAAGGGTGAGTAGAAGTTTGCAGGGGGAAGTGCAAGGGAAGAGCAGATACAAAGGCATCATGGCCATTTGACAGAGACCAGGGTGTGTGGGGCAGATAGAGCCTTGACTCACCTTGCCAATAAATTTGATTTCCTTCCTGGCCTCCACCAGTGAGACCTAACTGGGGTGGTGGGCATTCTCAGAACCCTCGGATGTTAAGTTTTGCTGCTCCCTTTTCCTCCCATTCCTGTCCATCTCTGTTTCCAGGGGAGCAAATGCAGGGGCCACAAATGCCCTGCTCCCTCAAGTCTTAGCAGCTGGCAACCTGTGGATATTTTGAGAGTGTGATTTTTAGTTCCTTTGGTGCACCGCCAGAGAAAGCAAACTTAACTTTTTCCCTTTTTTTTCTTAAGGCCAATTAAACAACAACAACAAAAAAATCCCCCCTCCCGCCCCCCCCAGAGTAGGCTACCAGCTATTACGGAAATAGTAAACAGGAGTCAGCGCCGGGGCATAAGTGGTCGGTTTTAATTAGAACATTAAAGTATTTTAACGCTTACACTTTATATTTTTTGCGAACTTGATTATATAGCATTTTAAATACCTGTGAACATTTTAAGAACTCTCGACAATGAATTATTTGCAATTTCACAGGGAACTTCTATTTTAAAAGCGAAACGGTATGAAAGTGGCTGCGCAGGCTTGGCAGCAGTAACTACACTGTATAATGAGGAGCCACGTGGTGGGCGGGTTGGCAGACGGCCCACAAGGCCCAGCGTCACTCAGGCTCCCTGGCAGACCCCCTTCTGGAGAGGCTCCTGCTGAGTGCAAGGGATCAGGGGAGGCTTCTGGATCCAGCTGGGGTCCCCACACCTCACACCCCCCGAGAACTGAGGAGTCGGCCCCTAGGATGTCACTTTGTCTCAGGGTGTCACTTGGTCTCTTCCTCCCTTTGCTACTTGGAGCTGCCAATGAAGTGTCTTCAGGGGGCTCTCCTGGCTTCAACTTTTGTCCCCTCCAGGCTTCTCCCCACCCGATACCCAGAGGGGGTTTCTGAAAACACTTCAGTTTTGTTGCTGAGAAGCTTTCTGGGAGAAGGTCGAAGCCCCACATCAGAGGCTACCAGGCCCTGGGCGATCAGGCTGCCGACCTCGAGCTGTCTTCTCCTGCTCTCCCTCATGTCACTGCAGCCCAGCCACATGGGCCTCCTCCTCATCCTTTTACGCTCTGAATGTTTGAGCATCTGCTGTGCCAAGCATTGTTCTAGACACTGGTGATTTAGCAGTGAATAGGCCAGCGAAATTTCCTGCCTTCGTGGAGCTGCCCTCCTAGTCAGGGGAGAGGGGCGGTAAAGGAACAAGTGAGTTCCAGGTGTAGAAAAGTAAAATAGGGGCTTAGAACAGGTTTCTCCAATGAGGTGACATTTAAAGGCCTGAATAAAAAGGGGAGCAAGCTGTGGTGTGCTGGAATTGGCTTGTTCGAGATGCTCACAAGAGCCAATTGCGCCCATCTCTCCCTAGCTCCTTGTTCAGTGACGTCTGGTTGGTAGCTTAAATCAGCCATGGTGGGAGGATTTGCACCGTGGAAATTGGTAAATGCCACAAATTAGGGTTTCCTTCCCAGAGAGTTGGTTGTTAAGCATTTACCAGCGCACATCTGGAGCAGGTCACACAGAAAGCCGTGGGAGAGCTTTCTAGGCATTCCCCGAGGAAGAAACGTGTTTGGAAGGTTTGAGGAACATTGTGGAAGACAGTGTGAATGGAATTCAGTCTCCCCACAGAGAGGCCTTCTCTGACCATTTTTACTAAAGCACATTTTCCCTTTATTCTCAAGCGATGCACCCCTTGATTCCCTTTCCAGCATTTCTCTCCATTTGTAATTGGGCATTGAGTTGTTTAGTGCATCAGGATCTGTCTTCCCCATTGAATGTAAGCCCTGAGAAGTCTTCCTGCTCCCTGCTGTCTCTCCACCTTCCCGCAAGGGCCTGCCCAGGACGGAAGCTCTGGGCATTATTGTCACATGAGTTAATGTGAATGGAAAGCCTTCTCCGTGCCCTGGCCCTGGTTTGGGAGTTGTCATAATGGCATGAGATCAGAAATCAGGAAGAGAAGCAGCCAACAGAGAGTCCAGAGGTTCCTACTTGTGCCAGCCTGATTTCAGCAGCATAATCCCCGGTCCCCTTCTACTTAATCTGGATGTGACGTGGCAGCGAGTCGGGGCCCCCTGATAATAGTGCAGTAATCGTCCCTTGGCTGCCAGCCCATATCAGTGGGAAAGCGCAAGCTCTCTGTTCCTGCTGAAGACATCAGTGACATCAGAGGTTAAATATTCCTATTATATCATTCCTGGCATTTTTATTGTCATAAGAGCAATGGATGTCAGGAGTTTAGGACTTAAGACAAAGTCTGTTTTATGATGGAGAAAGTGCTTAACCCACTGGCACCTGGGATCATGGGGGCAAAGGTGTGTTGAGGGAAACATTTTGGTCACAGGGAACAGGTTTGGCTGACCTGATTTTTTTTTTAATAATGTTGAAAGCTTAGAACATATTGATTGAGGTGATCAGCATTTAGATTTCTCACAGTTAATAAGGAGCTATGCAATTTATATTGGAAATGGTCACTGCCCGGGGCCTCTAATGAGGTGTTACGGTGTGGGAGAGGAAGACAGCCTCAAAGCAGTGGGTGCCTTTTTTGGGCCATCAGGTAATCGCCCCCTGAGATTGAGAGTTCAGATTCTGGCTCCACCCTTTCCAGCGTGTATCCTTTGGCAGGTTGATTTTTAGCCTCTTGTAACCTCAGTTTCCTCTTCTGTAAAATGGGCTCCCTGAGGAGTGGTTTATGGTTTGTGAGGATTAAAAGTGATGATGCAATGTCAAAGATGGTCAACATTGGGAAAATGTTTATCTGAGCTGCCAAGCGATGGCGTTGGTGCTTTCTAAAGCTAATGAAATGGGAACACTGTAGACTCATTCCAGTATAACAAGGTGCTTCCTGAAGAAAACACCCTGAGTCAAAAGTGGCCACAGCATGTTCTGGCCCTTGGAGCTGTTGCTTGAGATGATTCAGGTTTAACCAGAGGTAATGCTTTTTCCTTGAGAAAATGTGCTCTAGTGCTCAGCACTTGACCTACCTCATGGGAGCAGCAGCTATTTTATCATTAATCGGAGAACTTTGTCCATGCCTGCGTATTGCTGTAGAGTGGACTTGCTGTAATCATCTGCCCAATAATTGAGTTTTGTGTTACCCGAGAGGGCAGGGGTCTTTGTTTGCTTCATCTACTGCTTCGTCCTTGGTTCCTAGAACAGCACCTACACATAGTAGGTGCTCAATAAGTATTTGTTGAATGAATGAAATTATGTGCCTATAGGGGTTTAAAAATGAAAGACTGTGACCTAGAGAAATGGAAATTTAAGTTCATGTAGAATGTTCATAGCAGCATTATTCGTGATAGTAAAAAAGTGGAGACGACCCAGGTGTTTTTCAGCAGGTCTATAGTTAAACTGTGGTGCATCCATGGAACACTACTCAGCAATGAAAAGGAATGAACTGTTGGTACGCTAACAACTTGGATAAATTTTGAAAGAATTATACTAAATAAAAAGCCAGTCCCCAAAAGAATGACATATTGTATGATTCCATCTATATAGCATTCTTTATTTTTATTTTTATTGATTCTTAGAAAGAGGTGGCGGGAAGAGAGAGACGGAGGGGGAGAGAAAGAGAAAGAGAAACATCAATTTGTTGTTTCACTTATTTATGCCTTCATTAGTTGATTATTGTATGTGCCCTGACCAGGGATCAAGCCTGCAACCTTGATGTATCAGAATGACATGCTAACCAACTGCACTCCCTGGCCAGGGCTTATGTAGCATTCTTGAACAGACGGAGAGAAATGGAGAAGACATTCATGGTCAGAGAAATGGAGAGCAGATCAGGCACGAGGCCAAGGAAGGGAGGGATGTAGGTGTGGTTATGAAAGGGCAACTCAAGGGCTCCGTGTGGTGATGGAGATGTTCTGTGTCTTGGTTGTATTGGTATCAGCATCCTGGTTGCGATTTCACACCGGCGTTTTATAAGTTATTACTATTGGGAGAAAGTGGATGAAGGTCCCAGAGATCTCTCTGTATTCTTTGTTACCACTGCACAGGAACCTGCAATTACCCCACAATAAAAAGTTTGATTCTAGAAGAGTGAAGCACTGAAGCACTTCAGTATTGGTTAGAAACACAGTGGACTGGATTCTTATTTTGCAATATATTAATTCAAGTCTTTATAGAGCTGTTTGAAGTAGATGGATGTGATGTCACCGTTTTCTGGAAGGAAATAACCTCAGGGAAGTTGTTTCTTTAGAAAACATTGAGAACAAGAGTATCCTTTTCAGTTTGAGCTTTGTTTGGAGCTCTGTGGGGAAGAGAGGGAGAGATTAACTCCCTCAACCAGGGAAGGAAGAAGGGCTCCAAGTGTTAGCCTTGATGTGATGGAAAAACGGAGACTTGGGTCTTGGCTGCCATAGGGAGGAACAGCAGAGGCTTCTGAGCCGCAGAGCCGAGGTCAGGAGCTGAGGCTGTTTATGTTTCCTTAGTGTTTGACAGCTTGCTTTTCCTTGAGTCTCAGTTTCCCTCTCTGTAAGTTGAGGATAAAAATAGTTCCTTCCCTATGAGACAGTTGTAAAGACATCATATGTGTATTTTCATGCTAGAGACTGGTGTGTCTGAGGAAAGGGAGGATGGCCTGGACTGGAAGTGGCAGGTCTATACTCAGGATACGACGTGCTGGTCCAAGAGCTGTGCTCCTCCTCTCACACCCAGGCCTGTTCCTGCCAGCAACTGGCTAGAAGGGTCTGATCCCTTGAACAGCAAAACGAATGAGTATGAATTTAGAAGCTGATCTTCACAGTGACCCAGTGAGGCAGAGACAGCTGCAGTCCCCGTCTGTACATCAGGAAACTGAGGCTCCAGCAGGTTTCACCTGCCTGTCCAAGGCCTCGCAGCTCAAAGGTGGTAGAGCTGAGATCCAAATGCAGGTACATCCAAGTTCATGTCTCTGGTTCCCTCTCCCTTCCTTAGGCTCCTCCATGCCTCAGTTTCCCCATCTGCAAAGCGGTGTCTACCCAGGTTTGCAGCTTCCACGGAACTGTGCTGAGTACGAGACCCGGAGTGTTACATAAACCCCGGTTTGCCCAGGAGCGGGTCTCGGCTTCCTCATCTCCTGCCCCTCACACCACGGCGACTTGAGATTTTTACAGAGATGGGAACTGTGTGTGGAGTGCTGAGTGAGGGAGTGTGTGTGCGTGTGTGTTTGCAACAAATATTTTATAATAGACAAACCTCGTCTGCCACTTCTAAAAGTAGTGGGAAAAAAACCCACTTTGAGAAAGTAAAAATAATCCAAAGCCTGAGTCACGAAGTCACTGATCTCAGCTGGAACCAGCTTCTCTGAGCTGCGGCTGCTTCACTAGGCTCAGGGACTGTGGTCAGGGCCAGAATTTGAGGGGACAGACACGTGGGCTTTTAAGGGAAAAGTCCCAGTGATGAGTGGGCCAGTGAAATGACTGACCAGCCACCTTTGATTTGTTTGTTTGTTTGCTTGTTTATTTATGTGGCAGGAGGAAATGTCTTCCAGAAATGCTGCATCCTCTCTCTTTTAAAAGTGATTTGACAATTGATAATTTTGCCCTAGTGATGGGCACCTTAGAGCTTTTATTTCTTAGAGGCCAAACATTGATGTTGTGTGAAATGGGAGCTTGGCGGAGCCTTTGTGCGGATCTCGAGCTTCCTGAAAAATTTATTTACTGTGACTGTGATCCGCAGGAGCGGATTGATGTTTATCTACAGTCGTTTGCGCCAGCAAGGAGGGGAAAAATGCATAACTGCACTTTCCTCGGAAGCCTTGCGAGGCTGTTTAAATAAGTGTCTAATAGTGAACTTTCAATAGCAGGCAGCCAGCTTGATGGACAGGGTACAGTGTATTATGAACTATAAGCAGGCTTAATCTTTCCCCCATGTTTTAGAAGAAGCTTTATAACCTTCTGGCCGAAGAATTCATGAGAACCAGGTATTTGAAGCTAAGCAAAATTATCTTGGCCGTTCCAGCAGCAGAATCAATAACTCTGAGAGCCGCACGACGGAGGGGAGGCAGGGACAGCAGCTGGGCCCCCCTGTGGGCAGCCCCAGCCACCTCCTTGTGTCCGGAAGGTTAAGAGACGTTTTACAGGGACCTGGAGCTGGCAGGGGGAGGTGAGGGTCATGCCAGGAGCCTGTTTGCCATGGCAGGTAGGCAGCTGCTTCTGTTACCTATAGCTTGGAGGGTCTCTGGGGACAGGGGACAGGGAGGAATATTGTCCTACCAGGTCTCAGCTATGACAGTGCCTGGCCCTTTGGTGGCACCCACCACTCTAAGCAATACAAAGACTCTGTGTTCAGTTGTTCAACAAATGCCTCTCTTGCCCCTTTGGACCAGAATTTTTGTGCAGCTTGGGAAATACGTTGTTCAACCAGGAGGCTCTCAACCAGGAGGCTCTCTTCGTCTCTGGGAGAAGGTAGAATCTCTTTGTTCTAAGGTTCTTTCCTAGCCTCTCACCCAGCCTCCTCACCCTTGGAAGGACGGACCCTTCAGTATCTGTCTTTCCCCCATTAGCTGGCCAACCACGAGAGCACGTAGGCTCATCATGTTCGCCACAGCCTCCCCAGCCCTGAACAGCCTCTGGGCTCAGCTACTGTTTGTGGAAGGACTGGCAGGGGTTTTGCTGGGGAGGAAACAGCTGTGGTTAAGAGCATGAAGGTCAGTAAACTTGAGATCAGATTCTAGTCTGTTACCTGCCCGTGGTCCTCAGGCAGGCGGCTTGCCCTCTCTGGGCCTTTGTTTCCTGATCTATAAAATGGGGTAATTGGGGATGTGACAGTGCTGCCTGCCTTCCTGAAGGGCTGTGCTGAGGAGTAAATGTGAGGATGCTGTTGGAGGACCCCGCATGTGGTCTGGCATAAAGCTGGTGCTTGGTAAGTTACAGCTGTTATTATTATCAATGTTTTGTCGATATTACTAATACCTCACTACTGTTACTCTTCATGACCCATGAGAACTCACAGTCCCTGTCCGTTTTGTCTGCTTTGGGCACTCGTGCCTCCTTTCAAGGTCTCAGGGGCATAAAGGGGGAGACACATGATACAGGAACTGGCCCAGAGTGAGCCTCCCACACACCGTGGCAGCTCTGGAGGCCTGCTCGTTGCTGGAGCTGTGAGCTGCCCCCAGAGCTCAGGCCCTGAGCCCCGCTCCCACCCTTTCCCCCAGCATGATCTCAGGGACCAGGGGGTGACACGTCCCCCAGGACCAAGTAGAGCTGGCAGTGAATGCAGGGGCAGGGGCCAATATGTTCGGCCACGCCTGATGAGAGTGGCTCATGGATGAGTGACGGCCCCTGTGCTACCCATGCCACTGAGGCTCCCTACGGTGTGGAGAAACTAGAGCTGCCTCGCACTCAGAGCATTTCAATTACCAGAGCCTGGTTCACATTTCTGCATTGCCCAGAGGGTCCAAAATGGAGCCTTTCTGGGTGGCTGTTGGGGGGCGGAACCATGGTCCCAAGTTTCCTAAGTGCCCAGGCCCAGGCTCTGTATCCGCCCTGTGCCACTCCCTTCCCCTCTGTCCTTCCTTCCTACTCTCCTGAAGCCAGTCAGGTTTGCCCAGATCATCGCCATGATGTCCCCCACATGTGGAGTGGGCTGGGCGTTCCACTGGGTGGGGTCTCAGGGGCCTTTATTACTTAACACCCATTTCCAGGGGAGGAAACTGAGGCTCAGATAGGTGAAGTCACTTGCCTGAGATCACATGGCATTTATTTTGCCTGTCCCTCCTGTCTGATGCTTTAAGTCCCCTCCTCCAGCCTCACGGGGTCTCCAGCCTCCTCTTCCCCTCCAGAAAGTAGGGCCAGTGCAGCTGCTGGTGGGTTTGTGAGTCAAGCTGGAGTTGTCCAGGAGACCCAACCAGAGGCTGGGCAGCAAAGACCTTGGCCTCAGAGGAGGATGAGTCTTTCCTCAAGATAAAGGGTTACATCCTAACGGTGGGGCCGCCTTACCAGCCCATTGGGCAGAGCCCAGCAGCCCTGGGGACCCTGCCCTGGGGTCTTTGCCATCCCTTTCTCAGAGTCCCACCTGTCTTTAAGAGCACATAGCTTGCCTCATGCCGACCCTGTCCTGACTGCTGGCAGGAGCCCCAGGAACGTGATGTGGGGGCCTTGGATCCGTGTACTCCCTGAGACCCATGTTGTTCTTGGCTGAGCCTGAGGGTCTCGGATGCTCAGGTACCTGTCTTGGGGTGGTTAGTCCCAGCATCTCCCCCTCCTTCCTATGTCATTTCTAAGGGAGCCTTTTCCCCACGGCCCACACACTGTTCCACAAATCCTCTACCTCCAGACTAGAGCATGGGGACTCGGGAGGCAAGTAGAAGCATCTGGATCTTTCCTTTTGTCTTGATTTATTAGAAACAAACTAATATGAGAACCTACATTCTTGCTCTAAAGCAAGGTACCAGGCTTAGAAGGAACTTAAAAATTATATTCATCCCAGCAGTAATCACTAGCACACATTAATGTGTCTGTTCTGGACAGATCTGGAGATCCCCTGGGTCAATAAGATGGGACTCCTGCTCTCCAGGGGGTCCTGAGGAGAGAAGACCACCCATGGCAGCATAAGGTGGTGGTTTTCTGTGGGCTGGGTACCTGCCATGCAGGTGCTTAGAGCCAGGAGCTGCGAAGAAGCTACAGAGGGACTGTGCGCTGCGGGACCAGAAGGATGAGTTCGCCGGCAGGGAACTATGGGTAGCCATTTTCCACCAGGAACAGTGTCAGACACAGAGAACAGTTTGGGCTTTGGCACAGAGGACGAGAACCAGGGGCATGGGAGACTAATGCAGCATTTAACTGGGGTTGAGGTACACTCAGAGCAGATGTGATCAGGCAAGGCCTCCCGGGCCGCTGGGTAGAGAGTCTGGACTTTTCCTGGAGGCTCAGGGTGAGGATTTGGGGGTTTCATTTCGAGAGCTACAGGGAGGCATGTGGGAGCTGGAGCCTGGGGTGGCAGTGACAGGATCTGTTGCTTTGGCCTGGAGCCTTCGGGCAGCCTTGGAGAGGAGGGGTGGTGAGGGGAGACCAGAGTTGGGATGAGCTGCTGCAGGCATCCCAGCCTGCCGTCAGGGGTTCCTGGGCCCTGCGCGGCACTAGGGCTGCAGGACTGATGGAGGGGTCCTGCAAAGGGAGATTCAAGAGGCCCGGGAGGGAGGCTGCTGAGGGTGCTGTGAGCCATCTGCTGATGTTCATTTTTCATCCAGCATTTTTATGCTTGGGGCCTGAGGAGCCTCAGTTGGTTAGAGCAATGCGTAAACAATCGGGAATGGCCAGAGGCGGCTGTAGCTTCAGCTCCTGGGCTGAGCATCCAGGAGCCAGGACTCTGTGTCCCCTTCTCTCTCTAGCAAGGGCTTATCTGAGTCTCCCTTTCCTGGTTTCTCTGAAAATACAGAGGAGGGAGACTGAGCTGAGCTTCCTCCTGTGTGAGCTGTCTGTTCATTTATTTACTCAGCAGCCATCCATTGGGCTTAGAACTGGGGGAACATGGCAGACTGCTCCCTGTCCTGGGGGGACTGCTCCTCATAGCTACTGGAGGACCAGGCAGGTGGAATGAGCCTGGGAAGAGCTATTCCCTAAGTAGGGAGCCTAGGAGACTATGAGAGCTAAGGAGAGGCACTCCACAGTCTGGGAGGCTGAGGAAGTTTCCAGAAGGAGCTCACCTACATTATGGTTCCCACTCAAGGTGGGATCCCAGACCCCCAACACTATATAGGATGAAGTGACTTGGAAGCTGACACCTGAAGGATGACCAGGCATAGCTCTGGCAAAGAGACAGAAGTGTGTCCTAGGAGGAGGGAAGAGCTTGGGCAAAGATGTGGAGGTGTGCTTTGCAGAAATCACCTTGGGGGCGAGCAGGGTGCAGTAAGAGCTGAGGCTGGAGGGCTTTCATTTTGGGGTCTAGGCTTCTGAACTCATAAAATAACGCACTCTGCTTTCCCAGACTGGTGTGTGGTTTCCCTTTCCCTTCAGTCCTTGCTTGGAAATCTCAATAGGGTCACTGCTGAGAGGTGTGAGGGGAGACTCAAGTTTGCAGGCAGGGCAGTTTGTGGGGTGGGGGTAGGGAATGGTGCCCCAGTTCACATGGAGCCCCCCATTTGTCCAGGGCAGACCCACCATTTGAAAGCTGCCTTCCCTGTGTATGGTGCTGATGTTGGAGGATGGAATTGGGTCTGCAGGGATTCTGGCCGGAGTGAGACAATTCTCTGGGAGAAGTTTGGGGGTATCTCTTTGTTTTATGGGGGCCTGCAAGGATGATGTAAAATGTACTCAAGTGGCCAACAGGTCCCTAGGTCAGTACATATCATGTTGGGTGAGCTGCAGGCTTGGGGTGGAGGCCTGGGACCCTGTATCCCCTTGCTGCCCAGTGTGGCCGGTGGGCAGCCTAGCAGGCGGTACCGTCTGGCTGGATTGAGAGCCAAAGAGGTAATGCTAATGTCTTTTAAAATTAGAATGAAATGTTTATTGCAGAGAGCAGAACCTGCGTCAGCGCAGAGTCCTGTGGGAAGGGGACTGCTTTATCGCAGCCTTTCAGTTTTATTTTTGCACATTCGCTTTTTATTTGCTGGTAGTGCTGCCGACAGGCCCTCAGAGTGGGCTCAGGCTGCTGGGCCAGGGCTGGCAGGACAGCGTCGCCTGTGTCTGGACATCCTGCCCAGGGTGAGTGCTGGGACCTGCTGCCCATTGGGAGGACTTGGGGGTGTGGAAGCAGGAGGTTGTGACTTTGCATGTGTGTGTCCCTGAGTCTGTGTGTGCATCTGGCCCAGTGTGCGTGGCTCCCTCTGTGTCTCGGTGTGCACTGTGGCTTTGGTGGCTGTCCACGCTCAAGACTGGGTGTGGACTTTTGTGTGTATGTGTTCTTGAGTGATGCGTGTGTTTTCTAGGTCTGTTCGTGCATGTCTCTGGGATGTGGTCATAGGTGTGGCCGGCTGTGTGGATCTGGTGTGTTTCTCTGGGGCTTTCTTCTGTCTGCATGGATGTACGTGAGCCTCTAGGGGAGGCACATGGGTGTCAGACTGTGGGTCTGTATACCTGTGTGTGTGTGTAAGAGTGTGTATACGTGTGTGAGCACATACATTGGAACATGCGATCACACAGGAGGGCATGTTATGTGTGCTCGTGTGTCACATGTGAGAACATGTGTGAACGTGCATTGCATGTGAGAGTGTAAGGCATACTGTGTGTGAGTGCATCTGTGAGAGAATTTATGAGCGTGTGTTGAGTGCAAGTGTGGTGCATGAGCATGTTGCATGTGAGAGTGTGTGCAGCTCTCTCGTCCTCTTGCATTTGGGACCCCAGCACAGTCGTCTTGCGTGACTCTGGGCTCGAGAACATAGTGTGGCCAGCACTGTTGAAAGGCATCCAGGCCCCCGCCAGCCCCAGCTCCAGTCAGAGATTCTGGAACCTTCACGCTGCTGAGGGTGGCATTGTTATCCGCCCTGCTCTTGCTGAGAAGGTTCTGTTGAACTTCATGTGTCTCTGGAGCTTGGGCCCTATGAACAACGGGGGTCTTGTTTCTGGAGGGGTGCTGCTTTCCAAATATACAACTATTTTATAGTACACAGATGTGCTTTTCCAAGGCCTGCCTGCCTCTGGTAATGGGATCCCCTGGTTGACAGTAGCCAATCTGACCCAGGGGAGACCAGCACCCTGGGCGAGGTTCCCACAGCTAAGCATTGGGGGGATGACTTTGGCCATAGCACCGGTAATGGTCAGGGCTCCCCCAGATAGCCACATCACAGTGGCCCCGAACCCCACCACCCCTAGGGCGTGACCTGCCGCAATTGCCTCCCTAGGGCAGGAAACCCATGCCCTGCAGGGAATCTGCTGGCTGCTGGGCCTCTCTACCGGGCCAGAGGTCCCCCTTTTTAATTCTCGTCCCTGTCCAGCTCACCTCCCTGTCATGGGGATGGCTGGGGTGGGGGAGTCAGAGTTTGCAGAGCAGAACCCAGGTGCTGTGCAAGATTCAGTATGGTCAGGAACCAGTGCTGAATGCAGGTCTCCGCCTCTCTGAACCTCGGTCTTCTCATCTGTAAAATGGGAGTGTGACGGTGACAGCCTCAGGGCTGTCTCTCGCTTGTCACCTTGGGGCCTTTCTTGAGCATGGCAGATTTGTGCAGACAGCCCAGGCTCAGTGTGGCCTACCTTTGTGTGATCTCAAGAAAATCATTTTGTCTGTTTCATTTCATTTTTATCTATAAAATTGGGCTAATAATAGTACCTACTGCAGGGGATGTTTCGAGGGTTAAATTCCATACTTTATGTAAAAGGTTAGATAGACTGAGCTATTGTTGTTATTTCTGGAAAGCCTGAACCCAGATTAAAACATCATATTGGCACACAATATCATTGTTTTAAAAAACACAACTTGTAATCCACTCTTCGTGCAGCCTTGCCTACTCTGTGCTGTCCGGCAGCTGCTCTGTGCCAGGCACCCAGCTGGGAGTGCCCAGGCGTCGTGACATGGGCTGTGGGGTGGCTACGCTGCATGGGTGGGCCGGGCCAAATGCTGTGCTTTTCTCTCCTCCAACAGTTTGTCAAGGCAGCTACAACTCGGGTTAAGTCACTCTGGGCATCAGCCAGGGGCAGGAGCCAGCCGGCAAGACAGCCACCTGGCAGTCCTCCCCACCGGGAGATCCAGGGAGCTTGGGCTTGTGGCAACTGTGCGCACCCAAAACTGTTTTGTGCATTTGTCAGTAAGTGACTGACATCCAAGCACTGGCGGCAGACGGCAGAGGGGAGAGCTGTGTGCACAGAGGGGTCGTTCCCCCAAGCCTGGCCCACGTGGTGCCCTGAGCCCACCCGCCTTAAGCCTTGTCAGGGCCACTTTGATGATGGAATGCTCAGTCTAGCCGAGTGAAGCCCTCCCTGTGGACAGGGCTGCATGCAAAAACACTTTGCATGCATATTATCTCATTTTGTCTCTGTAGAAATACCTGCAAGCACATACTACTAATTTTTATTTTACAAAGGAGAAAACTGGAGCTTGGAGAAGTTTTGGAATCTTCCAGGGTAGAAGTCCTGATTCCTCCAGTTGCTGGGTGACTTTGGGCCAGTTACTTAAGCAGTTAACCTCTTAACCACTTAAGTGGAGCCTCCAGTTCCCCACTTCCCAGAGTTGTAGCATGGATTCAGTGGAACAGTTTAGCTAAAACATTTAGCCTTGGCATTTGGCACAGTAAATGGTTTTTTAAAACGTTGTTGTTACTGTTATTTTATCTTTTTGCAAGGAATGTTCCTTGCTAGTTTAACAGATATTGATAAGACTCAAATCTGATGTGATATCTACAGGGAGGAAAACATTCGTGTTGGCAACAGGTAAGTTTGCAAGCTCCCCGCCAAGCAGGGGCACTACTCTTGTTCTGAGGGTCTTTCCATCTTCTGCAGACAGAGCCTCTTCTACTTTATGTAAAAGAAACTACTCTGGGTTTTCACCCTGTGCCCAGTCCTATGACCAGACTCATTTGGACACTTGGAGCAAAAGGTCTGGTGTGTCGTAGGTGCCCAAAAGATGCTTCATGGATGAGTGATGGGTTAGGGTTAGGGCACCTGGTTGGATTCCAACACAACATGGAAGCTGCCCACGGAAGAGGGGGCTTGCTCTGGGCACCGCCGCTCTAGCACTGCACACTTTGCAAAGCCATAGGTGCCTGGAATGTCTCCTGAGGTGAGTCACTTAACTCCGATTGTGGTGGCTAGAGGTAGGGGAGCTGGCAGAAAACTGTGACAGTCACACCCCTCGAAGACCACGGGAATGGATCTAGGGCAGTGAATGTGACCTCCATGTGTATGGACTGTGAAGGGAACTTCCTCCTTCCCTCCCTCCCTTCCATGAATATTTCTGTGCTCAATTCCAGGATCTGGGATGTGGGGTAAGTGGCTTTGTCTCTCTGTATCATGGGTTCCTCATCTGTAAAATAAGATAATTCATGTAGCACATTTAAGGTAAGGGCTTGGCACACAGCAAGTGCTCCTTGACGGCTCGCAGCTGTCATTGTTCCCGGAGTCCCAGGTGGAGAGGAGGATTATCAGCTCCTTCCTACTTGACAGAGGAGGAAATAGCAGCCCAGGGAACCTCCCAAGATCACTGAGTGTCAGAGTGGCCCCACCCCATTTACCTTGACTCCTGCTTCAGTCCTTGCTCTTCACCTTGGCTGTCCTTTTTGGGGCCACCTGGAGGGCTTGCAGCCCACTCTGGCCCTCAGAGAATGTTTACATTCCTTTATTTGTTTAAAAAATATTTTTTTAAATCCTCACTGGAGGATATGTTTATTGACTTGAGAGAGAGAGAAGCATCAATGTGATAGAGAAGCCCCCCTGTATGTGCCCTGCCGGGGATTGAACCCACAACCCAAGTACGTGCCCTGACCAGATATTGAACCCATAACCCTCTGGTGCAGGGCGATGATGCTCCACCCAACTATGTACCCCCCTCCTCCAGGGCTGTTGACAGTCCTTTAGAAGGAAAGAGTGGGAGGGGACAGTGCTGTGTGGCTCACACTGAGGATAAACGGGACCTCAGCTTCAGGCTTTACCTGAAATGCCATTTTTCTCCAGTCAGATTTTCACTGCTGTGTCTTGAGATCTACTCTCCTCTAAGTAGCTGGTATTGGCTAGTCTACCAGGTGAGTGAGATTCATTACTGCTCCCCAAATAGCCCTGGGAGCCAAGCTGAGGTCTCCGCGGGGCCCAGGGCCCTCTGTGGGAAGGGCCTGCTGTCCCTGTATGCTGAGCCGTGCCCCTGCCGTGTTAAGATGCCTCGTCTGGACTTCTCCCTGGACTCTCTTCTTTCTTTCCGCCTCCTCAGAAATATTTGGGGGTGATTAAAAGGAAATGTTCTTTTAAAGGTAATGAAATGGGGTTCAGGGTTTTGGGATGATCAGGAGTAGCCTTGTGCACCGATGCCAGTTGACTTGATAATCGGGTTGATAGGCAACAAGTATTGATTTCACTCCCCCTCCTCCCAGGAAGATGACTCAGCTGAGGGGGGATGTTTGGAAATTCAGGAGAGGGCTACTGTGGGAAGTCAGAAAGCTCTGTGGGTGTGCATCTGTGTGTACACGCACACACGCTGCTCTGCCTCTGCAGTCCCTCCAGGGCCCGGAACTCCCAACCCCCAGGAGATGGGGATACGGGTCCCACCTCCTCAGCTGCCCTTCCAGCACTCATCAGGAGAACAGCAAGGACTTGGGGCCTGCACAGACCCGGGTGCACAGCCTCCCTCTGTCACATCCTGGCTAGGTGGCCTCACACAAATGCCTTCACCCCTTTGTGACTCGGTTTCCTTGTCTGCAAAGTGGAGAAAGCAGTAATACCTGTTGCATGGGGTGGTGCAAAGGATTAGCTGAGGATTCCCCTTGATGTGGTAATCAGTGGCAGCTCTGGTTGCAGTGATGATGTCAATAACTAATAATTGGTATTACTTGCCAGTAGATGAGGAGCACAGTGCTGTGGGAGTGCCAGGGCAGGGGTGATGGATTTGGATGGAGGTATCCCAGAAACCTTCCAAGAGAAGGGACTTGAGTGACAACACTTATGACATGTGACAGAAAGGGGAAGGGGTGGGAAACACTTTTCTGTTTCAGGGATTCGTAGACTCAAAGGCAGGGAGGCATGGAAGCTTCCGGCGAGATGAGGGAGCAGCTGTGGTCCTGCGTGGCTGGGGAGGGAGGGGATGCGATGGAAGCAGCGTTGCTCTGACAGCTGGGGTGCAGTGGTGATGGAGAGCTCTGTGCCGCAGGGCCATGTGTTCCATCTGAAACTCAGAAGCAGTGACACAGTACGTAGCACCACGTCCCTTGGTTGAGCGTTAGTTACATGCCAGCCATTGTGCTCAGCATATACTGATACCATCTCACTGAATCTGCATCTTAACCCCATTTTGCAGTTGAGGAAACTAAGGCTCTTTGTAACATGCACCTGCATCCAAACGCATAGTTTTCTGTGACAGTCCCCTGTTCCCTGAATCAAGGCCTGGCGAGACCAGGCCATCGTTCTGCTCGTTCTGCTCCGTGGTCGAGCCTGCAGATTCCTACTGTAGCCTACCCACCTGAAATGCATTGTACAAATCTTTGGCCACTTAAGTTTCTCCTTTGTGGGAATGATTTTGACACTTGCGGGGGCACAAGCGTGTTTCCTCAAGATTCCCTGCCTAGTTTTCAACCAGGTAAAGGTGTCATGTAGACCTCACGATTCTTTTCTGCATGGTCCCCACTGGCTTTCCTGTTGCCTCGGGGAGTTCATGGGAGCTGCAGGCCTCACCTGGGCAGGGCCTGATGTCCTCCCTGGCTGAGGGGAATTCGGAGGAGCAGGGTGTCTGCCCTGGCAGGCAAAGAGGATGGAGTGCTCGTTCTTTAGGTGGGGGCCTGAGGGTGCAGGGACAGCTCTGGGACGGGACCTGTAAGCCACAGCAAGAAAGTGCACGCCTGAAATTAAAGATGCATAAGGAGGAGAAACAAATTATATCATACACACAGTCCCTTTGGGCCAGGCACTGCCCAAGGCGGTGACAATATGGGGACGTCTAAGGCAGCCAGGCCCCCCTCTTGGGGACTTCCTCTGCATAGACACCGCATCCAGAGTCCACCTGTTTCAAGGCTAAATTCAACTCTACAATCTTTGTCAAGTGCCCCGTCCCCCGCCCCCACAGGTACCCACAGTTCGAGAAGGTCCTAGAAGGTGAGAAATGGGAAGTTTAAATGGGAGTATCATCTGCCTGTCAGACACTTGGTCTCTGACCTGGGCACTTTCCAGCCACATTCCCCAGTGTATTCACAGCATGGCCACCTCACATGTGGAAAACCGGGGCAGGAAGCTGCCCACAGTCTTTGAAGAAGTGGCCAAGCTGAGATCTGAACCCAGGGCTCCCTGCCGTCAAACCACCCTGCTTTCTTTACAAATGGGGACTTTGGCCTAGAGAAGGGTTGGACTTGCTCATCTTGTAGAGGTGGAATTCCCCCATACTTGGTGGGGAAGAGGATTAAGTTGACTTCAAACCCATGAAACAAATAGAGGAAAATGGAAGATGAAGTATAATTTAGCGCCGGACACCATGGCACAGCCAATGGGTGCTCTCTCCTTGGTCCCTGTTTCAGGAACTGCCTGGGCACCAGAAGCAGATTTACACACTGTGCGGGATTCCTCAGAGTATGAGGCCACTTTCATGTAAGTTTCTTTGCTCTTCAACACCTGGGCACAGTCGCTCAATTCTGGGGGAATGTTTCTTTGCCTGTCCCTGTGGGTTGGAGTGAACCAGGAGAGGGGATGTTTGGGAGGGTCCAGGTGCGAGCGAGGTCTAAGGAGGCCTGGCAGTTGTCTAAAACTGGGCAGCTGTTGTAGAAAAGTCTCCTCCCCCGTGAGGGGCCTGTGCAGGGCTGAATGTCAGGGGACTGGGCTCCATCCATGCTCTAAGGCCCTTTATTTCTTCATGTCTAAACCAAAAGCTAATCAAGGCTTTTTTCATGCATTTAGGCAAAGGCATTGTGAACCCGTTTGGCCAGACTCAACAAGAAAGAGTTCTGGGATCCATTAGCAGTGTCTGCCATAGGTGAAGGAAGAGGTCTGTGTATGTTATTCATCCCTTTATTCATCCAGTGAGCACTTTTTGAAGGCCAACTTTGTGACAGGCACTGCAGACTGAGTATGAAGCAGCAGGCATGCACTCTGACCCCTGAGGTTTGGGTCTGATGGTAGAGATAGAGTAAAGCTGTGTAAGGGTACAAGTTCTGTGTCTTTGGATCAGTGCTGGGTTCTCAATGTCTAGTGTTTGTGTGGCATACCTGCACTCTCAGATATTTATTGACTGGAAAGATGAATGAATGAGCCAAGTGGAAATGGATATGCGATTACAAAGAGTGATAAAAACTGCACAGGAAGGGAAGGTGATAATAAGAGGGAGCAACAATTCTCTCTGATAGGAAGGTGCCCTGTACTCAGAGGGCCTATAGGCAAAAGGCAAAGACGCCACAAGTGAATTTATAATTTGAGTACTGTGAATTGAGAACTGTTGTGAAATGTTGTCTGGGGGAACCTCTTCAGGTAGGGCAGTTAGGGAAGGCTTCACATTTAATTTATTTAATATTTTTATTTTTGAACTTTTTATTTTGTACTAGTTATGAAAAGATTTACAAAAACTTGCAAAAATAGTATAAAGAATTCCTTGTATTCCCTTCACCCAGATTCCCTAAATGTTAACATTCAGTGTGACCACAGAACAATTATGAAATCAGGAAACTAACATTGCTAAGATGCTATAACCTAGTATGTTGATCTTCTTCAGGTTCTGCCAGTTGCCCACTGTTGTCCTTTTCTGGTCCAGGTCCCAGTCCTGAGTCATGCATTGCTTTGGTTGGCATGTCCCTTTAGTCTTCTTTAATCTGGGACAGATTAAAGGGTACAGACCCAAGTTAGTCTAAGCAGAGTAAATCCTGGGGCTCCTGCTAGAGCTGTTGGGAAAGAGGTGCTTTCTTTTCCTGGGAGCTGCCAAGCTGGTGAATGAGAGCTGCCAGGGGAGAATAGAGCTGCCCACACAGAGGAAAGCTGAGCCAGGAGATGAACAGGATGAGGTGACGTCATTTGAGTGGCTGGATGCAGCCCTGTCTGAAGCCAGTAACCTGGAACTTCCAGGTCCTGTGAAACAGTAAAAATTCTTTAGTATGTTTTTAAGATTTTTTTTTTCTTCCTGCATTCAGTGCCAGGATGCGGGGAGATGCCCTATGGAACCAAGTGAAGGAGAATTGTTTGATGTGTGAATGAATCTCAAATACACTCTTCAGGGACTGGTCACAGTAAGGGAGAATTAGGAGCCACTCTTCCATAGTAATAAGGGGCAGGTTCTTTACACTTTTGATGAGAACTCACCGTTTATTTTGTAGACTGCCCCTGGAGTTGGGAATGCAGGGTGTTTACTCATGATCAGCTGCAGGTTCTGCATTTTTGGCAGAAATGCTACCGGAGTGATACAGTGTCCTCAGTGCATCACGTTGGGAGGCACATCATGTCCATCTGTCTCATTATTGGTGATGTTAACTTAGTCACCTACTTAAGAGAATGTCTGCTGCTATTCTGCACTGTGCAATTATTTTTCCCTTTGTAATTAGTACATATCTTGTAGGGGAAACACTTTGAGACAAATGTAAATACAACGGTGGTTATCATTCTTTTGCTCACTAATTTTAGCATCTATATTGACGCTTCTTGCCTGAAACAATTACTGCTATGGTGTTTGCCAAATGGTGATTTTCTCTTTCTGTCTTATTTCTATATTTATTTGCTGAAGAGCTTTTGCTTCTCCCCATTTGCTTATCTATTCAATTATTTATGTCACTACGGACTCATGGGTCATATTTTATTGTCTCCTTTCTCTCTTTTCCCCAGTCTTCTCTTTCTCTTTGTTCACCCTGTCTTTCTGCCCCATCCTGTTTCTCTCCTTCTCTTCCTCTTTTATTTTTCTTACAATCATTTCTCTTGCTGAAGAAGCCAGGCTGTTTGCCCCATGGAGTTTCCCTCCATTGGCCCTGGCTGAGCGTGTCCCTGAGGTATCAGTTAGCACTCTCCTTTGTCCCCTGGGCCCACTATGAACTGGTGGTAGCCCCAGAGGCTTGATTGGATGCTGGTTTGATATTTTTGGCAAGACCATATCATAGGTGGCAGTGTGCCCTTCTGTTCAGAGGTATAGGAGGTCTGGCTGTCTCCCTTTCTGTGACATTGAAATTGACCGGTGGGTTCAGAAGCTGCCAGCCTGATTCATCTGTTGTGAAGTTCCCCATCAGCTCTTCATCTCTGGGTTTGGTGCCCACTAATAATCATTTCCTGGGTCCATTAATTCACTAGGTGTTTCACAGTGTTTATATGTTGATTTTGTCCCTCCTTCTCTCTTTCTTAGCTGGACAATTTCTCTACAGAGAAACCACTCCTCATCAGTTATTTGCTTACCCTGTATCCAGGAAAGGGAGGATAAATGTGTAATTCTTTCCCTGTATTTGCTGGTTTCCAAAATAAAGAGTTGGTTTTCTGGCATCCTCCAAAAGTGGCACATAAGAGCTTTTACAATATTGTAATAAATCCATGGATGTAAGCTTAATTGAAGTGTCTTCATCCATTCAGTTGTTGTGCTCATTGTTCCTGCTCAGATTGTCCCATCTCTGGTGTGTGTTGGGGCTGGTGCAGGAGGCAGGTTCTGCAAGCCAACTTCTGAACCCTTTAGACTCCTCCAGTGGCCTTGGATACCCTCCTTACTTTCCAGGAAAACTTACTGTGTGCATTGGCCACCCCACCTTTGGAGCCCTGGCCCCTCTTACTGGGAAATGGCATTTAGAGACCGCAGTCTGGGTGCTGGATGAATGTATGTTCAAAAACATCTTGAACAGTGTAGCTGGGGATATTTTCAGTGTCCACAGTGGAAGGGATGGCAAGGAAGGGGGCAAAGCAATGGCTTTGAACTTGGAGCTCATCTCTTTCCTACCCCTGTTCAAGATTAATGATCTTCTAGGAGCCATTTATTCACTTACACTCCCCCCACCCCCCCCACCCCCCCCCCCCCCGCCAACAGCTTCTTCATTTAGAAAACAAGGGTGGAATTGCCCCATCTCCTTACTCTGGTTTGGCACTTTTGGAGGGAGGTCTTTGAAGTACAAGAACCCCTGGAAAAACGAGGCTGCTTGTGGTCCATTGATGCCCATTTGGGTCCCACCATGCTTTGTTTAGCCACTCAGTGTGCAAAGGGGACTGTCCCAGCCGTTTACCTTTTAGTATCTCAGGTTGGGGCGGGGGGCAAATCTAGACCAAACAACAGATAATATCCCTTCACCAGAGCAAGTTAAGAATTAATAGGAGCCTTGGAGTGTTACCCCTGCCTTTATTGGAGCAGCCTGCATGTCTGTGTTTGAGATTAAAACTCACATTTCATTTTTATATGCTGTGCTTAATCCAATAATGATTTCATGTTACAAACAGCAATAATATCTTTCAGCATAGTTAATCAGAATAGACTTAATGCTGTCACTATTTATTAACCTTTGTTGAAAAGCAAGAAGTTTCTCTCTAATCTGTGATTGTTGGTCTTGTCAGGCTCTATCAAGTAAAAAAAACAGTTTTGGCATTCATTAAAATGGTGCAGATCCTGAAATGACAATTGGAGCCGGATGGTATTTGGTGCATGAAATCTTTGCGTGTTCACCAGGATAGCTGAGAAGGTGGAGGGTGGGGGCACGAAGGGGGAACCCACATGTTCAAAAGACCAAGTGTTTCATCCCTGAGTTCCTCATGGATAAAGAAACTGTTTGTGTGAATTGGGAGGGTGGGCCAGAGGGAGCGGCACAGGTGAGGCGAAGGGCCGGGCCTGTTGAGGTCTGTAGCCAAAGAAACACACCAAATACCATACAAGGCAATGGATTTGAACCTGGATCCCAGATACCTCATCACTTTCTTCACTTTTATGGCTTTCCCCCAAGTTCTTCATTTAGAGAACAAGGGTCTGTCTCCCCATTGAACACCAGCTTGAGTTTCAGATTTCCTCTTCCCTGGAGTCCTTCCAGGAGGAGGTCGCACTCTGTAGTCTTCAGACTTGAGTTTGTGCACAAGACCCTCCCGGAGAGTTTCCCTGATTCCTGGGGGTTCCTGGGGACTCAGGACGCCTGGGGCATCCTGCAGGGCTGCATCTCTAGCCAGTTCCCAGGTGATGCTGGTGCTCTTGGTCCGGGGACCACCTCCTTCAGGGAGTCGTGCCGAAGGCTACGTGATTTGGGGTTTTCTGAGTCATGCCAGGACATCACCGCTGGGTCAGTGGCCTGATGACCCTGGGTGGCAGCCTTGTTGGAAGGTTTGGTCTGAGAGCTGTCATTCCTTGGGATGGCTGGGCTGGGCACCTCAAGCAGGCAAGCTTGAGCCAGGCAAGCAGAAGGCATTGTTACTCTCCTAACAGGTGTGTCCAGAGTCCCTCCTCATTGTTACCTCCCTAAAACAGACCACCTGAGCCAGTTCTTTGCAAACTTTAACACCTTGGGATCATGTTTAAATGCAGGTTCTGATTTATTAGCACTTGGATAGGGGCCAAGATTCCACATTTCTGACTCCAGGTGACACCCGGCTACCTCAGCAGACCACGCTTTGAGTAGTAGCGTCCTGTCAATTTACAAGAAAGCCCAACAGTACACTTAGCCAATTCTTGAATCTTCCTGGTCTTGAATTACAGAGCTTGAACCTTGCTAAATCCAACAACTCCCCTAACAGGAAATTTACCTGTGAAAAAGAAGAAAAAAGAAAGGTTTCAACTTGCACAAGCCTCCCGCAAAGGCAAACACTCTCCCAAGGGGCCCCCCTTTCTCTTTTTCATCTCAGAGAACCCAGACATCTTTTTCAGAAAGTCCCTGTTGGGTCTTTCCCTCTGAAAGGTGATTTGGAGAAAAATCTAATCCAGCAAAGAGGTTCCAATGCTGGGAGGCATGAAGGAATATTCCACTTAGCAAATACTAGTTATTCAGGGTTGGGTGGGGGTGGCGGAGGTCAGTGGCTGGTTGATTTCTCCTCTCATAAGGAGAGTTCACTTGGGCATCGAGAGGCGTGGTGAGTTTTACCCATATAAATGGGGAGGTGAGCAGGTGCTGTTAATTATTTAGGAAGAATTAAGCAGTCTGGGTGGGTGGGTTCTATGCTCTGTTTGTTAATAAAGGTTGCTGCAGAAAGGAATTTTAATATTCAGTATTCTCATTTGCCTCATCTTGCAAAGAAGCTGAGCCTCGGTTTGACTGGTGGGAGCATCTGGAATTAATGAACCAGCTTCTTACAGTGCAGAAATCAATGTTTGCTGCATTAATTGCATGATGCTGAAACCCTGCTTTTTATTCCCGACTCTCAGAGCCACAGCCTAAGAAATTTCTGTTACGAGGCATTGTGGGACTTTACTTTTGCCTTCACCTGTTTGGGTATGGGGACAGAACTGCTTCTTCGACGTGAACTTGTGACATGGGAACATGGAGGCATGGGGACATGGGGGAAACTTAGGACAAGCTGTGTACTTTGGAGGCCCCAAAAGGGTAGGTCTGGCAAAGCCTGTAGCAGACCTCAAGGATCTATTCTCTCTTGAGTAGCTGGACACGGTCTGCATTTCCATCTCCTGAGAGTTTCCAGCTTATTGTGTTTCTTTAGGTTAAAATAAATCTTATAAAGAAAGTCTGTGTTGTTCAGCTGGATACATGTCTTTCGGCTCTCTTGCTTTCTCCACACCATAACCCTTGGAATGTAGATACCTTAACCCATGATGTAGCTTGGTCACCATCTCCTTAAGTACTGGGGCACTGGACAGCATCAGTCTGCCTGTCCTGGCTGGGCTTAGCATTTCTGCAGACCATGCCTCAGTGCCAGGTACTGTGTGGGTGGAGTCCTAAGGAGGCGACACTGGAGCCATGTTTGAAGGAACGAATAGGAGCTTACGAGGGAGAGAGAGAAGTAAGGACAGTCCAGGCAGAGAGAACAGCATTAACAAAGGCTCTAAGGCAGAGAGGTTTTGGCCCGGAGCCCCAAAGTTTCTGCTAGCTGGAGTGGCAGCAGGAATCGGGGATATGGGTGGGTAGAGAGTGTTGGCTGGAGAGGAGCCTTGGAAAGTGTTCTGAGCCCCTGAACATCTGGCTGGGAACTGCCGATTCTCTCCAGTAGGTGGTGGGGAGCCTGGTAAAATGCTTAAGCAGAAGGTTAGATGCCTGGTGAAATTTATTTTTAATTAACATGCAGTAATTTGTTTTTCAGTTTAATACAGTTCTGTGAGCTTTGACCACAGTCAGAGTATGGAACAGTTCCATCACCCCCATATACACCTGGCAGCCACTACTCTGCTCTCTGTCCCTACAGCTTTGCCTTTTTCAGAGTGTTACATAAAAGGAGTACAGTATATGTATGTGTGTTTAGTTTTTAAAATCTCACTTCTTTCTTTTAGCACAACTCATTTAAGATTTCCCCTGTGGTGTTGCATGCATCGGTGCTTTGTTCTTTTTCATTGCTGAGTAGTATTCCATAGTGTGGTTATATCACAGTTTGCTTTTCTAAAGTAGCTGTACCATTTTACATTTCTAACAGGAAAATTTAAGCATTCCAGCTGTTCCATACACTAGCCAACACTTTGTAATATCATTTTTTAAAAAATTTTAAATACCATACAACATTCTAATAAGTAGGTAGTGGTATCTCATTGTGGTTTTAATTTGCATTTCCCTCATGACTAATAATGTATTGTTGAGCATCTTATGTGCTACTATTACTAGCTAATTGTACATCTGTTTTGGTCATGTGTCTGTTCGAATATTTTGCCCATTTTTAAAATTGAGTTGTTTGTTTTCTTATTGTTGAGTTTTGAGAATTCTTTATATTTTCTGGAGGTAAGTCATTTGTCAGATATGTAATTTGCAATATTTTCTCCCAGTCTGTGGCTTGTCTTTTCTTCTCTTAAAATGCAGGTTTTTAAATAAAGATCACTGCAGCAGTTGGTATTTCTAACTCTGCCTTGCTCGCTCCAGCCATGTTGGAGTTCCTAAAAAAAAAAAATCAAACTCTTTCCTTCTCCAGGGTCTTTGCCCATGCTGTTTCCTCTCTGGAATATTCTTCCTCTGTGCCCTAAGAAATCTTTGCCCCAAATCATGAATCTATTCTTGTGTGTTTTCTTTTAGAAGATTACTTGTTTTAGCATTTATGTTTAGGTCTCTGATTCATATCAAATTAATTTTTTGTATGGTGCAAGGTAGAGATTTGAGGGTCATTCCCCCCATGTGGATAGCCATTTGTTCCAGTGCTATTTGTTAGAGATTTTCTGTTTCTGTCCGTATTGCTTTGGTGCCTTTTTTCAGAAGTCAAATGAACGTCTACATGTGGGTCTGTTTCTGGGCACTTTATTCTATTTCATTGATCAATATGTCTGTGCTTACAGCAATGCCACATTTTATTGATTACTGTATCTTCACAGTAAGTTTTGAAATAAAAAAGATTGTCCTTCAACCTTGTTTTTGTTTTAAGATTTTTTGGATATGTCCTTTGAATTTCCATATAAATTTTAAAATTAACCCTGACCAGTGTGGCTCAGTTGCTTGGACATCATTCCACAAAGCAAAAGGTCACTGGTTCAGTCCCCCGTCAGGGCACATGCCTGGGTTGTGGGTTCAGTACCCGGTCAGGGAACGTATGAGAGGGAACTGACTGATGTTTCTCTCTTACATTGATGTTTCACTCCCTCTCTTTCTCCCTCCCTTCCCCTCTCTCTAAAAATAAACTAAAATAAATTTAAAAAAATTTTTTTAAAAACTGGTTGGTCAACTTTTATAAAAACAAAAACAATTATCTCCTCACATTTTTATTGGGACAACATTGAATATATAGGTCAATTTGGAGAGAATAAAATTTCTTAACATTTTTGAGCCTTCCAATCCATGAACATGATATATCTTTTTTTCATTTTCTTCCCCTGGCTTACTCTTATTCCTCTTTCAGGTATCAGCTTAAGAGCCATCTGCTCAGGAGGGTCTTTGTTGCCTCCTGACTAGATGATGTAGCTCTATTATGTCCTCTGGTGCCCCTTCTCTTCCTTCTTGGCACTTATCACAATGGCAACAATCATTTGTGTGATTATCTGTGTCTTATCTCCTCCCCCAGAGACTGTAAGTTTCATAAGGGCAGAGATCAGGTCTGGCACACAGAAAGATTTATGAATGAATGAATGAATGAACACCCTCTTATTTTGGCGTAGGTCTGCAGGTCACTGGCTACTGTGATTTACAATTTGATGGACACCTTGGTCTCTGCTTCCTGAGGGAGAAACCAAGGCCTAACCCTCCCACCCCTTCTTGGCCTTCTGCTTAACATTTAGTTCCTGCTGACATGCAGTATATGCTGAGAACTCCTGTTCACTTGACAAGTAGATGTGTGTAATTATGATTTTTTAAAGTGAAATACATCTACAGAGTATTTTAAGGTAATGATTATAATACAGATGTTTGATTTATTTGGGGGGAAAATGTGTTGCTTTCACAGCATCACTTGGAGCACTTGAAAACCAGTGGCAAAATCTTGATTGGATTAGACTGTGCTCATAATTAGAAAATGCTAAGCCCTGCAAAATGTTGAGAAGTGGTGTGGACAAAGTGATGAAATTAGGAACCTCTTTTTTTTTTTTTTTTTTAAAGGTTTAAGAAGTCGGTTGTTATGAGGCATTGTGGTGTTAACTAATTGATTTGTGGATGTTACTTGGACATATAGATTTCATTCTGCATTTTGATTGTAAGTCGATATATAGGTCCCAGCGTTAATTAAATCCCAGGGTAAACATTTCTAAGGAAGATTTTAGAAAGAACTGTCCAAGAGGAATGAGATCGTGGGACTAGTTGCCAAGGGACATGATAGAATGTTAGTGATTCAGAGTAAGATGAGAGAGGGAGGGAGGAAGGGGGGGAGAGAGAGGGAGGGAGAGAACTCTCAAGAATGTAGATTCCTGTGCAGGAGACCTGAACAGGGAGACCAGAGGTATTGTTTCCTCTGAATTAAATCTCGAACTGGTTAATACCAAACAAAGCAAAAAGTTGACGGGAATTTCTTGGGTGCTTGATGAAGATCAATGGAAATAATCTAACTTTATCACAATAAGAGATTGTAATTTCCTCTGATGATAGTAGCTATGTTTTATATAATGTACTATCATTATAGTTGTGCAATAGCCTGGTAAAGCAAGAGAAATATGATCATCATTATTATTCCCATATCACAGATCAGCAAACAGGCTCAGAGAACTGATGCGATTGGCCTGAGATTGCAGGGTTAGCAAGTGGCAGATTGAAATATAGGTCTTTGGACAGTTAATACCACGCTTTGTTTCCTACACCTTGTCAGTGCTAGTTAGTTGAGGATAGGGTGGAAGTATGACAATTGTGGTTTTAAAGACTGTTCTTTTCTTTTAAGATTTTATTTATTTTTAGAGAGGGGAAGGGAGGGAGAAAGAGGGGGAGAAACATCAATACGTGGTTGCCTCTCACACACCTCCTACCAGGGACCTGCCCTGCAACCCAGGCATGTGCCCTACACTGGGAATCGAACTGGTGGCCCTTTGGTTCATAGGCCAGCACTCAATCCACTGAGCCACACCAGCCAGGGCTAAAGACTCTTCTTAATAGTAGCAATAAATGCTATTTAATTAACAATGTGTCAATCAATACAGACTACATTATACTGCTGTAACAAAAGATCCCCAGTTTCAGTGGCTTAACCCAACAAAGACATATTTCTTGCTCCCCTGACGTGTCCATCGGCGATGTGTCCATCGTGAGCTCTGCTCATTGGCTCTGCTCATTGCTTGTGAAAGTTGCTCAGGAACCCAGGCTAATGGAGCAGCTACAAAGGGTCTTGTGGCACCAATAAAACGTTCTATGCTGGAAGTGACACATCACTTCTGCTTTCAGCTCGTTGGCCAAATGTAATCATATGCCCTCACCTGATCACAAGTAGCCAGAAATGCAGTCCTACCTTGTGCATGGTAGGGAGAGAGTCAGAAATATATGGCAAACGGAATCAACAATTGCCATTGGCACCCGATAAACAAGTAGTTTATGTGATCCTACAACAGGCCTGTAAAGTAATAACGAAAGCTAATGTTTATTGATTGTTTACTATGTGCCATCTACTGCTTCCCTAGAAGAGCACATTTAACTACCTGGGGCATCAGGTAGTTAGTATAATTATCTCCAATTTACGGATGAGGAAGTTGAAGTTCAGAGAGGTCAAGTTACTTGCTCAAGGTCACACCAGTTGGAAGTCGTAGAGCCAGTATTTGAATCCTGGCCAACTTGACTGCAGAGCCCATAGTACAGTAATCCCATTTAATAGATGAGAAATCTAAGGACCCAGGGAGTGAACCACGATGCCCATGCTCATCCTGCCAGGAAGTAAGTAGCAAGCCTCATTTCCTATGCCGTATTACATTTTCCATGTAAATTCTCTTAGTAACTACCAGCCATTCCTCCCCCCTTTGCTTTCCTGTTTCTGCAAAGTCTTGGCCTTCTGAGCCCCAAAGTGACAACTATGCTAGGGCCAACTTATACCAGATCGCATGCACCCACTGTCACATCTCCAGGACTTTTAGAAGAAATTACAAATTAAATGATACAAACTTGCTACAGTTAAATAAATTATATTTATTTCAAACCAAGGTAATAAATACTCAAAACTCATTACTTTCCAATTGTTTTACTCTTCTGTTATATTCTTTTGAGGTTATTTGCGTCTGTCATAGCAGTGTGATGGCAATACTGTATGATGGTGTGCTCCTGTACATCTCTTTCTGGCTCTGAGCTCAGTGATGTCCAGTTGGTAGATTGAAGTTGGCTGTGGTAGAAGTATTTATACCACAGAAATTGGCCAGCACTACCAGTCAGGACTTTTTCCCCGGGAGAGTCAGTTCTTAATTTACCAACACATCACTGCTTACCCTCCACCTGCTTTCTCCATTGGGCAACACTATCCGTGTCCATCCATTACAAACTGGGCCTCTCAGTGGACCTGGTCCTAGAGGTGGGTCAGCTCCCACAAGGCTGCTGCGTTGGACCAACTGTCCACATTCATCCTTTAAAACTTAACATCAGACTGGCTCCCTTTGTTCTTCCCTTTGAGCCAGTGGTTTGCAACCTTGGCTGCCCATTGGAATCACTTCAGAGAGCTTTGAAATATATAAATTTTTTTTAGAGGACCCATCACCAGAGGGTCTGATTTAATTGATCTGGTGTGTGGCCTGGGCATGAAGGTTTTTAAAAGCTTTCCAGCTATAGCCAAAGTAGAGAGATACAGCAGTAAGCAAACTCAGTGTGTTAAAACCAGGCCACCAAAGAAGGTAAACTGGGAGTTGGTGACTTAATTCACAGAAAACTTTAAACTTTTCCTAATAATATAAAAACACTATAGGGCAGGGAATGATGAACTTTTTCTTTAGAGGGACAGATAGTAAATATTTCTTACTTTGTGGGCCACATGGTCTGTGCCCCAGTACTTAACTCTGCCATGGTAGGGTGAAAGCTATAGACAAGACATTAAAGGATGAGCATACCTGTGTTTCAATAAAACTTTATTTATAAAATTAGGTGAGCTGGATTTGGCCCATGGGACATAGTATGCCAAGAACAGTCTGTGGTGTTCCTTTAACTGGTGACCATGGTTATCCAGAGATTGTTCTTCAGATCTATGCACATAATCACCTCAACTGTTCCTGCTGAGCTGACAGGTTATGCTGGTCTCTTGAGTGTCCCTCCAATGCCCCCAAATTCTTTAAACAGTTTTAACTGTTCTCACTCATTTGATAGGCAAACATCTACCATCACCAGCCTGACTTCCTTGAAAGCATGGAGGCCCTTGGCTTAGTGCCTGACTCTTGGGCCTCCTTTAACAAATATTTGTTAGGTGAACAAATTGATAAAATAAATAGCATTTACTTAAAAAAAAAAAAAAAAACTGTACTATGGAGAATTTTGCATGCCTACAAAAAGAGAGAATAGTGTGGAAAATCTCTGCATAGCCACCCACCCAGCTCCAGGACTGTATTCAAGTTGCTTACTTGGTTGTACTTCTCTCAGTTCCATAGGGACTGGGACCCTCTCCACTGTCCTGTGTTCCCTGGTGCTGTGAGCAGGGTCAGGCCCGTAGCTGGTGCTCGGTAGTCATGTGTCGGATGAATGAAGGAATAGAGGAAAGCTCATGCATTTAGATGGGCTTTGTGACTTCTACTGGGAGGGACACTAGCTATGATTACATAGACATGGAAATATTGTAGGTTAAATTGTGACTCCTTGCACTGAAAACCACAAATAAACATGAGTTGGCATCTGCAGGGGACATCAGAGTCCCTGAAGACATTCTTATTCTTCTTGGTTCCCAGGCCTCACTTCTAGGAGTTGGGCTGTTGAAAATCAGTCATTTGGGGAATCCTGGTAGAATCTCACGGGTGAAGGAAGATCTAGCTTCTACCCTTCCCACCACTGCCTAGGGCTATACGGACGCCCCCTGTCCTGAAATCCTTGATACCTTCTCCTCAGTGTCCTGGTAAGGAAAGAAGGTGACCACACACACAAAAAAAATCTGGTCTAATTTAAACCCCTTTAAAGTTGCCAGGCTGCTGCTGATTATCTTAGAGAAAATATGTCAGGGTCTTCTTTGATTTGCAATTTGAGATAAATGTGGGAAACGTGTTTTTGCTTCCTGGGAGAGGATTATGTTGCTTTGCAAGTTGGGTCTTTGTCACTCTTGATTTTAGAGCACTTGCTTGTGCTTCCAGTAATGAACAAAAACCCAGACACCCAGAAGCCAGCCCAGGAGGTCCTGTTGTCTCCATACCTGAAGTATTCTCATTCTCCTGTGTCTGCATTACTGCCTGCCACCCGTCAGACTCCTGGGGGTTCTGCTCTTGGGCTGCACCAGCACTGATGTCTTATTTCAGACATTAAAAAAATATCTTGTTTAAGTTGTTTTAAAAGAACTAACCTGATATCTTATATTTTGGGGTGCTTGTTCTTTACCATATTGATTTAACATGTAGCCCGCATTCAACTAACCTTTATAAATCACTCAGAGTCCTCATCCAGGTTAGCAGTAAACATAGTCAAATTCCGATTCAGTTAACATCATCTTAAACTAGGAGCTTAAACTAGGAGGCAGAGAATGAAGTAAACATATCCTATAAATAATTCTTTCTTCTTTATCTACTAATTGATCAGCTAAGAGAGGCAGGGTTTTAAGATAATTTTTCCAATTGGAAAACATCTGTAGACATTATAACCCATAGATGCTTACATCAGAGGTGTCATTATAGGTGTGACTCTGGCACCCCTTGAATGGAGGGGCGTTTGGAGTGAGGTCTCGCTTTCCCAAATTCTTAGTTACTCTCGGCACAACTCTGGCTCTGAACCTCTTCCACTGATATTTAAAATGTGTGCTACTTCCAGGTGCTACATGTGCCTCAAAAACAAATCGCTCTTAGGTGGTTAAATCCCGTTTCCGCAGCTAATATCAAAATGCCATCCTCCGGGCTGCATGCAGTCCCCTGCTGGAAGTTTCTGGTTCGGCTGCCTGAGTGCTCTGTGGTCTAAATATAGCCATTTGAAAGAAGATTACTGCCCGTCCACTTGGGACTGCTAAAAAGCCTTTCAGGATAACTCTTGAAAGCCTGATGCCTTTAATCCTTAACTTTAATTTAAAGTAAAGAAATCTTCTCAACTCATATTCTATTTTCCACATTCTCTCCCCCTACCCTTGTCTGCCCCTACAAATCTTTTAATTCCGCACCCCCCCAACCCCCGCTATTATTGAGGAATAAGATTCTTTACAAGGAGCTTCTGTAGCAAGTACGGACTAAGCTGTTTTAATTTCTTGCAAGGATGTTTTTATGGAAGAAAATCAAGTCAACACTCAAGAGTATACACAGCCCTTTACGGAGTTGGAAAGAATTAATCAGGCCAGAAAGTTCGGAATATAAAAAGGGAGGGGGTGGGGTATGGGAAGGACGTTTCATCAAACTGAACTGCTTTGGGAGATGCAAAGATAAAAGGATTTCCCTCTCTGAGTGCCTTAAATATTGGCAGGCAGTGGGGTCAAGACTTTTTCTTTTGTTGTTATGGAAAGCCATACAGATAATTAATGCTGTTGAAAGAAGATTGTTCTGTTGGCGTCTGCGAGGCTGTCCACCCCCCCAACCCCAGTCTGGGATCTTCTGGAAAGAAACAAGTCAAGGAAAAAGTTATGCACTGGGGGAGATCCTGCCAATTTACACCAGCCATAAATAACGTCGGGAGAGCAAACAGCCACTGGCTGCAGATACTTGATGTGGAGGACACAAGTCAGCGCGTGCAGTGAACTTGAAGTAGAGTGGGAGACCCACCCATCTACCTGCCCCCAACCCCCCAGCCCACCCCTATCCCAGACTTCTTTAAACAATAATTATTAAAGAAAGGAACAGAAGCCCAGGAAGGTTATGCATTGGCTTTGATATTTACAGTTTTTATTTCTTGCTAGATAAACGGCTATTGCTTTAATTTAATGGGCAGGAAATGTTGGATCTCTTCCTTGGATGTCAGATGTAGCCACGGGGTCTGGGAGACCTGGCCAGCCCTGCTAGGCCCCCAGGCACCTCTCAGGCCTCTGGTTGACACCAGTCCCAAAGGAACTGAAGAGGCTCAGCAACCCCCAATGGTTAGCATTTACCACTTTGTTTATTTTTTATTTACTGATTTTTGAGAGAGAGAGAGGAGCATCGATTTTGTTCTACTTATTTATGCATTCATTGGCTGCCTTTTGTATACGCTCTGACCAGGGATCAGACCCACAGGCTTAGCATGTTGGGGACGACTCTCCAACCAATTGAGCTGCCTGGCCAGGGCCTGCATTCATCACTTTAGAATATGCCAGGGCTCATGTACTTTATATACTTTGGTTCACTTAATCCTCATAAAACCCATGAAAGGTGGTGCTGTTTTTGGTTCCATTGTACAGATAGGGAAACTGAGGTTCAGAGGGGTAAAGCTCACACAGCTATAAATGTCAGAACTGGAATTTGAACCTGGCTTTGGTTGATACTGTTTTAAAATGAAGGTGAAATTCACATAACATAAAATTAACCATTTTAAAATAATTCAGTGGCATTTAGTACATTCAGAATGTTGTGCAACTTCCATCTCTGTCTGGTTCCAAGACATTTTTATGACCCCATAAGGAAACCTCGTACCCGTTAGCAGTCCCTCACCATTCCCCCTCCCCCTCGCCCCTGGCAACCACCAGTGTCCTTTCTGTCTCTGTGGATTTGCTTATCCTGGGCTTTTCCTCTACGTGGAATCATATATGTGGCCTTCTGTGCCTGGCTTCTTTCATTTGTCATGATTTCAGGCTTCATCTGTATTGTAACGTGTTAGTGCTTCATTCCTTTTCATGGCTGAATTATACTCCCTTGTATCCCTGCAGGTTCCCAGTGGATGGGATTAACGAGGGAGGTGGAGCAGATGCAAAGCTGTAGTGAGTGGTAGAAACTGCAGCGAACTGGAGAGAGGACGCCCAGGCAAATGGCTCTAGATGATGATGGCCAAGAAGATGTACAAGCCCAGTGTGGTCATATGGTCCCTGTTTTAAAAAAGAAACCAGAATTTTGGATATTTGTATAAAATCTGTGATATCTCAGGTACAGCAGAAACTAAACAAAACAGCTAAAGGGCAAATGAGCCATCAGGTTACGAATTTGCATTAGTCAGGATTCTCCAGAGAAGCGGGAGACCCAGGAAAGCCATGGATGTAATTCTAGTCCAAGTCCAAAAACATGGGAATTAGGAGAGCCAGTGGTTAAGTTCCAGTCTGAAAGCTGGTAGGCTCAAGACCCAGTGTTTCAATTTAAATCCAAAAGCAGGATGATGATGATGATGATGATGATGATGATGTCCCAGCTGAACAGTCAGGCAGGAGGAGTGTCCCCTTGTAGCGAGAGGGTGAGCCTTTTGTTCTGTACAGGCCTTCAACTGATTCGACAAGGCCCACCCACAGTAGGGAGGGCACACAGTTTTACTCAGTCTACCAATCGAGGTGTTAATCTCACAGACATACCCAGAACAATGTCTGACCAAATATCTGGGCACCCCATGGCCTAGTCAAGTTGACACCCGATATTAACCATCACAAATCCAGCCCTTGTCAACGTGGTACCGGTATGCTTCTCTTTAAACTGCACTTAATCTCCGAATACAGATAATAAGGTCATAAATTCACCCAACAATCCAACTGTCCTGCCAACCAAAACTGCACTAACTCCTTCTGTAGAAGAGGAAATAAAGTCCTTGAATGATGCTAAATGAAGCTATTTACCAGTCACTTTAGAAGGGATAGCTTCACATGACCTGCACTACGGGACCCCTGAATTTTAATGAGGTGAAAGACCCCTAATTTTCTTGTTAGGTTTATTTCCCACCCTCTGTCACACAGGTCTTACCAGTAAGTACAGAATAGTTGCTACTCCTTGCTCACTAGATCCAGTCAGCGTGATGTCATCCCTGCGATGGACCAATGTGATAGTTTGTGGAAGGGATAGGAGATCACGATCCCTGAGAACTAAATTATGACAGGGCTGGAGGCTTGATTTGCCCCGAGGTAGGATAGTGAAGGTCCATTGTTGGCCTTTCCAGCTAAAAGCAAACTGCTTCTGCTGGACCTTATTGCTAGGTATAGAAAAAGAAGCATTTGCCAGGTCAATAGCTGCATGCCAGGTACCAGGGTGTGTGTTAATTTGCCCAAGCAATGTAGCCACATCTGGTATAGCAGCTGCAGTTGGAGTCACCGTCTGGTTGAGCTTACGATGATCCACTATCATTCTCCAAGATCCATCTGTGTTCTGCACAGGCCAAGTAGGCAGACTGAATGGGAATGTGGTGGGAATTGCCCCTCCGTGTCTTTCAAGTCCTTGGTGATGGCACCTATCTCTGCTGTCCCTTCAGAGATCAGGGTTGCTTTTGATTAACTGGTGTCCTAGGCAGAGGCAGGTCTAGTGGCCTCCACTGGCCTTTCCCACTCTACTGGCTCTCCCTGCACAGGTCAGAGCGCCAGCATGGGGATGCTGCCAGCTGCTGAGTTCATTTATTTCAATTATGTGTTCGGGATTCGGGGAATAACCCCAAGACGGGTTCTGGGACCCGCTGGGCTCATTGTGAGGCAGATGTAAGCAAAAACTCCATGGGTCACCAGACGTCTGTGAGCCCTATTATGGTAAAGTGCAGTAGGTCCCTTTGGGAAGGCTGGGAGAAAGATTTCACAATGTAGGATTTCAGTAGTACACCAGAGTCCTCCCTCAGGGGACCCGGCCACCCCTTCATTCAGGGGGTTCTTGGTGTGAACTGGCTCAACTCTGGGAATTGATCGAGGGCCTGTGACACTCTGTTTTTATGGTTCAGATTAGGCTTGTTCACTTGACATAGAACTTACAACTTACATAGACCAAGTATGAATTTAGTAGGCTCTCCATCTGTTTCACATCTAGGAATGATCAACTAGCCAGCACCATAGGTCTGGGTGAGTCAGACAGTTTTGCTTGCTGCCTTGACCCCACTGTCCGTCATGATAACCTTGCCCTCCTTGCCTTTGGTGGCTGAGCACCACTACTTGGCTTGTGGGGTCCAGTTACTCCCATTGCATTTAGGATTCCCAGTTCAGTGAACGCAGTTCCCACTGTGAGGTCCAGCCTATGGAGAACCATCATCACAAAGCTCTTTCAAGACTTTCAGGGCCCCTCAGAGTTGATTTCACAGTTGTGGGGAAAGGTCTGTCTTCTGGATCCTCCCAGGTGGGGGTGTTGGTCTTAAATGAAAAATCCACTCAGTTCTGGCTGGCGTGGCCCAGCGGATTGAGTGCCAACCTATGAACCGCCAAGGGTCACTGATTCAATTCCCAGCCAGGGCACATGCCTGGGTTGCATGGGGGCCAGGTCCCCAGTGGGGAGCGTGTGAGAGGCAACCACACATTGATATTTCTCTCCCTTTCTTTTCCCTACCTTCCTCTCTGAAAAACAAATAAATAAAATAAATACTTTTTTTTTTTAAGTCCACTCTAACATTCCCATCTCCTTAAGCCTTTGAATTGCTTCCTCTACATTAAACTAAGGCAAGTCCACATTTCCAATTCGCTCACGATAGCCACTTTTTGGTCCATGTTTCAGCCAGCCAACCAACCCCTGTTGGAGTCCTTTCGAACTCCCTGAACTTCTGTGTTAAATGCCGATGCTCTGCTTGGTGAGCCTACATTTGTCACTCTGCCGGATCCAACTTTATGTTCTTTCCACCATTATCCCACATCCTTAATATCCACTCCCACATATATTCCCAAGTTTTCTGTCTGTATAAATTAGAAAACTCAAATAGTTCTTTTGGAGTGTCGCACACTTCCTCAAGGGCCATATGTGGTGCTTCACCTTATGGGCCTGCTGGGACTTGAGTCCAGTTGCAGGTCTAGAAGCAGAGAGGCGTGGAGGGGGTGGGTCCTGAGGAGAGTCAGCTTTGCCTCAAATGGCAGCTGCCTCCAGGGGAGGCTGGCCCAGTTTCCTCTAAGTGCAAGTTGATTACACTCAGACAGGGGATGGAGAAGCCCGTCTCACAGAGGCTGAGGAGGCTTCTTTCACTGGCAAAGAGCGCAGATTAGGGGGCACAGGGGGCTGGGTGAAGAGGGAGTGGGTGGGGAATGAGTGCTTACTGGGTTTTGGGGTGATGAAAATGGTCTGGAACGAGATAGAGGTGATGGTTGTACTACATTATGAATGTGCTAAATGACACTGAATTAAATACTTCAAAATGGTTGCAATGTTGAATTTTACATTATGTGGACAATGAGCACCTGTTGACTAAAGGAAGAGTGAGGAGGCTAGTGTCTTGTGGCCTGGGCGAAGGCTTCAGCCGTGGCAGAACAGTCTGGAAGGGAAGGCACCAAAACATTACTAGAGCTTGTTCCTGGGCGATGAGATTTTTGAAAACTTTTTATTGTGGGAAATTCCAAACCTCCACAGAAATACAGAGAACGACACAATGAGCCCCTTGTCCTGGTCCCCCAGCACCAGCTGCGGTCAGCATCGCTCTGTTCTGGTCTCACTCATCTAGCTTCTAACTGCCCCTCGCCACCTCTTTTTTGTTTTAAGAATATTTTAAAGGAAACCTCAGAGGTTGTTGCACTTGTCGGTGGTGGTGGGAATTTGAGTGATTGTTATTTTTGACTGACTGGGTTTCCTGGTTTGTGTACAGAGATGTGTAATTTTTGCCTGACTTTAAAAATCGCTGCACTTCCACGGTGCTCAGCTCTGGGCACCTCCGTTGGCTCATCTGTAAAATAGGGCTGCTAACAGGAGGCAGTGAGCTCATCTCAGTAACAGGCTGACGTCAGGGCTGCCCCAGCATAGATGCACTGTCTGTGGTATTATTTTTAAGGTGTAGATTCTACTTTTCAGCTCTTGCCCACAATTTGAGCCACTCTGCTCAGACCTGCCAGCCCCTGCCCTCCAGGCCAACCCCATGGCAAGTACATGCACGTTTCATGGTGAGAGCCCAGGCTCTGTGCTGGGGGCTGGGAGACCCTGGGCTGTCCCCTGGCTGGCCTCTTGGTTTCCACGTCTATGTGTCAAGATCCTCCCGGCACCCACCCCACAGGGCCGTGTTGTGCAAATGGAATGAAGTAACGTGAACAAAGGCATAGTGCAGTGCTGGCACGCAGCGCCCCAGAATTGTTGGCAGGTACCTGCTCTCCAGAGTTTGCTTAGTGATGAGCATGGGGCCAGGGCTGGAATGAGGTGTAGGGCCACCATCCCCCTGCTCCTGACGGTGGCCACTGGCCAGTGGAACAAGCTCTGGCCACGAGTATGTCAGGTCATCTGCTCTGCTTGGGGTTTTGGACAAGTGTCTCAACCTCTCTGGGCACCGGGGTAAAAGGCTGTAGTCTGGGCTATAGAAATCTGCAGAGGTTGGGGCTCCAGCTGTCGGGACTCCCACACCCCCCTTTTCCATCTTCCCCCACTTCCCCCAGAGCAGCAGCCATGGCCAGGCAGGCTGGCAGTGGGAGGGGCTTGGCATGAGGACCAGCAGATGCCAGTCTCGCTCTGCGCACAGATGTATCTGCCAGTTTCTGATGGGGAGAAGCGATCTGGGAGTCGCTCACTTCATTGATAATTAAATTCAAATTAAGAGAGATTTGCATTTATCAAAAGCCTATTTGACAAGGTGTCACTGTTCCCATCCAGCACCCAGGCTCTGGAGAGCCCATAAAGGGAGATGCAGCTACGTGGGGGTGTGGAGAGGGTATGGGTGGGGGCAGGAGGGGAGGGGGGCCCAGCAGAGAGGCTGCCTGTAAGCTCTTCATTATTACAGGGGGTCGTGCCTCAGTGGTAAATGGGATGAAGCGCTGTGTGGCCTCAGTCAGACCGCTCTACCTTTCTGAACCTCAGCTCCCACAGCAGCCCCCAGGGTCTCCCTCCCAGGAGACGGCTGCGACTGTTTGGCTTCTGGTCAAGCAAGGAATCCCAACCTGCCTCCCTTCTTGGCTGAATTCTAGGAAGAGGGAGGGCCACAGGTCTATGGGGGATGTCGTGGGTGGCCCCAAACATCCCTTTGCCTTCTGCAGTGAGCCGGCGGACAGCAGCTTCCCATTGCCAGGGGATTCTCAGCCTCCAGGAGCTGCCTGCGAAGAGATATTCCATCCCAGCCCACTCTGGGGGAGGCCCCCAGCCATTGATTGGCCAACAAGCTGGCACCCTTCCTTCAGGGCAAGACCCCCTTCAGAGATGCCCCTGGGATCCAGCAGAGACTGGACTCCTGCTGAGCACACCTCACTCTCAGCTCCCACCCCTGCCCATACCTGCTGCCCACGCCCCCTCCGCTTTCTCCCGAGTGCCTTCTCTCCGTGACTCACCTGCACCAGAATCCCCTCCCCATCTCGGGTTCTGTTTGTGGAGCTTTCTACCCAAACGAGGACCCTGCCTGGACTCAAGTCCCGTCTTTTGTGCTGTGTGATTTCCAGCAGGTTGCCAGAGTCCCTAAGTCAGGGCCCTTGGTGGGGGCCCAGGGGAGTCACAGGGATGAAAGGGGCCCCACCCTTTTGGGTTGTTCATGAGGAGGATCGGGGAAAATTGTGGAGGTGACATCCCTCTTTGTCAGCTGGAGGCTCTCTTCAGAGCTGAGGAGGATCCTGCTGGTCTGTGTGGTCTGAGTCCCTTGGTAAGAGGAGAATGGAGAGGGCTGGGGAGCAGAAGGGTGCAGGGTGTGTGGTGGGGACGTTTTCTGCCTCTCCAGCCTAAGGTAGGCTGCAGAGAGTGGACATGCAGGGTCAAGGAGTGAGGAACAGCCAATGGCGTTTGTGGCCAGAGCAACTGCGTGGCAGAGCCTGGGATGTGAATGAGGCCCAAAGCAGGTCCATGGGGCTGGAGCCAGGACAGGAAGGGGCCCAGTGGCCGAAGGAGGTGGTGGGGCCATGGGGTCGTGGTAAAGGGCCAGACTTTAAATCTGGTGCAGGAGGGGCCTCGGATGGGTTCGGACAGGAAATACTGCGGTCTAAGTTTTGAACAGGTACAGCATTGTTCGACAGCCCAGGAAAAGTGTTTCCTTCTCTGAGCCTCAGTTTTCTTATCTGTAAAATAGGTATGATATCTTCTGAGGGCAGATGACACAATGATACAAATTAGCACTTGTTGATAACGCTGCATGGAGAAGAGTTTAGAGGGGCCTAGTGTGGAGGTCGGGGCTCGAGGAGAAGTCGGGCTCTCGAGCCAAGTGAGAGATTACGTACGAAGGGCCCAGTGAGCATAGCTTCGAGGAGAGTGGGGACGGAAGGGCAGGATTTGGGAGACGTCTAGGAAGCAGAATGTTGGGGATCAGTGGTGGAGCCTATGGAGGAGAGAGGGGTGGTCAAGGACGGCTCCTAGGGTTGGGGGCCCAGGTGCCGTGGAGCCCCTCCTGAGATGTAAGAGTCTCCTCCCACCCCTTGGAGCCCTCCAGGTGTGGAGGCAAGTGCTCGCGTTGGGGAAAAGTGTGACTCTCACTTGCTGTGCGACTCTGGGCAAGTCAGTCCCCTTGTCTGGTCCTTAGTTGGCTCATCTAAAACATTACAAGAGTCCCTCCTGCCACTATGAGTCAAAGTGTAGGCTAGATGAAGTAGTGTTGTCATCGCCAAAGGTATTTCTCTAAGGAAGTGAGGCCTGGCCACAGCAAAAAACACTAAAGTCGGGTTCCGTAAGGAACAGTGTGTGCAGTGGGTCTCTGGGCAGCCGTGAAGTTCCCCTCCCCAGGAGACCCAGTGATCCAGGAAAGGAGCCCCTGAACAATTGTTTCAGGAAATGGGTTTTTATGTTCAGCAATACTGGTCGTGGTTACTGAGTTTGTTGTTATTGTAGCTCTGCCCTGGGGTGAAACCTCCTGGATCCTCAGAGGGTGCTCTTCTAGGGCCATGGGAGCTCCTGGCTTTATCTGATCCATTTCCCCACCTCATCTCAGACCCAGCCGATTGCCTCTCCTGCCTTGAAAGGCTTTTATATTGTGGCAAAGAAAACCTGATATAAAAAAATCTATCATATGAAGGGATGAACAAAGGGATGGTTATACACATTGCACAGGCTTTTCCACGCCTTCTACAGGGCTGAGCTTCCCAAGGTCATTTCCAGTTGGATAAGATTCTAAAAGAACATTTCCCACCCCACACCCCCCAATAAGCTGCCTTTTGTACCATAGGTGTGAGTCTACCCTTCACTGTACTGAAGGGATGTTCATATTCATAGGTCCTCGATGTTAAAATCAGACAGACCTGGATTCAAATTTCAACTCTGCCCTGAACTAGCCATGCGACCTTGGCTAAGTCACTTAATGTCTCTGAGACTCCACTTTTTATCTGTAAAATGGGCATATGAATGGAGTGGTTGGGAAAAGCAATGAGGTCATGAGGCCTGACCCAGAGTAAATGTCAGGATTTGGCATTTCTAGTAACTTCTCTGTTCTTTTCATCTCTGTTTGGGTTCAGCTTCCTACCCCCCTTGCCTTGCTCCTTGCAGAAATGTTCCCAGTGTCGAGACCTTCCATGTTGACTATACTTTACAGACGGCAGAATTGTTGAGGGGAGCTGAAAGCCCACTTAACAACCTTCCAAGCATCGGTCTACCCAGCAGCCTGATTTGTGGGCAGAGGAATGAGAGACGCAGCTCCCAGAGCCTGTTGGCGTGGAGGCGTGTCTCACTTTCCCATCAGTACCGTGGATCGAGCTGGCAGCAAAGGGATTTTTGGAGTTTTATTGAGGGTTTCTTTAATGAGTTATAGTCATTGAGAAACCCCTCTTTTCAGTATAGAAAAATGTATACAGAAGGTAATTTTATTTTCCTGACCATGGCCAAGGCAGGTCTTCAAAAGCAGTCAGCTTCCAGCTTTGTGGTTGGGTGCACCCTTCTCTTTTATATTAATAGGCTTCATCCAGTTTTTGTTCTCCATTCATACATAAAATGGGAAAAAAAGCCACAACTGAATACAGTGCAGGAGGGCTGAGATGGTCTGAGGTTGGAGGAACAAGGGTTAGGTTCTTTCTGCATAATCAGAATTGGGAGAATCTGTAGCCCTTTTCACACCGGGATGGGACTCCAAGGCTGCAGAAATCCTAAAGTGACCTCCAGAGCTGTGTGGCCTTGGGCAGGTTGTACTACCTCTCTGAGCTTCTGTAAAGTGGCACCGTAGCTCTTAGTTTTCCATGACTGTTGTTCCACCTGGGTACAGTGCCTGCGAAGGGAGCAGGGAGCCATGGGACTCGTTCTCTGGTTTCATTTTTGTGTGTGTGTCGTCTCAGGGGATGAGAAGAGACAGTAGTACATGAGGGGACATTTTTGTTGACCACTGAGCCTTTCTTTCTTAGTCCCTTAGAATTAAGATAATAATTTAAATCTATATCTTAGATACAGATTAGCGGCTCAGGGGCTTAGCTCAACATCCTCCCCCTACCACACACAAAGACACACACACTTCTTGGTAGAGGTGCCCCATCTTTTTTCAAAGGGGACAGTCTTTTGTGGTTGTTAAATGAAAAGCTCTGGACACAGATACCTGTGCCTGCCCCTTCCCTGTTCAGTAATCAGGGTAAAGTGTTTTTCTTCTCCAAGTATCAGTTTCCCTGTCTGGAAACTGGGCACAGTGCCATCTCCTTGGGCTAAACAAAATGATATAAAAATGACTGCCATTTATTGAGCACTTACTTTCTATTCAGCCCCACCCTCAGCATCATCTAACTATGTAAGCATCTAAGAAGAGTTTCGTAGATAGATACCGGTATTATCCCCATTTTACAGGTGGGGAAAACAGGCTCAGAGAGACAAAGTGACCTTCCTCAGGTCATGCAACAAGGAAATAGCAGAGCCAGGACTTAAACCAATCTCTGGGCAATTTCAGAGCCCGTGGTCTTGAACCTCCCAAGTTATGTAACCTCCTGATGAATGTCAAGGTCTCAGCTCCATGCTGGTACCTAGTAAGCACCCAGTAAGTGCTGGCTACAGTGACCATGACAACAGTGGTGATGCTTGGACAAACCTTTGCTCGGGGGCAGAGGAACAGAATGTTGGATTCATTTCTTGGCAAGTTCTATCATGGATTCATAAATTTCCATCAGATTTCCAAAAGGGAAGGCTCACACTGAGATGAGCCACATGTGAAGTACAGCCTTCCGATCCAGAATAAAAGGGATACATTTATACATGCACATGCTCACACTTTGGTATCTCAGAAGCCAGGCAGAATATTGTAAAGCAACGTACAATGGCATAAAATATCATCCCAATTTAATCCATCTATCTAGTGTTCCATCTAATTACTATATTAGAAAAGTCTTCAGACCATGTATTGAACATTATAAATGGGAATAAAATGATTCTGGTAATGGCTTAATAAAACAGGTGAGGTAGCTCCGTCTGTCTGCCTGTATCCTTGGACCATGGCCAGATTGATTTGTCAGGGAAGGAAAAAAAAAAAGAAAGAAAGAAATGGGCTTGTGTTGTTGCACTTTGGAGATTGTCTCCATTAGGGGCCTTTGATTTTATTCTTGTTTTTCCTTATGAGAAGTGGTTATCGGTTCCTTTTGTTAACAGCAAAATATGTAGAACTGATGGAAAAACTGACAGCAGTCGTTTCATATTTTATAAAGCTGCTCCTGGCTTGCAATTTGCCAGTTGGGATGAATCAAGGAACCCTGAAACTCCTGGAGAATGTGCAGCCGCTGACTGCAGTCTTGTCTGAGGGCATGTTTAACCATGGGGATTTAGCTGCTCTGAGAAGCTGCAGCTGGGGGTAGTGGAAGGAGGGTCTGGAAGTTATATTCCAGTCCTTCGCGGCTGGAATAGGGAAGGGATCTGAGCCCTTTGTGCATCAAATCCTCTTTCCTCCATGTGCCTAGAAAGGTGCTTGCTTTTTTGGCATCTCTGAGGCTTTCTGTGTAGATAAAAATGACTTGTCCTCTTCCCTCTCTCCCAGTGCTCAGTGTCTTTATACCCTGTGCCCAGGGTTCAGGCCCCCTTTCTGTAAAAGCCACCATTGCTGTTGAGACTTGACACATCCCTGCCTTAATTTGCTCCTGTCTTTAGATATGGTATCCAGCAACCTGAGACAGGCCAGCCACACAACCCATAGGTGTACATCCCTCCTGCTTTGGAGGTGCTGCATGTGATGGAGAAAAAGCACCCCTTTTCAAGTGCCATGCATTTCTTCAGCCCCAAAATCTAATTTCTTGCTCCAAGTAGACTAATAAGTGGGTGTCAGAGGTTAAATTCCAGCACACCAAGGAGGTGTCCATCCTTCATGGAGCCCTAGTGTTCACACCAGGCGTTGTCCGTGTTGTCATGGCTACGTGGGCCCTGGACCCCAGAGACGAGAGAGCAGAATTAATGGCAGTCCTGAGTAAAGGATTCCTGTCTTGGCGAGGTTGATGGATTACATTGATGTACCATTTGTCATACTGTAATTGTTCTGGCAAATGTAATACCCACTAGTATAAACATTGTACTGCTTTGCTAATAAAACCCAAAATAGGAAGAGAAAGGATGATACAGTGCTATGCTCACTTAAAGAGACAATGCCTCCTTTCCAAGTTGGAGCCCACTTCTGCCTGAACCTCGGTGCTGGACCTCTTCCCCATTCATGTGCGTGCGAGTACTAAGCAGCTGTCCAGCACCCACCTTCCCAGCATGGGTGGCCAGGGATGTGCATGCAGATATGTTCTCTGATACTCCTGGGACTCAGTTTCCTCTCTGTCAGCATCTCCTGTGATTCCTCTTCTTGAGGGTTTCATCCAGTTGGGCTGGGGGTGACTAGTCAAAACATCTTTTCCTAGATACCTCTTGGTGTCCTGATGGAGCTGTTTGTCCACACCGACTTGGCATGTAAGGCTCTGCTGTAGTGCGGGCTCTGCTGTAGTGCGGCCACTGCCTCCAGGAAGGCTTCCCTGGCTGGCCCTGTATTCTCGGAACTCTTGTATCTCCCAGGCTTGTAACTCAGAGTGAATCCACCGCTACCTGGTGCCTATACTGCTTTGTGCTCCCTCCCCATTAGATCATGAGGCACTCGAAGGCCAGGACTGGGTACTGAATGTCTCCCACTCTTGCCCCTGGTTATGCCTAAAATGGTATTTGGGATGAAGAAAGTAGTTAACAAATACTCTGAATTCCTGGCTACTAGTTTCCCACTGAGCATGAGAGGCTTAAACAAACAGCCTCATTTGCCCCGTCTCAGCCTTCCAGAACCCCCAGACGTCCCCCGCTCCTGCCTCTCCCTCAGCCCCCTTTGAGCTTCACTCTGTGGAAGCACAACTCACGTAGTGGGGAGACCATGTGCTCTTCCCTCACCTGTGCTTCTCTGAGAACACCCTTAGGTTGTGATAATCCATCCTGTTCGCCTCTGGAGGCCCAGCGACCAGTTTGAATCCCTACATGCTTAAAGAGGAATGAGTGAATGAACTAATGAATAAGTGAATGCCCTAACTTACCACCACCTCCATGGGTTGAGCTTGACTCCCCTTTGGCAGGGAGGACCTGTTTGAAGGCAGCAGGTGGGGATGAAAATCTTGGGCCTCTCCAAAGGTATTTATTTTTCCAGCTGCCTAAATGTGCGGAAACCGTGGGCATGGCAGCAGCTTTCTCCTGTTGCTGAGTCAGCCTGTGAGTAAGCTGGGTCCCAGGCCCTCTGATTGCACCATTTCCCTGTGGGGGTTTCTGTTCCCCTGGGGCAAAGGAGGCAAGGCTTCCCGTTGAGATCTTGGAAAAGGATGACGCTAGGGGGGAGGCCCTGGGGGCAACGTGGTCTCCATCTTTAATCGAGCCTCCTGACCTTGAGTTTGAGTTCCAGCTCTCCCAAGAGCTCTTCTGAGCTGTCAGTGTTTATCTCCTTGACCACCCCCACACTTTCCCCCTGATTTTCAGGGCAGAAGGGCCCACACAGGATCTGCAGTCTCATGTAATGTTTGGTCAGGCTCTGCTGGCATCCATGCCTTAACAAGTGGGTTTCTTTAGTCTGCGCAAACCCCCTCTGTCCTTATAGGGCCCAGCCAGTGGCCCCAGGTCCCTCAGAGGTTCTGTTCCTATAAAGAATACAAATAACTGGAAACAGAACCTTAAACTCATTAGGTTTACATTTTGTTTTTAAATAGACTTTATTTTTAGAGCAGTTTTAGGTTCACAGCAAAATTGAGCAGAGTGTACAGAGAGTGCCCTTTGACCCCACGTATGCACAGTCTCGCACATCGACATCACGCACCAGAGTGGCACATTTGTTACAATCAAGGAACCGACATTGACACATCATTGTCTAAAGTCCATAGTTTACATTAGGGTTCACTCTTGGTGTTGCACATTCTGTAGGTTGGACAAGTGTGTGCTGTCACGTACCCATCATTATGGTGCCATACAGGGCATTTTCACTGCCCTAAAATCCTCTGTGCTCTGCTGAATTCACTCATCCGCACCCCCACCCACTGACAACCACCAATTTTTTCATCGTCTCCAGAGTTTTGCCTTTTCCAGAATGTCATGTAATTGGTCATACATATGTTGCCTTTTCAAATGGACTTCTTGCACTTTATAATATGCATTTAAGTTTCCTCCACATTTGTCATGGCTTGATAGCTCATTTCTTTTTAGCACTGAATAATGTTCCATTGTTTGGATGTGCCCGAGTTTATTTATCCATTCACCTGCTGAAGGACGTCTTGGGTGTTTGTTTTTCTCACATGACAAAGTTCAAGGCAGGCAATTCTTCTGTCTTTCCATTTCAGCACCTTGGCTTTCATCTTCATAGCTGAAAGATGCCCGTTCCTCCTCCAGGTCTCATGTCTGCAGGCCAGGAAGGAGTAAGAAGGCAAAGCCAACGGGGGCAGAGGGCAAAAGCTTTACTTTTAGTGAGGACTTTGCCTTTTAATTCATGAAGCAAAGCCCTCCTCAGGGATATCTGCGCTTCACCACGTTGTCCAGAGCTCCCACTGGCCACTTGAAGCTGCAGGAGAGGCTGAGAAATCAGACCCTGTAGCTTTCCAGCCTCTGGAGAGGAAGATGGTGCCATGGGTTGGATTACATCTCTTCAAAATCCCTGTGTTGGAGTTCTAACCCCCAGTCCCTCAGAATGGGGCTGTATTTAGAGATAGGTATTACTTTTACCTTTGAGGTAATTAGGTTGAAACAAGGTCATTGGGTTGAGCCCTAATCCAGTATGGCTGGCGTCCTTATATGAAGAGGAAGTTAGGACACAGACACATGTGTACAGAGGGAAGACCGCGTGCAGACCCAGGGCAGAGATGGCCGTCTATCACAGTTCAGGCCTAGGGGAGCCGCCTCAGAGGAGCAGATCCTGCTGACACCTTGATCTGCACCTTCCAGCCTCTGGAACTGTGAGAAAATAATTTCTGGTTTTTGAGCCACCCAGTCTGTGATACTTTGTTATGGAAACCCTAACAAGCAAATGCAGATATAAGTGAAGAGGGAGTTGGGATAGTTTCAGGTGAATTTTCTCGTTACCCCATTTTACAAAAGACTCATCAGAGTTGGAGAGGGTTAGTAACAGGTCTGGCACTGCAAGGCCGCCTACGGGATGGTCAGAGTTCTGGCTCCAGAGGCTGGCCTCCAAGCGCCCACTGATGAATGAATGGATAAACAACATGTTTATATGTTTATACCATGGAATACGATTCAGCCTTCACAGGGAAGGAAGTCTCATCACACGCTGTAACATAGATGAACATGTATGATTCCACTGTATCATACAGTCGAGTTGACACCTAGGGGAGTCAAGTTCATAGCGGCCGAAAAGTGGAACGGTGGTTACCTAGGGCTGGGGAGTTGGCGTCCAATGTGTATTGTTTCAGTTTTTCAAGATGCGTGGTGGTAATGTCACTGAACACTGCTACTGCTGATAATAAGAATTAACACAAGTTATTTTATGTGATCCCCAAGTTGATACTTTTAATAAGTAGGTAAGGACACGAACAATACCAAGGTTCAGAGAAGTTAAGTCATTTGTCCAAGGTCACCCAGCTAGCCAGTGGCTGAACTAGGTAGGCCTTGAACGTAGGTCTGTCCAAAACCCCGTCTCTCAATCATTCCACCCTAAACTGGCTGCCTTCAATGAGAGCAAGGTTGAGCTTGATACTATTGACATTTGCCGCTGGGTAATCCTTTGTTTGGGGGGTTGTCTTGTGCATTGTTGAGTGTTTTGCGGCATCCCTGGTCTCCATTAGATGCCGGTAGCACACACCCTCCCCCGGAAGTGAGATAACCAAACTGTCCCCAGACATTATGAACTGTCCCCCAGGAGGTGGAATCTCCCTGGTTAGACCCACCAGTGTAACGGAGGCCTCCTGGTAGCGCAGAGGAGGTAGGCAGTTGCTGCTACCCTCACCAAGGTGGACTTGCCAGCCTGCAAATAGCAGATGTTCATGCTGCTGCTGCTCGTAAGCTTGTGAGGGCTCCCAGTTTAAAGCTGCACCAATCCATGGAAATCAGCTTGTGTGCAAAAGACCATTGAGGGAAGGGTACAAGGGCACAGATGCTTGCTTTGCCGGGTGAAAGGACTCCCCACGGGAGCGCCCCCACTCTCCACACTCCCTCACCCTTAAAATGCCCAAGCACATTGAACATCCTCTTTGACATAAGGCTACGCACACCCTCACTTGTAGCCTGAATAATGGCCATTTGTCAGATGGTTCGTATTAGCAGGAAAATGGCCGTGCAGGTCTGAGTAGATACATGATCTCCACACACGGTAGAATTGTGGCCTTTCAGTTAAAGGTGTCCAGGACACTTTGTTGGGTGAATAAAGCAAGTAGTAGAATGGGATCCCATTTTTGAAAAAATTCTACAAATGCATGTACATGTTAGTTCACACACAGAGAAGAGCCCAGAAGGGTGGACCCCCGAGTGTTCCAATGGTTTTGTTTGTTTACAGCTATAGCCCTGGGGTCCTGGCACACAGTAGGTGCTTAATCATTATTGGTTGATAGTTGAATGCAAAGTGGAAAGATAGGGCTGTCAAACTTTTTTTCTTTGTGTGCTTTTCCATCAATTGAATTTTAAAATTATGAGCATATATTAACTTTGTGGTTACAGGAGGGGGAAAACATTTCCCTCAAAGAAAGGAAATTTTGAAAAAAAAAAAAGAAGAAAAAGAATCATGCCTTGAACTTGCCTAGCTGTTCCTACTACAGAGCTCAAAACCCATGTTCCCATCTCGCCAGAGCCACACAAAGAAACGAGGCTGGTGTTTTATGGTCCCTGTTCAATCATGCATTGATAACATTGGACTCTGGAAGAAAACTGCTTCTTTCTCTCGCTTTAGTTTTTCCCTTGGGCTTTGTGTGGGGAACACCAACAGACGGTGGGCGTGGACAGGAAAGCAGTTTAGGGAAGGGAGTTAGGGGCCTGGTAGATTCTGTCTCACTGCTGCCCCAGGCAAGAGGCACAGAGCTGGACCAAATGACCCCTTGGTGGGGAGGCAATGCCCACTCCTGTGACTTCCTCCTACTGTGGCTCCGAGATCCTTCCAGAGCTGCCCTAGCTCTAAGAAAAGCTTGGGGGCATGTGAAGGTCAAAGAAGAAAAATACAGACTAGAGAGATCATTTGGGGAGCAAGTTTCAAGACCACAAGGATTCAGTGAGGGAGGAGGGTGAAGAAACACCCCCACACCAGCTTTCTGATTCCTAAATATTCCAAAGCCCTTTGATTTGGTACAATTGCACCTCAAATATTTTTTAAAGTTTACAGCTGACCTGATCCGTAGGAAAAGATAAACACCCTTCCTATGTTTGGAGTCATATGTAATTTTTATCTCTTGACCTTTAAATGTAAGCAGCAGTAAAATGAAGAACTATTGCAGTCATTTAACACTCCGGCTGTACTAACTGGTTCCTGCCTGAGAACCGTGGTTTTAAATTGGCTAATGCAGAATACTTGCAGAGCTAATAATAATTCAGATTACTCCTGTCAGCTATTCCGGTTTCATGGGTAATTTAGTAGTTGAATAAATTTTTAAAAAAATTCATTCGTTACCATGCACTGTTATGAATCAGTAGATGGTTTACCATTGGCAGCAGTAACTGTAAGAAGATTTAAATTGCTACTGAAAAGGATTTGAGTGAAGGTAATGTTTTATAATGTTCTAAGCCATATGCACTACTTTCAGGCCTCATCAGTTTTACATTGATTCCTAGTGAAGTGTTTAATTGCATCATGAATGCAATATAATTCAGTTCTTTCTGCTAATATGGTATATATCTCAAAGTGATATACAGCACTGACAGGGAGAATTCGCAGTTTCGTCCAGATTTGGGAGGGCAGTGAGAATTGGGCGCCTCCTGGATGCATGGAGGGCAGGCAGCGGGGGAAGGCTGAATCTCAGCGTCATCTTGCTGAGACTGATGGCCCGAGGGCGTCCTGAGTGCATGTGGGGAGAAGTGGACTGTGTCCGTCACCATCTCTCAGTGCTGATGGCCAGGCAGAGCAGGGGCTGGTGCCGTTGGCCTCCCCGAGGAGCACAGGCAGATCTCTCAGCTGGCCGCCGAGCTGCAGAAGGCTGGCTGGGCCCACTCCCACATCACATGCTCGTGGATCCGGTCTGGCGTCTCACTAGCCATTTCTAAGTGATTATGCAGGACTGGGCTTTCTGTTGCCATTGTTTAGTCACTTGATGGATTTTTATTGAGCACCTAAGAAAATGGTGGTGGAGGGAGCCAGCATTCTCTTGCTTTTCTTCTCTGCACCTCACAAAGCAACCGGAGGTGCAGGGGTGCCCTTGCTGGGGCAGGCCACTGTACTCTGTTTTAAGACGTATCTCTGGCGACCACCCTTGCAGGCAGAAGGATGAGTCCTTCCAAATTGCAGCTTGTAAAGACAAACTCATTCTTTCCGGCATTCATTCATTTGCTCACTTATTCATTCAACAAATTAATGTTCCGAGTCAGTCACTATTCTAATTGCTGGGGTTATAGCAGTGGACAGATATGCCTGACCTCATGGAGCTTCTATTCTAGTGCGGCCCGACTGACCATAAGCAGACACATAATTCAGCACACAAAATTAGCTTCAGATGCTAGTAATGGCCACATTCCAGTAGGATCCACTTGATATAGCTTGTTTCCTGCTTTTAAAAGTATGTGTCTTCTGTATTCCTTGGCTCAGGCCACCATAACAAAGTACCGCAGGCTGGGGGCTTGACTAACAGAAGTTTATTTCCTCACAGTTCTGGAGGCTTCAAGTCAAAAGCAAGGTGTCAGCAGGGTTGTTCCTGAGGCCTCTCTCCTTGGCTAGGGAGAAGGCTGTCCTCAGCTTCACAAGGCATCTCCCTCCCATGCGCAACTGTGTCTTACTTCCCCTTTTCGTAAGGCCACCAGTCTTACCGAATTGGGGCCCGACAGAATGACCGCATTTTAACTTGATTACCTCTGTAAAGACCCTGTCTCCAAATAACGCACATTCTCAGGTCCCGGGGATTTGGACTCCAGCATATCAACTTGGGGGGCACAATTCAGCCCATCAAACCCTGTGGAGAGAGAGTGCGTATGTGTGCATGGGTGTCTGCGTGTGCACGTGTGCATGTGACTGTGGGGGGCAGGATAGGTGCTCTCAGTGAAGGGAGCAAGAAAACGGTGCTAAATGCACTCTAATCAGAGGGCTCCTTCTGTCAGCCATCACGACTGATGTGAAAGTCAGACCTGCTTGTCACGTCAGTCCCTTCTCCAGCAGGACCTTAAAATCAGAGTTCATGCATTTTCAGATATCTGATTGTCGTGCAGCCACAGAGCAGAGGCCCCAGACTCACGTCTCCCCCCTCCGCCTGGCGCCTTAATGTAATCAGAGCCTCCTTTTTATCCCCACTCTCGAGGAAGGCCAGCCAGGCCACCTTTTTGATCAGCATAACCTTGATGCAAAAGAATAATTTATCCATGCCCCCAGATGAGGAAATTGCAAAATATTATTTATGAAGGCAAACTGACGTGTCGTAATTCTGGCCCTGCGTTTCTGGATGCAGCTGACCAGGATAGGGAGATGCTGGTGACGTTTGATGATAAAATGGAACATCGTACCCATGAGATGGAGGTGTTGGGGGAGCTGGGAGTTGGGGGTTCCTCAAGAGAGAGTCCAGAGAATGAGAATTTTTTTCAAAGCTGATCTACCCTGGCCTTCCAGGGCAGAAGCAGGAGGAGAAGTCTCCAGGACAGTACAGAGCATCTGGAGGGCCTGGTGAGCAGCGGTATGGGGACCTTCCTTTGAGGATCACGGCCTTGGTTTTGGGGACTTGGGAGATTGTGTAGTACAGTGGTTACCAGCCCTAACTTTGGAGCCAGCCAACCTTGAGTTTGAGTCCTGGCTCTATCGTTTCCTATGTAGTATGTGATGTTGAGCATGTTAGGTCAATTTTTTGAACCTCAGTTCGTTCATCTGTATAATGTGAATCATAGCAAATCTACCCAAGACTTGCCTCAAGACTAATATGAAATAATGCAGTTAGAGTGTAGTTGTCTGTAAACAGGCCCAGCTCCTTACCTAGGTAGCAGTTAAGTTGAGTGATAAAGAATGCAGTTCTGTATCCAGAGAGCTTGGCCTGGCTTCCCAGCTCTGTTCTTCAACAAGTTGTGTGACCTTGAACGAATCACTTTACCTCTCTGAGCCTCCATTTTTCTCCTCTGTCAAATAGGCATAAATAAAGGCTCCTACTCCATAGGGTCCTCTTGAGGGTTAAGTGAGTGAATGGAAGGAAAGCATTTACCAGGCACCTGCCTCATAGTAAATGCTCAGTAAATGTGGGCCATTAACATTAACTTCTTAGGACAGTTCTTCACGGTCTGCCTTCCAAGAAGCTGTTCCCAACCTTGACTCGGATCTGCCAATACTGTCCTATTGAACACACACTTAGTTTTTTAAATCCAAAAGGATTTGCAGTCCTTATGTTTCGAAAAATTCTTTTGAGCATTGAGAAGTCCCTCCTAAGGGGACAGGATGTATGTTCCCTGGGAGGACCCACCCGAGCATCTGTCCATCACAGGGGAGATGACAGACCCCAACATCTCTGACTACCCAGTCCACCAAATCAGATCCGCCAACTCCTGAAAACATCACCACACTCTCAGGTACCGGCTGGAGAGTTCAGCACAGTAAATGTTTTGCAGCCTCTCAGCAATTTGGGGTTCTACTGAATTAGTGTTTGGTATTGAATTAGTATTCATTTTCTCTAATATGATATAAAAGTATAATCACATTAGTGACTTTTATAGCACATTAGATTATACATTTGGAACATGTGCCTGCCTGAAGCACCTTAAAAAAAGCAAAACAAAAACAAAAACAGCCAGAAACAATAACAAGGGAACTGTCTTCCACCCTGGCTCACAAGCCCAGGCTTTCCAGCTGGGCTGCAGCAACCTGGGTAGAAATTCGTTGCTCTCTGCCTCCTGGTCCCTACAGGGAAAGAATTTTCATTCCACCGACCTGATTTGTGAAGCATTGAATCTAAGAACTTAATAGTCGTTCCAAATGAATGTTTCTTTAATCCCGGGGCAGAAACATAGGCTGTGGTTGAGATGTAATTAATAGCACTAATTACTCTTCTCTCCCTCTATCTCCTTTTCCTTCTGCCATCATCCCTGTTCCCCAAGAAACCTGGCAAAAGCAACAGAAATATTCACCTTTCGCTCCCAGATGTCCCTGGACAGGGAAACCAGTCAGTGAACTCAGAGCTCTCTGTGTGGAAAGGTTTTCTCTCTGCCTTCCAGTTCTGAGACTCCTGGGCTTTCCAGAGTTTAGATTTTCTAGAACTGGTTTCCAGCCATCTTGATGAGTCAGCGAGTTGAGAAGAGTGATGTCCCATGGCGGCAGCAGCGTGTGGCCTGACTTTCCTGAACATTTCCTCCTGCGGTGCAGCCTCGCTGATGCTTTGGTTCAAACATGGACAGAGCTCCTCACAGAGTTGCCAGGGTCGGGGCCGACGGATGCCCAACACTGAGGGACCCCATCCCCAGCCCTGCTGGGCTCAAAGCTCAACCCTACCAAACCATTTTCCACTAAAAAGTTTTCTTCATAGACATAGAATGAAAGTTGGTCTGGAGGGCTAAAATGATTTACTTGTACGCTCATTCCCAAATAATTAGAGGTGTGTAGACCTTCCCAGACAGGCTTTGAAAGTAGGTTGCATATGGCATGCCAACTCGAGAACTCAGTGGTAGATTCCTGGGCTACCGCCTTGAGAAGGATTCTCAGATCACATTTTGGCTCAGCAAATGAATCTCATTCAGTCAACAAGCATTTGAAGTGCCAGGTACAGCTCTAGTCAATGGGGCCACTGAACTGAGCGGCCAAAACCCCTCCCGTAAAGGAATTTGTGTTCTAGTTGGGAGAGGCTGACAGTAGAGACCAACAAGGTGGTTCACACAGGGCCTGGCCACAGATAGAGCTGGCATCCTATTCTAATTGCAGTGGAAAGCTATTGAAGGATTTTCAATAGGGAAGTGCTAGGAACTGGTTTATGTTCAAAAGATCGAAGCTTTAAAAAAAAAAGAAAAAGAAAACACTATGGGAAAGGAGACAGGAGGAGAAGTTAGAAGATACAGTTTAAGGTGATTGTAGGTGTCTGAGTAAAGAATGGTGGAGGATGGAAGATGGGTAAGAACTACTTGATTTGAGATTTACTGTGTAGGCCTAACTGAATTCATCAGTGGGTTGGATTGTAGGGCAGGAGTAGGTGATCTATTAGTAATGTCTGCCATGAGTAGGTGGCAGTAGCCGCATACATGCATGCTATATATTGCCATCTCTGCCTTGTAAGTCATTTTTAAGCGAATAGAGGGAGTTGGGGAGACTGAAGAGTCACTCACAGATAGTAATTTGTGGCTTTTGCAACAGGTACAGATATTCCATGAGGTGCATTTGAAGGAGAGTATTCACCATCTCTTCATGGAGACAGGATGGGGAGGGGGCGTGAGATGCCACATTGTCTTAACACCACATTGTCCAGGGATCAGTAAGGCCAATGGGACCCTCAGAAGACATAGAACTTAGACCAAATCCCTAGAAAGGTGTGCAAAGGGCCAGCATGATTCCCAAGAGGCAGAGTCAGGAAGGTTCACAGAAGAGAGGCAAGGCAGACAGCCTTCGATGGAGCAGGTTAATGGAAAACCAGTTTTCGATCATGTCAGATGAAAACAGAGGATCAGAGACAATCCCCTCTTCTCCTCACTCCACCTACAAGAAGGACCCAGCAGGGTTGAGGTGGAGGCGGGGGGCATTTAATAGCAAATGATCTACTAGTGGAAGCACCTTTGGGGTTTTTTTTCTATAAACCCTTATCTTCTCTAAGAAGATTGGCTATGTGCAGACACTCGGGGAAAGCACATCCTGTGATTAGGCCAGGGGGAAAGACAGCCACTTGGAATTCCTGGAGCACCAACCAGAGGATGTGGGATGGGGCCGGTGAATCTTGTTACTCATTTTTTGATTCCTTCAAGATAAGGGAAATATTGTGAGATTATGACCCAGAACAGGGCTAGTTGTGTAATGTATAACTTTCTATTTTTTTAAAAAGGTATGAGGACGGACTTTGGGATTATGGGCCAGTGTGCTCAGCTTCCATTTCTGTGACGAGTCTAGAAAAAACTGTCAAACAATAAACTTTGATCTCCGCCCTTGCATCTCGGTTTACATAGCCAGCCATGTGCTTCAGGAACACCCAGCCCCGGACCAACACAATTATCTTCACTGACAGACAGGCTGGCCACAAGGATGGAAGGCACAGGAAATGAGGCCTGTGTGAGGCTCACGCCCAGGCCCCTTCCCCTCACTCCTGGGAAGGGCTGTGCAGAGCTCCAGTCCTCAAACCCAGCTGGTGTTTGGCACTCCCTCCCCATCCAGAACCCAGGTGTTGACAGCCTCCACCTGGGAGCCCAACCTGGCATCTCCTGCCAGGGTGTTGGGCTGGCTTGGAGAAGTGCTGGGGTATCCCATTTTAAAATACTAATTTTTAAAGATGCATTATTCTGTAAGCAATAAATGTGTAGTTTTGAAAAACAGACATGAAAGATGAGTGTGGGACGAACAGCCAGTCTGCTGACTGTCCAGCCCTGTCCCGGCTCTTCCTCAGTTCTTTGTCGGTCCAGCACATTTTAACCCATCGACAAGCATGCAGGTGTAGCCCCCTTTTTGAAATAGAACAGGGATGTCTTTCTTCCTATAGTATTAAGCACCTACTGTATGCTGGATGCTGAGAGTACAGTGATGAACACAGGAAAATGTCCCAGACCTCCTGGCACAGACAGGCCAGGAGGAGGTTGGGAAGGTGGATGTGAAGCATATAAACAAATAGGGTCACAATCCTACAAAGAAAATCAGCAGTGTGCTATGGTGGAGCAGCAGGTGGGGGAGGGGATAGTATATGGACCTCAAAGGCTGAGGAGTCATCCACAGAAAGAGGCATGTATCCCTGTGTGAGGTGTGTGTCGATGGTGTGTGTGCATCTGTATAATGCAGGATATGTTTGGATGCATATGTTGCCATCTCTGTGTGTTGGGGTGTGTGCTTCTTTGCCTCTGTGAGTGTGAGTCTGGACCAGCACACTCATGTGACCTGTCTTGGTAGGGTCACTCTGGGGTCTGAGCTCTTGAGAGTATGGCGGGGCAGAGAGAGGTGCCCAGCCATGCAGGCCCCACTGGCCACACACAGGGGTCCAAGTGCTCAACTCAGTGCCCAGGGAGCCAATGGAGGGCAAGGACAGGAGCGATGTTCCCCTCCAGCGTTGTTGGGGTCCCTGTGAAACAGCATCATAGGGGGCCCGGAGGAGGCTGGGTGGTGGCAGAGGACAGCTCGGGCTTCCCTAGCTGTGGAGCCAATGGTGCTCGCTGGTGGATGGCTTAATGCGGTGGAACGGAATGAGTGGAAATGCCTCCCAGGCTCCTGGCCAGAGCATCTGGGTAGTTGTAGCGCTGCTTCCCTGGATGGGGCAAGTGCTGAGAGTAAAGCTGGGGAGCAGGTGGAGGCCCAGGGCTCCCTGTTGACCCCGGGAAATCTGAGGTGACTGTGACCTCACAGAGGGAATGTCAGGTCTGCAGTGGGTGTGTAAGTGGAGCTCAGTCTCACGAGCTGAGGGTGAGACCCGAGCAAGACCCCCAGAGGTCCCAGCCATGTCTATTGATGTGGCTCTGAGTCCCTGAGCTGGAGCACTGAGGGCCCCCATCAGTTGCCCCAGCACAGCTCTGAGCACTAGTGTCAGAGACCCATTGGGAGAATATCTCCTGGGGACCCAGCCCAGACCACGGTGGCAGGGGGATGTGTGGAGTTTGGGTGTCTGCAGGGCTGGCTTGCTGGGACACTGCCCGAGGCCAGTTCATGTCACCTTTAACTCAGAAATTGCATTGCTGAGAGCATCACCTCTTGCACGCCTTGGTTGGTGGTAATCTCAAAAGCTAAAATTGTTGAGCATTTTACTGTGTTGGCCCTAACCACCCACAGGCTCAGTTAATCCTCACAGCAACCCATGAAGCAGATTTTACAATGATTCCCATTGTACACATAAGGCAAGTAAGGCACAGCGAAGCAGCGGAGGCACAGCAGTGGAGTATAGACTGGATTTGGGGCCAGGCCATTCTGACTACAAAGCCCTATTCTCTTAGTTTTCACATTCTATGCCAAACGCTTGCTATACTTTGTCCCTTAAAGTTACAGCTACCCTTCATAGGGGGGTTGCCATTACACCCATTTTACAGATGGGGAAACTGAGGCTCAGAGAGGCAATGCTTTGCTCAGGGTCACATAGCCAGTAAGTCGCAGCACCAGGATTTGAACCCAAGCATGTGGAAAGCCCTGATTCCCTTTTTGATGTAGGCATGCTCCTGACTACCAACCCCTGCCTCCCTCCATTGGCAGTAAGTCTGTCCTTTCAGTGACCTGCCAAGAGCAGGAAATGGGACCCTATCTTTGGGGCTGCCCAGCAACTTCCCAGGCAAGGCTTTTGAAATTGAGAAACATCAGAGGTTAATGGGCTTCTTGAAGTCCTGTGGCCAGAACTGGAGAGAGCCTGTTCTGAGAGGCGGGCTTATCACAAGAGCCAATGCCTGGAGCTGGTGCTCATGTTGGGCTCAAATGGCATTAAGGCCCCACTTCTGGGACAGGCAGCCTTGGTTAGTTCCTGAGCGTTGACGGACAACTCTGAACAGCTCAATAGCAGAGGGAGCTGTGTAGGATTCACTCCTTGCTTCAGCCAATGTGTGTGTGCTTGTGTATTTCTTGAACCTGTCCTTGGAAAATCACACCCTGATTTAGAAACTTACCTACTGAAGCTTCCTGAAGACCCCTGTTTGGTTAGCAGAGCTGTTATGGGTATGGGATTTGGGGTCAGGCTACTACTGAATTTGAGTTCCATCTGTGCTGGTGGCTGCCTGACCTTGATTGTGACTGCGTTTAACCTCTCCACTCCTCAGTTTCCCCACCTCATAACATTGGTGTAAGAAGCAAACGAGTGCCCAACACTGCATCTGACATACAGTGTGTGTCCAGTGTACATTAGTGCAGCTAAGTGTTACTACTGCTATTACTGCTGTCTAATACAGATTTTTCTGAAAATGGCCAGATAGCAAACATTTTATGCTTGACGGGCCACGTGGTCTCTGTTGTAACTACTCAAGTCCTGCTGTTGTAACAGGAAAGCAGCTGTGGACAGTACGTGTATGAATGAACGTGGTTGTGTTCCAATAAAACTTCCCTATGTCTTATACATGAACACGGAGGGAGAAAAGTCCTTCTCTTCTGGGAGAGTGTGACCCTGGGGCTGCCAGCAACCATTTCCCCCAGATTACTGGGGGAGACAACCTTGGTGAGAGCGAGCAAGGACAGGTCAGAGGGAAGCAGAGCCGAAAGGGAGAAAGCAAACTCTGTCAATACTGTTTGAGCTCCTGAATCCAGCCATGCCTGAAGCTACTCTTACACTGTTAAGATATATGAGCAATGGTTTCCCTTTTATGGCTAGGCAACTTTGAGTTGGGATTCTGATGCTTGCAACTAAGAGTGCTAAATGATATTAACCTCCTCCCTGTTCACGGCAGCTAGAGCCACTTGTCCACTTCCATCTGGTGTTCATACCCACCTCTGCCTTTGTGGGGTCAAGTTCACGATACTACCCAAGAGCATTTCTTAGTCCCCAGCATGTAAACACATGCCACACTTTCTTTTCCTGTGGGGGTTTAAATAGTTTCTTTTTCAAGTGTGTATGACTTTGAGCAGGTAGGTGACTTCCTCAGTTCCATGAACCTTAGTTCTGTCTTCTGCAAAATGGAGTTAATCATCAGACCTGCTACACTGGGTGGGTTATAAAGTTAACATTTATAAAGCACTCAGCAAGGACCACCTTCATGTTCACTGTTATTTCTACCTGCAAACCAAGCTCACAAACCCTCTAGGCATTTTCTGTCGGGTGAAGGAAACCGTCTGCTCTCTGCGGCAGGGACTGGGTCTTTTCTTATTCCTAGCAGCAGCCTGGGCCTGGTATTGAGTGGGCATTTGGTGTTTGTTGAATACAAGTTCGAATAAGCTAAAGATAATCACAGAAATTAACCATGAGGGAACCGCAGGGATCGGGGCTGATGCCAAGGTGTTTGTGGTTGGCAGTCAAGCTGCCGTTGCTTTGGGGTTTATAGAAACTTGACACACACAGGAATGAATGTGAGGGGTCCCACAAGCAATTTGGGGATTTGAATGTTTGGAATTGAGACCATCGCTACTTTAAGTGTGGTCCACCACACACCATTAGTATCAGTGTCACCCCCATGCTTGTTGAAGTACTGGCACCTGCCCCATGTGGGGCCCCCAGAATCAGAATCCATGCTACAACCGGACACTGAGTAATTCTTGTGCATGCTAGAGTTGAAGAAGCCAAGAGGATGTGTAGATGCTGCCAGCAGGGCCCCTGTGTCACGAGGTGCTACTTATAGAGGTAGGGACATAGGGGTGTGGGCCTGTCAGCTGTTTTATCAGGAAAATAGGGGGTACCAGCTGTCTAGAGTAGGGAGGTGCATCCCTCACTGCCTGGGAAAAGAGAAGTGGGAAGGTCACTGAAGTCATAGCAAATGGGACCATGGAGGGTCTACAGAGCCAAACCAGAGTGATCTTGCTGGGAAAGTGGCCCCCAGACAGAGAACGAACAGAAGTGGGCTCACGAAATGCCAGGGCTTGGGGAGGAGGGAAGAAAGTCAGTATTGCTTGCTAATGGGGAAAATTTGGGCCAAGAGCAGAGTGTGAGCTTTGACATGCCCACAAGCCTGGATTCAAAGCATGGCACTGCTGCAACTTTCTTGCTGTGCCACCTCGGGCAAGGAAGCAGGTGTCTCTGAGCCTCACCATCTTCGTCTGGACAGTGGGCCTAAAGGAGCACTGACGTCACAGGGACATGGGAAGGCGAATGCAGTGGTGACCAGAGCTGACAGCCTTGCTTCATAACTCCAGGTGCAGTGACATCACAGTGGGAGCTCGAAGTTGACATTGGTGGGGATTTGCACCATGGAAATGGTGCACGTCAGAACTTTCTTTTTCTCCAGAGACCTGGTTGATAAGCATTTACCAGCACACCACTGGTTAAATCACCAGATATGTTTGGATTGTCAGGCCCAATGTTTGGGGTGGGGGGGTGGTTACTGATTACTGTATTGCCATTATATTAATTATAGGACTATAATATTACTAATATTGTGTACAGTGTTTATCATGATTGGACTTTCTGTGTGTTGGTTCTGACATTCATTTTAACTGCTTAGAGGCCTTTTCTGCTAATCCTCCAATCCCCAGCCCCAATTCTGGATAGCTGGTATTGTCAGCAGAGTTCTAGGTAGATGAAGCATCTTTGACATACTGGAAACATTTATTGAGCACAGACTAAACACCAGGTGCTGGGAAAGCACTTCTCATATACAATCTCATTTAATCCCCCTAACAAGTCTGTGAGATATGCTCCCCATGGTATGGACACAGAGGGGGCTCAGAAAGGTCAAGGGACTTCACCCAGGTTGCACAGCTGCTCAGTGGAGGGCTGGACTTTGAACCTGTGCATTTTGACTGCAGAGGCCTGCTCTTACCACGCGGATTCATGGAGGTTACACGTGGAGGGGGCAGGTGTTAGGGTCCTTGTGGCATGGACCTTCCTCCTGGCTGGGAGACTTTGGGGAGTGGAGGGTGGGCATTGGGCAGTGCGGATGAGTCCTGACAGTGTCATCTGCTCGGCGGATGGCAAACAGTCCAATTTTCCGGGTCGTGCGCTGGCTGCATTCTGATTGGCAAGGGGATATCTCTGTTGGAAGGAAATCCTGGCCACTTGCCTCTTGGCAGCAGGCTCTTGGCTGCTATGTGGAGCACTGTTTGGAGGCAGGGAAAGTTATTCCGCAACCTTGCAGCTTCAAATGGGCTGAGGGCTCTGCCGGTCACTTGGGTAGGCTGGCAGAGAGACACCCATACTCAGTTTCTTCACTGCTCTCCCTGGCTCTCTGTCTCTTGCTGTCCCTAAGGCCTCTCTTTTTCCTCGGACTGAAGGAACCAGTAAGATGACAGGTGGTTTGGCAGCGAGAGAAGCAACACTTCTTGTCCTCACAGGCTCTACTAAAACTTGAGGGTTTAGCTTCCACAGCTCCCAATTTTTCTCAAGACAAAGTTCAGACTCCTTGGCTTGGCCTGGAGATCTCTTATGATATGACCCCTGCCTCCTGACTGTGCATCATGTCTCCTCGAGAGGGACCGTACCATACTCAACTTTGTTTTTGCACAGGGTCTAGAGTAGAGCTTACTCAGAACATGGGATGCACTTGACTCACTTTGGGATTTGCAGTCATGGCCATTACTGTGTCTCAAGGCTGATTTACCACATGCCAAGTGCTGTGCAAGCTTCTAAGTGTTTTCTGTTCTTCTCTCATTTATTCCTCATAACAACTCCATCAGTAGGTCCTGTGAGGGTAGGTTTTCCCCATTTTACAGAGGATGAAAGTGGTCCAGAGAGATTAAACTGCATGCCCAAGATCACCCAGCTAGGACATGGCAGTGATGTCTTTGAACCCCAGTCAGTTCAGAGCTGGCTTGAGATGGGTTTTCCTTAAATGATTTTGTGACTCCCTGTCATCAGCTGTGTCACCTCCCCAACCCCGGGGCCTTGTCAGCACAACAGCCCAGTTTACCGGCTCCTCACATCGCCTGACTCTGCTGTATCCACACGTCCTTGATGAATCAGCCTTGGCAACACCACCTTGCCCTGTCATGCCAATAAAGTTCGTGCAACCAGGACTGGGCAACAGAAGGTGTAATGCGCGCTCTCTCTGCCCTGTCTCCTTTCCCCTGCAGATTCCAGGGTTGGAATGTTCCTTATGGGGGCAGAGGGTGTTTGGAAACGGGAGACCCCCTAAGTTGGTCCATTCTAAGGGGAACCTTTCTCCATACTCAAACCTCGTCCAGTCTGTCCAGGGTGACCCATGTGGCTCTGCTCACAGGGGACTCTTCCCACTGTGTCCCTGCTTTGCTCAACAACAGGCCAGCACTCCTGTGCCGAGGTGGAGGAGAGTCAGATTGGGTTAGCTTCTCTCCATCAGACTGTGTCACATTTGGATGGTATTGTATTAACAGTTGTTTTTGCTAATGTGATGAGAAAGTTGCTAATCTGAGAAGACTCTTGCATTGTATTACGGAAAGCAAATATTAATATGATTCGATGGGAAGTGGCTAATAAGAAACTAAGTTGCTAATATGACATGATGGATTGGTGGGAGGAATTTGGGTCAGGTGCCCGAACTTTTCTGGAATATTCAGTGGTGGGATGTTAAGGGGGAGGGAAGATGGCAGGAGCTTTGTGTTATAGTCCCTCAGAGTGAAACCTTCACGTCGTTGTGGATTGCGTGTCTCCCAAAAGTCCACATCCACCCAGAACCTCAGAATGTGGCCTCGTTTAGAAACAGAGACTCTGCAGTTGTAATTAGTGAAGATGAGGTCATGCCAGATTGGAGTGGGCCCGAAGCCGCCTGACTGGCATTCTTGTAAGAGGGCCACGTGAAGAAGCAGATACACGGGAGGGGGGGGGTGTCCTCTGACAATGGGAGTGGAGATTGGAGTGACACAGCTACAAGCTGCAACCCAAGCAATGCCAAGGATTGTCAGCAGCCACCAGGGCTGGACCAGGCGAGGGAGGATTCTCCCCTGGAGCCTTCGGAGGGAGCAGGGCCGACTCCTTGATTTCAGATCTGTAGCCTCCAGAGCTGTGGGAGAACAAATTTCTATTGTTTTAAGCCCCCCAGTTGGTGGTACTTTGTTATAGCAGCCCCAGGACACTGATCCACCCTCTTTCCCATCACTCCCTGAAAAGGAGAAACAGGTTTGGCAATATTTAACTCAAAGACAGCAAGTCAGCTCTGGGGCATCCTTCCAGCCTCAGGGGTGGCCCGGCTGCTTGACCAGACCTGAGGATGCAGGCCCGTTCTCCCTCCCCACCCCCAGCCCCCACTTTGTTCTTTGTTTAGAAGGAAGAAGCCTCCCAGTCTCAGGGCTGTTGGCATATGGGCTCCGCAGCCTGCTTTGCAGCATGTTAATATGTGATTAAAGGGGTCTTAAAATACCCATTAGTCCCCCTCTGGTATCTAATAGTGCTTTTGGGTTTAGAACAGAATATTATTTACTCATTAGCTGATAATAGACCCTAAGTACTTGTATGTGTTGGGACAATTATTAGAGGATGGGTTCCACACAGAAACGTGCTTACGCTGGCATGGCCGCTGGCAGGGCAGCATGGCCCACAGGGCCCGGGAGCACAGAATGACCCACCCACGTGCCCCATGAGGAAAGTTGGGGTCTGCTATTGGGATGCCCCGGTGGAGGGGGGTATTGTGGGGATAGAACTCAAACTGACCACCATTAGCAATGGGGGTACCCATAATAACGGCCCCACAATGGTGAGGGGTTGCACCTGCGTATAACCCCAGGCCTCCCAGGACAAGCCACCATAGGGATCAAAGGATAGGGTGACTTGCCCAGGACACAGATAGCAAGTGGCCAAAGCCAGGTGCAAACTCAGCTCTTTTGATAAGACCTGGGTTCTTTTCAAAATTCCTCTTGTGCCCTCTGGGGAAACTGCCTTATGATTCCAGTCTTCCCTTTCTCCAATGTAAGGAGGAACTTCAACATCGTTTCCTCTGCTGTTTCTTTAGTGTGTTGGAAAGATGAAAACAGCAGCACATTGCCCCAGCTCAGCATCTGGGTCCTGGACCTCCAGCCCCATGTGGTGGGGAGGCCAAGGTGGAGGGGGCAGGGGTAGAAAGAAGCCTAAATGCCATAGGAGTAGTTTGGGCGTCTCCCAGGAAGCAGGAGGAAGCCTGGGTGGAGTGACCAGACAGGCCTGTCTCGGAATCAGGGGAAGAGGCAGGGAGAGGCCAGTGAGTGTCTGAACCAGCTGATGACTTAGGCACCAGGAGGAGGGAACAGATGCTGGTGAAACCCCATGTTGCCCTCTCAGGTGTCAACGGCTGATTCAGTGGGAGGTGAAGACGATGTGAAGGTGGGGCTGCCCCTGGTTTGATGGACACAGTGCAGGGTGTGGGACTTAAGTCTCCAGTCCACCCTTGCGTGTGCCTTGATTTGGGCTAGCTCAATTTTCAGGTCATCAATTTGCAGTGATTTTGGGAACAAACTCCGGACCTCTTAGTGAGATGAATGGCACTTCTTAAGAGTGCGACACAGCTGAGCTTAAAGGACGCCCAGCACCGAAACCTTACCTTTATACTCAGAATCTCCCCTGACTGTCTGAGATGTGACACAAGTGGTGACAAGAGGGGCTTCTTGTGTGAGGCCGGGGTGGGTCTCCCTCCAGCCAGTACCAGCAGCTTGTCTCCTGGTCCCCAGGTTGTACAGGGAAGCCTCGGCCCATGTTGCTGTCGTACGAAGGTGGCCAAGAGGCTCTGTGAGCCTCCGGAGCACAGCACTTGTTTATTGTGAATACACATAGGAAAGGCACGGGTGCCCTCTCTGGCGCCTCAGCCCAGCATCTGGCCACAGGGACACTGAAGAAGCCAGAGCTGTTTGCCGAGACATAGGCCACAGGCAGAGGCCAGACGTTGCCTTTGTCTGCTGCCCAAGTGAAGAACACAGCTCCCCAGTGAAAAGTTAGCAAGGTCCCCCTCTACGTCCCTGGAAAGGAGCCAGGAGAGAAAGCAGAACCTGGCAAACGTGCCCTTCTGTCTGTCTCTCACTCTGGGTGTGTGGGCCCACGCCTCAGCCAGGGCAAATAAAGAGACCACTTCCCGATTGGCATGTGGCAAATGGGTGAGTGTGTGTGTGTTAATAAAGCTCACCATGAGCCAGATATCAATTTCTGTCAGAGAGACGCAGAGCATCTGAACCAGAACTAAATAAAAATAAACATTAAACAATTATTGGATTTAGGTTTATTTTAAAAATCAGCAGGGCTGAGGGAACAAGCCACCCATTAGCAAGGCAGAACTGTCGGGCCTTTTAACAACCTGCTGGTTCTTGGCTGCCAGGGAGATTTGGGCCGTACAAACTGTGGAAACTCCAGATCCTATTGATTAAAGATGATGTGGTAACAGGCCAATTATGTCATCGCGGCTGCTTGTGGCGCTGGCCGATGCCAGCTGCCCATTTGTCTTTACGGAAACAGCCTTGTTTGGGGGGCTGCGTGAAGACAGCGCCATGTCCCCATCCTGGGCTGTGCATTCCACCCCCTCTGCTCCCTGCAGTGATGGAGGCCTAAGCTGTCCTGGAGTCTTGCATTTTTCTCCTCCCTATCTCCCCCATGGACATCCGTAGTTCATAAGGAACCTGTGTCTTGTCAACCAAATCAATGCAAATAACCGGTGAGCGTTTCTCGACTTTTCAGTAATAATTGATCTTCCCAGAACTGATACCGTTTGGAAAACGTAAGTAAGGAGAGCAGCAGCGAGCCAGATGTCCGCGTTTAGAGACTATAATTGCTCTGAGTTATAGGAAAGGAAATGATTTCCTTCCAGCTTTAGCTCTAAGAGCAGAGCAAACTGCCATGGAACATCAAGAAGCTTCCAATACACTCGGGCTTAGGACAGACGCCGTCTCTCAGCCAGCAGATCTGAAGGCTGTGGGGCCGGCATCTTCCAAGCTGACTGGCAGATCTCCTCCTCGTGATTTTGTCAGTCTGCAGGTTTTTGTTTGGAAGCTTTCTGCACAGCCAGTCTCTGTTGGGGGAGGAGAGGTTTGAGGGATGTTCAGGTTTAGTTCACCCACTGGATGGGATTCCCTACTCTGCTGGTTTGTCTTTTTCTTTCTTTCTAATTTGATGGTCATTTCCATGCACCACTGTGATTGGCTCCTGATCTGACTGGGGTGATAGAAAATTGGACAGGGATGCTCTATGGATTGGTGGATGGAGAATAGGATTCTGGGGAACACGTTCTTTCTTTGTTTTTGTAATTTATTGAAGAGATTGAGAGAGAGAAACATCATTTTTTTGTCATTCTCCTTATTAGGCATTCATTGGTTGATTCTTGCATGTACCCTGACTGGGGTCATGTACCCTGACCTTGGCATTTTGGGATGGTGCTCTGACCAGCTGAGCTACCCTGCCAGGGCCCAGGGAGTACTTTCTTTATGAACATCTGCCATCCTTCCAAGGCTCATTTATCTGTTCTGTATTCAGTCATTTGCTAATCCAACACATAAGTTACTGGGCACATATTCTTTGCCGGGTGTAATTAATTCGGTGCTCGGGCACATTGGTACCTGCCCTCATGGGGCTTCGGTCTAGTCAACAAGAGACACAGACATGTAACAATTATTACATCACAGTTGCAGTAATGCTTTGCAGAAGTGAGGAGGGGAGAGTATGGGCCCACGACACTCAGAACTTGGCCTTGTCTTGGGGTGCTGGTCTTGTGGAAGCAGTTTATAAGCTGAAACTTCACAGGGGGTGGGACTAAGCCAGACCAATGGTTCTCAGACTTGAGTGTACATTAGAATTACCCGAAGAACTTGTTAAAAATATTGCTGGGTACCCTCCCCGGAGTTTCTGATTCAGCAGGCCTGGAACAGGACTAAGAATTTACATTCCTAACAAGTTTTCAGGTGATGCTGATGCTGCTGGTCCAAGGACTGCACTTTGGGAACCACTAAACCGGGCCAAGGACTGGAAGGAGAGGGCTTCCAGGTGCACGTGCAAAGGCCCTGGGACTAGTACGAGCCTGGCAGTGTCCCAGCACAGAATAAAGGGGCAGAGCGGCAAGAGCAAAGTAAGGGAGTCTGTGGGAGAAGATGCATTGGAGGGGAGGGGAGGGTCCGGACCAGGCAAGCTGGAAAGTTCAGTTTATTGAATTGGATGAGGAGCCTGGGGAGGGTGTAAGCAGGAAAGTGACAGCATCCCATTTGTATGTTGAAACACTCTCTGGCTGCACAGGGGAAATGGGATGATGGGGGCATGGCTGTGTGGACCTATCTGAGAGTGTCTGAGTTCAGGTGCCCACTTTCTGGAAAGCCTGCCTAATTAATTTGGGTCTACTCTCCAATCCCTGAAACCCGATTTCGTACCTGAGAGCTCACACGTTCATAGTGACATTATCAGTTCCTTGGGGGCAGGGCTGTGTGTGTCCTATCTACCTTGTATAGCCACCTGCAGCCCTCTGGTTGGATGTACAGCCAATCCCTTGTTACCTGGTTCTGAACATGTGACAGTTTCCTAGCTAGGGTCACATCTGTTACCTCATTCGATTTTCCAGATACCCTGAGCAAAAGGTGGAGTTGTACCCATTTATAGATGAAGAAAACTGAAGTTTGGAAAAGGCAGGAGGTAATCCCAAACTCACCCAGCTGGGCTGGAGGAAAGGCAAGATTCTCACCGAGGCCCAGGGTGTCCTCTAGTGAGCAGACACAAGGACCTGTGATGCCTCCTTCTGGAATTGACAGCCAGTTAATTTTCCTTTGTGCTATCAATGGCCTTTCCCAAGTTGACAAAGACAGTTCCCAGAAATATTTAGATACAGGTAAAATTGTCATTTTTTGGAAGTCCAAAATGGTCGAGTATCAGCAGTTCCTGTGTTTTAGCCTAAAACAAAGTATGGGCAGAAAAGTTTGCATTTCTAGAAAATTCTGCCACCGCCTTTGGAAGAGGAGCTGTGACGAAGTCTAAATTGTCTCTGAAAGCAGCTTCCCACACACACGGCAGCTGATGAGGGGGCCGTACAGGGATGCAGCATCTTAGAATCAGTCTATAATGCAATCAATTTTGTATATCCCTGGTGAAACAGCAACATTTATTTAACGTCTTTTATAGAGCAGCTGAGTTTTATCACAAATCACATTCCATTTCTATTCAGCTGGGACTCCTTGAAGGCTAAAATGCACTTACTTTTCTCGGAGGAAATTTACCAATTCCTCAATAAAGACCCATTTGCCTCTGTATGTAAAATTGACACATTTATTGAATATTAAACATTTAAGGGTTTTTTTTCCCCCACTCCCCACCCTACTCCCCCCACCCCCCGCCCACATGCTTTGGACTTTTCAACAAAGCTGCTCAGTCATTAGGGAGACTTTCTCAAAGTGGCAAGAAATGCACGTTTTCATGCAGAGATGGCCAATATTTAAATTCGGGGCTTTCTTATCACTGAGAAATGGTCAGGTTATGGCATAAATTTATAAAGTGAAATTCACTGCCTCGGTGCAGCCTCTTTAAGCCTCGTGCTTTTTCTCATCTCTTTGTGGCAGGCTCAGCTGTCTTGGTCACAGCGACACCATCTCAGGTTCACAACAAAAGTTTTTTGTCCCCACTTGTAACGTTTACAGAAGGCAGGGGCGGCCTCTCCGACAATAAATTGTGCTAATTAGCGTGAGGGCCTATTAATAAAGCGAGTTTTCTTTCATCTGTGTTCCTGAATGGTCGGGGACATCAATTAAAGTGTGCGCTGGGGACAATGTCTTTTCACTGCTGGTAGCAATGTTTTTGTTTTTAAAAAAACAAGTGGGGGGCTGGGCAACGTATCAACATGTTTTTGTGTCCTTCACATGAGAGGGGGCTGAACTGCTGAACTTAGGTCTCATGGGTCAGTGGGGTCCAGGTGTCATAACTGATTCTAAATCAGAGCAGCGATGGACCAGGATGGGGGCTGTGCTTTATCTTCAGGAGAATTGCTGAGTTTGAGGGGTATCTTCATAATACCAACCCTCACTTCCTCCTCCCACCCCTTGCGACCTTTGTGATGTCAAGCAAGTGAGTTTACCTCTCTGAGCCTCCGTCAGGGTGAAATGGGATAATCCATGGAAAGTTCCAAAAGTAATCTCAAACTGCATTGCTTTTTTTCTGGGGGCTTTTTTAATTTTAATTCAGCGTCAGGGTTGGACAGGCAAAGGTCATTGTGTCCAGCCCCTTGTCGCAGGCTTTATTTCCCTCGTGCAGAGCCCACCAGTTTACACGTGGCCACCTTTGGGGACAGGGGAACTCGCATCTGATCCTCAAGGCTGCCTTCCTGATGTTGACCTGAAACCTGTTTGTGTGTAACTTTCTTTGCCCACACAGCTCTGAGCTCCTCCCCCATTCTTCAAGTATGTATAGATTCTCCCCTCCCGAGTCTTCTCCACTCCAGGCCGAATGTCCCCCCAGCTCTTTGCAGATATGGGTCTCTCAACCATGCACACTGTTGACACAATGGACTGAATAATCCTTTACAGTGGGGGCTGTCCTGTGCATTGTAAGGTGTTTAGCAACATCCCTGGCTTCTACCCACTAGCATGTTACAGTTTCAAAAGTATCTGTAGACATTGCCAAAATGTCCCCAGGGGGCAAAATCGCCCCCAGTGGAGAATCGCTCTTCTACAGTTGGAGGTCTTCCACATCCTGAGCACCTTCAGCCACGCGTGGGCCTTGCCTGTGCAAGGATTCACACATCCTTTCATCGCTGCCCCTCCTGGCCTGCCAGCATCCTGCTGGAATCCTGAGAAACCAAAAGCAATTATCATGAGAAACCAAAATAAAATTGCCTATTTTTCTTTCTGTCTCCACAAAAAGCAGACGCTTCCAGGACTGGGAGGAGGCTGGGCCTTCCTTGTTGGAATCTCCATTTTGAGAACAGGAGTGATGAGGTCTGAGTTTGTCCCATAGCTTTTTGTCTGAGCAGGTAGAGCCAACTTCCCAGAGCAGTAAGTCAGTGAAGGTTTCTGACTGGGGCTGGCTCCAGGTTAGCATTCTGACTTTGCCAGACTATCCGAGTGACTATACTTCTTTGAGCCTCAGTTTCCCTATCTGTATAATAGGGATGCAAATAGCAACTGTCTCAAACGGTTGTCACAATTCAAAGAATCGGCCCATACAGTGTCCAGCATGTAAATTATAGCTACTGTTTTGTGTTACTGTTATTGTTGTTGTTTGCAAATGAGAACTTCGCATCCAAGGAATGAGAGTAATTCACTCAGGGTCAGCCAACGGGTCGTTGTGAAAACATTGCGTCAAGCAGCTTCTTTTTCTGGAAACCCCCGGGGTTTTTGCAAAGGTTTCTCTGTGCATGCACAGGAAGAGATTCAAAGATGATCCATTTTATGTGATTCTCACCCCATTAACAGCCCATGGCTTTGCCAGAATATCCTCTTTTCACTTTCATTTTAAAAACCAGCCAGGGTAATAAATCTTGCCCTGAAATCTCGGCAGCACATCTTGGCTGGAGTGTATGATAAATCTAATACACTGTGGCCTCTCTGTGTGCGAGACCCCTGCACAGATCTGTCCTTTTGGTGGACAGCCCCGTGATCAGGCAGGATTATAATTTGCTCCCAGTTTGACAGGCCTGGCCCTCTGACTGGCTCGTCTTTGTTCCACAACTGCCTTGGCTCGAGGGTGGAAAGATGACTCTGTCCCCTCTCTTTACTCTTCACTGGGTTTTTTTCCTCACAAAGCCACAGAGTTAGCCACCCTTTCTCCATATCTAAAACAACAACATGGCTCAAAACTGGGACTGAATTGATGGAGGTACCATTGGTGGGGGTTGGGGGGAAGGCCACTAGAAACTCGGCATGAACCTGGGTTCTTTTCATGGGGAGTTTGGGTAGCCTGTAGTTCTGCCACATGTGGACTGCGTCACCTCAGGGGACCCCACTTTGATCATTCAGCAAGTATTTCTTAAGCACCTGCTATATGGCTGGGTATGCAGAGGCGAACACGATAGAGTCAGGGTTCATTGGGACAGACATCAACGAGAGGGCCACGTGACGTGACTTCAGATTTCCTGTGCCTGTGCTGAGAGAGCTCTGCTGGGGAAATGCAGAGGCTGTGGGGGCCCAGGGCTGTTCTTCAAGAAGTGGTGCCTTGGAGCTCACCAGAGGATGGTGGGCATTTACAAGGCTCAGGAAAGGACAGTAGGGAGGGCAGTGGTCAGCGCAGCGTCAGGGGAGACTGAGAGGGAGACTGAGCAAAGACCACCCAAAGGACAGACTGGACAGGATGGTAGTGGAACCCAGGAGATCATGAGGGGCCACGGACTCCTCTCTTTATCATAGTGATCAGGGAGCCCAGCAAGGCCCCTGGGAGACCAGCAAACAGCCCCCAAACGTGTCCAGGACTTTGGAATGGATTCTCATCCCAGCTCCACCCCTACTGAACGGATTAAATCACTTCTCCCCTCGGGGCCTCAGTTTTCTCACCTGTAAAATGAAGGTAATAACAACACCTACCTGGGAGGGGGTGTTTTAAAAATAAATTGAGAATGCATGGAACAAGGACTCAGTCATCACCCAAGAAATGATCAATTCTGCCTGGAAAGACTAACTTTACTACTTTGGGCCTTACCTTCCTAATCTGCAAGATGGGTGTAATAATTATTCTACCAGGTTAAGTAAGCTAGAAGAGTGGGTGGCACCCAGTTTGGGCTTACAGGCATTAGCTGTCACCACTGTTACTACTATTTGTTGCTGTTACTGCCCTCTTCCCTGTGGCTCCGCGTGCCGTGTGATTTTCAGGGCGCCTGTGGCTTCTATCCTGGTTCTGAATCCACCACATTAGACTTGGGTAATCCTCCCCAACCACTCCCCTCCACCTCATGCATTCTGCCTTCCAGACCCCCTGCATCCCAGGTAGAGTTCTGGCCCCCAGAGCTCCCTGACCCTGGCACGAACCTACCGCTTGCTTGCCCAGCTCTGCCATTCAGTGTCCTTTGTCCTTTCAGACAGCAAGCTTGGGGATCCTCATCATCACTCACTGAGCCTGGCCTTTTCTGTGCCCAGCATCATCTCTGCACCTCACAGCAGACCCCAGGCTGGGTATCATCAGCCCCGAACTTGGCAGGTGGGGAAACCAAGGCACAGAGGGACCAGCAGTGTTCTTGATCTTTCTGGTGTTTGCAGGCTGCTCTTCACTGCAGAGGCGTTTACTCCACTTCTTTCCCTTCTGCTGCTTCCACGGAGGTGCAAATGCCCCGACTTTTCCAGCTCAGGATGTGAACAGACACTTTTAAAGGGAGGGAAACAAATCTTGCAGACCTTTGAGAATTGCTGCTCTCAGTCCCGGAGTCTGCAGACCTCCACCAAGGAAAGATTGACACATGACATTCAAGTTGTGAACTATGAAATGATCTTTCAGCAGCTGCTGTTCCTGTGAAAGAGAATCAGACCTTCAGAACAGGCCAAGGAGCAATTTCCCTGGATTAGTGTCAACATAGAAATGCAAAAGGAAACGTCCAAGGGGCCCCCAGTTTGGGAAATGCTGCCTTTGGCTGGCCTGTTTCCTGTTGGTATATTCCAAAACTTTCTTCATCCCTGTCTTACAGGACTTAGAACAAAGGGCTTGGCAGGGTCTGATGGGATTGAGGCCTCCTGGTCTGCTCCTCCCTGGAGCTGACAGCTCTGCAGCTGAAGTGGCCCCATGCATGGGTCCCAGGAGAAACAGTTCTCTGCTGGGACCCCAGGGGCTGCTGAAGTGAGAAGGCCAGAGGGTGAGGCTCCTGCATGTTATTGAGAGAAGAAATACGTCCTAGAACCCTTTCTGTAAAAATAACCTCCTGGCTCCTCCTTTATGGGTGAGGGAAAGTGCTTAAAATGCTTAGAGGGAATAAACAGCTTTTAATGAAGTTACATTGCCACATAATGGGTATCATAAAATTGCCTTCATACTACAGGGTCCCAGGATGGCATTTATTATCGACTGCGCTGGAATAGTCTTTGCAGAGCTCCAGCAGCTGCAGAGAGAAGAATGCAAAAGTCTCCTTAAATTACCTGATTGAAATAACCGGCGGAATATTCCGCGGGGCGGCCGCGTGCCAGGGAAGCCGCCTTTGGGGTGGTCTGTCAGAGGCGGTTTGCGCATTCTGAAGAACACAGGAGTTTCATTGCAGCAAAACAGATGTTCATCTTGTTTCTCCATCGGCTGTTTGATGAGAAATTTATTGCTCTTCCGCTGGGCAGGAGCCCCTCTCGGCTGTGGAGTCTATTAGGCAAGCCATCAGCTGGCGGGAAGCCAAGGTGAGGCTGTTTTGATGAAACCCATGAAAAGCCTTGGCTTGGAGGCGCCGGTAATAATGCACTGGCTAGACTCTCCTGATTGGGCGATTGATTGGCCTGATTTGATTTATTGATCAATACCCTCAAATTTGGCGTCTGAGAAGCTGCACTAATCTTTAACTGTTGTGAACATCTCTACCTGCTGGAGAATTAGACCCTGATAAGGAATGTATGAAAGGAATCGGGGCTTATCTTAATCACACACTGGGCCCCAGCACTGCCTGCGCCAGCGAGGGCCCCCGTGCACCGCGCCCCATCGCCAGGCAGGCCGGCGCAGATCTATAAATTGATGGAATTCAAAGCCTCCAGCATCGATTACCGTTATAACAAACAGTGGTGCACAGAATGTCTGATTATTTTTAGACAAAGATTCTGTTCTCTCAGCAGCAATTTTGCTGAGGCTGTCACTGTGTCAGATGTCTACTGTTGATTGCAATTAGATGCAATACAAAAAAAAATTAAACTATCTGTATCCTTAGTCTTATTTCCAGTTATTAAATCTCTCTCTTTGTTTGCCGTTTCCTCATGATATCTACAGCTGGATGAAATATTTGGTTGGCAGGAGAAATCCTTGTAATTCAGCGGGGTGCCGTGGCCCACTGGCTCCTTGGATTAGCTCCAATGGGGTGCATAGAACCTTGGGGGGGGCATTGAATTGGGAGGGTATCTGTTTAAAAGTATGCAGGGTGCCGGCTTGATGCAAAAATGTTTCAGAGCAGGATGGGGGATGAAAACCAATCTCCAAGGCCCTCCAGAGGACCTGTTTTCAGTCTCCCTGTTTCCTTTCACAGAGGGCAGGACCTAGCCAGGGTATGCCCCCATCATTGGGTGAGGGAAGTTATCCAAGCAGCTGAGCTCAAAGATTGGCGCCCCTTGAAATAATTCCTCTAAACATAGACCGCACTTGGGACCCTTTTTGTACTCAGTCATACCTGAGGAGCAGGCTCCAGGTAATTGTGGCACTAAACAAATTAAGCATTCCCTTTTGCATGCAGCCTGGCAGCCAGCATCCTGGCGTTGGGCGCCTGCATCCATCATCTTGGCGCTCTCCAGTTGATCTCTCATCTCAGAGCCATTAGCCCCAGTGTCCTTGATGGTGGAACAGCTGTAAATTCGAGACCGTTGGTGGGGTAGCCAAGACTGACCATTCATTACTCGTTGGGACAGAGATGAAGGCTCCCAGCTCTCAGAAGCCAGCTCCTCTTGGAATCTGCAACTGCTGGCTAATTTTAGAATGTTTATAATGGAGGATGGAGAAGGAGGAGGTGGCAGCTTTGTCTTTGGGGTCAGCCAATCCTCCTTCAGGAACTGGAAGGCAGGTCTTGGTCCCCACAGCAAGAGTGGGCAAGGACCGTGGCCCATGACTCCACCCAGGCACACACCAAATGCCCCTTCAAGGACACTCCAGGGGAGCTGGTGAGAATGACTCTAAGCTCCCTGAGGGCAAGGAAGGGGTCGGTCTTGCTCAATAATAATTGGAACAGCACCTGCCACAGACTCATCATTCATTGCTCCAGATCCTGGGCCGAGCAATTCCAAATGCTCCTTCCTTCCTCAACCAGGTATGGTTACCTTGGGAGGTTCATTATAATTCCTGTTTATCAGATGCGGAAACCAAGGCTCACAGGCCCAAGGTCACATGGCTAAGAAGTGGTGCGGCTGGAAGTTAAGTTCAGGTTATTTTCTAGAGTCTGGGCTCTTAATCTCAATGGAGAATGCTCAATAAATATCTGCTGAATGAATGAGTGAGGCATACATCTCCAGTGGGGACCCAGCTGGGCTCCTGGGTGGCCAAGGCTGGCAGCACCAGGCCATCCCTGCAGGGGAGGAAGAGAAACCGGAAAGAAAGAAATTTCAATGACTTCCTCCAGCAGGCCTCCAGGACTGCTGGAGACAGCTCCTGCTTTGTCTTCATGGGCATGGAGCTGTGCCCAGGCTCCAGTTCCCTCTGAGGAAACAGTTTGAGGTCACCAGGAAGTTTCCATGCAAGGAAGTCTCAGATTTGAGGCATCTGGCAACAGGAGGAAGCAAACATAGGGTCTCAAGGCCGGGTGAGCTCATTGGTCACCAGCCTGGGAGCGAGACAGCCCTGGACTGGGATAACGCAGTGGTTAAGGCTTCAGACCCTGAAGACAGGTGACCTGGGGTCACCACATTCTTAGCTCTGTGTGTCCTTGGGCAAGCAGTTGATCTTCTCTGGGTCTTACTTTCCCAGTCTGCAGATAGGACTAATAACCACACCTTTCCCTCAAGGTGACTGTGAGGTGATACGTGTCTGCCCACATGCAGTGCCTGGCACATGCTGTTTGGTGGCAGGGATCGTTGGTCCAGGGCACTCAGGCACACCCAGCACCCCTGCTGACATTTTGACTCCCAAGCTCTTGTAGCTCAAGGAGAATTTCAGGCCAGGGAAGGAGGTGGCAAGTGACTTCTCTGACATCACAGAGCAAGTCCTTGGCTCATTTGATATCTTCCTCGTCGCCCTCTTCTGGACACACACCAGTTGTGGGTGTCCCTCCTCTTTTTCCCTTTCACATCTCCTCCGCTGTCCTGGCCCTCTGCTAACAAAGTGTGGCTGGTAGTCAGCACGTGGCTGTGGGGAGAGGCAGTCCCTCTTGCGGTTGGTGGGAGCGACAGTCAATGCCGTCCCGTTGGAGGGCCAGTAGGCAGCATACATCCCATTTATAAATGCGCCTGCCCTGGGGCCCAGCCTTCTTGATCCATGAACTTATCCTTGAGATGCATGTCTCAGTGCACTGGTCCAGGATCAGTATAGTAATAGCACAGCCTGGAAATAACCTAAGTGTCCATTAGTTAGGGATTAGAAACAACCTAAGTGTCCATGAGTAAGGGATCAGATGCACAAAATAAGGTACCTCCATGCAAAAGAGTACTCTGCAGCTGTAACAAGAAGCCAGATGCTCTTTCTGTACTCATAAAAGGAGTAGGTGAGATAAATTCTGTGAAACTGGCACGTTGCAGAACATGGTATGTGGCGTGCTGTGTCTGAGTAACGCAAGAGAAAGATTATGTTTATGCATTTGCCTGAATATGAACGAAATATCTTTGAAAGGACACAGAATAATGGTGAGTAAGCACCTCCAGGAAAAAAAGACATTTTAATATTAAGTCTTTCTGTGCTGTTGCAGTTTTTATCATATGCATATATTACTTTAGCAGTGTAAACACTTTTGCTATTAAAATAAGTGATATAATGAAAGAACCTGGATTCTTGGAATCAGACTTGGGAGCAGATATTGGCTTTGTTACTTTTAGCAGCTGCTGACTTTAGATAAGGAATAGGAACATGCCATGCCTCAGTTTTCTCGTCTGTAAAATGGTGACTTTCTGGGTGGTGACGGTACAAGTGAGATCGTGCATGCAGAACAGTAACAGGTGTGGCTAGCTGAAAGGAGGTGGTGTTGGCAACAGCGCTGGGCCCAGAGCCCTCTGTGAGGCACCTGGCTTGATTCTTCCCCTGGCTTTTTTTTTTTTTTAAACCAGATTTCAGGGCAACGAGTTGGTTCTCTAGCCTCCTCCAGAGAGACACGAGGGGTTTTGCAATAGGTTTTTTTTATTATTATAAACTGGATTTAAATCTCTGATGGATTTTAATCCATGACAATTACTTTTTGATGCTTAAATCATCCCACCTCTCACCCATGGGAGTCCCCTCAAATCAGCTGGTGGAGTCTGGACAGTTTCCTAACCTGCCATGAGGGAATCACAGTCTATTTCCACCAAGTTTCCTGGAGGCAGGCGGACAGGACGGGGATTGGCACTGTGGAGTTGGGTACATGCAGACCCAGATTCAATGTCTGGTTCTGCCCATTTCTGGCACTATCCCGAACCTCTCAAAGCCTCAGTTTATGCATCTGTAAAACTGGGTTAATAACAGTGGCAACGTGCAGTTAATAATGATAAATGACATAATACATGTAAAGCCTTGAGCTCACGGCTTTGCACACAGTAAGTGGTTAATAAAGAATACGACCTGCGGAAGCACCTGCACAGTGCCTAGTTTGTAGGGAGAGCTCAACGAGTACCTGTTCCTTTCATCCCTTTTCAATGGAAAGTTTCAAAGTGTCTTCAGACCCTCCCAACCCTCTAAGCTGGGGAGGGTTTCTCAAGGGGCACATTCAAAGCTCTCTCCAATGTCACACTTTCTAATGAAACTTTTTGTACTGAAAATGCTGGCCAGAGAAAGAGAACGAATTATTTTTAGAAGTTGTTGTCCCAGCCCCTAAGACAGCCTATTGTTTCCAGGACTGAGCCCCAGGGAAGGTCAAGGCCTCTGGAAGCCATTGCCAGGCCTCCTCTGAAGGCCCAGGTGACCCCCCAGGCCCTTACCAGAACTCCCCTTGGCTACATCACCTCCACCTCCCATAACAGAGCTGCCTTTTGGCTCAGGTCGCTGGTGGATGTGGCTGCTGGTCACCCCACAACCTAAAAGCCATCGATTAGATATTTTTACTGAACCACTCTGTTTTTAAACTTGGCCTTTCTGTCTCATTTTCTTAATGTCCCTCAAGGACAGATTTTCAAAACCTTAAGTGGGCCAGTCAGATTGTGGCACAGCCATTAAAATCAATGACAACCTAGCATCAGGAGGTGCTCAGGAATGCTTTGCAGATATGTCTTTGTGTGTTTGAGCCCACCCTTTGCCTTGTTCCTTCAGCAAGTATTTATTGAGCACCTGCTGTGTGCACTTTCCTGAATAGATATTCTACCTCAATAAATAGGTTACTAACATGAAGAACCCACAACACCAGAAATAAAGGACAGGTGAGGAACGGCAGGGGAGGAAGAGGATTGTGGCACATCAGGGAGAAGCAGTGGGAGGGAGGACCAGCTCTTTTCCTTCTGCTCAAGGGGGCCAGCACTGCATGCGCCAGGTGCTATCACAAGCCTAAGATGCAATAGTGAACAAGATTATACACGGATCCTGCTTTCAAAGTAGAGCAGGGGAGACAGCAAGAAGCAAGCAAGCACAGGTGTATCAGGATGCTCTGAGCCACCAGGGGCTGAGAGAATAAGAACAGGGTCCCATTTAGGTCTCATGGTCAGAGAAGACCTGAAGGACAAGTTATAGGAAAATCTAGGGGAAGAGAGGTCCAGGCAAGGGGAACAGCAAGTTCAAGGCCCCAAGGTAATCAAATGCTTGACTGGTGAAAGAGCAGCTGGAACACAGAAAGCAGGAGGCGTGATCACCAGCAGAGAGGGAGCAAGGCCAGATCACACCCAGCTCGCTGGCTGTGGGCAGAATTTGGGACATCAGCATCCAGAGTGATGGGGAGTCACTGAAGAGTTTTTGGCCTGGGAGTGATGATGTCTGATTCACATTAGTGCAGGCCCCCTTGGGTGCTGTGCTGGGAGGTAGGAACATCAGGAAGATGCATGCCTGGTTACTGCACCAGTCCAGGCAAGCAATAATGGGGCTTGATGGCAGTGGAGATGGCAAGATGCAGGCAGCTTCCAGAGTATTTTGGACATAAGAAAAAGAGCTGGACCTCCCTCCCCCAACCCTCCTCCTCCCACCCCCCAGAACAGTCATTCAGATAAGTGTACAAATCCCAAGGGTACAGCTTGTCAAATTGCCACAGCTGAACACACCTATGAATCAGCACTGAGATCAAGAAATGAACTGTTCCCAGCCACCCAGAAGCATCCCTTGTATCCCTTCTAGTGCCCACCAGGATACAGCCATGCTCCTGACTTCTGACTGCATTGATTCATTTCCTGGTTTTGTACCTATACAAATGAAATTGTCAAATGTGTACTCTTTTTGCATCTGGCTTCTTTAGTTCCACGTTACATTGATAACATTTATCAATATTGTTGTAAGTTGTAGTTCATTCATGCTCGTGGTTGTACTGCAGTATGCCACTGGGTAAATATATATTGCAAATTCATTTATTCATTCTGTTGTTAATGTATATTTGGGTTGTTTCCAGTTTGAGGCTATTATGAATAGTGCTTCTAAGAACATTCCAGATCAGTGCTTCTCAAACTTTAATGTACTTATCAATCACCTAGAGATCTTGTTAGAATACAGACCCCAGTGGAGTAGATCTGGGTGAGTCCTCTTAGTTCTTCCATTTCTCACAAGTCCTCGGGTGAAGCGGGTGCTGCTAGCCCAGAACCATGCTTTGCATAGTGAGCTCTATTTTGGTGAACATATTCTCTGGGACAGGTACCCAGGAGTTGAGTTGCTGGGCCATACAATGCATATGTCAGTATATTTTCACTTTCATTGACACTGCCAAGTAGTTTTCCCAAATACCATTTGACACCCCCACCAGTGGCATATGAGAGATCCAGCTGCCCCACATCCTGGTCAACACTTGATGCTGTCTTTTTCATTTTAGCTGTTCTAATGAGTATGTAGAGGTATCATGTTGTGGTTTAAATTTACGTTTCCCCGATAATCGTGAGGTTGGGCATCTTCTTGTGCGCTCATTGCTATTAGGATCTTCTCTTTGAAGAAGCACTGGTTGAAGTTTCTAACCCATTTTTCTATTAGGTAGTCTCTCTCTCTCTCTTTTTTAATGAAGTTTTAGGCATTTTTTTTATTCTGGACACAATCTCTTTTAGGTAAATGCACATACCTTCTCCCACTCTGTGGCCTAGCCTTTGCATTCTTATTTCATCTGTTCTTTTTAATTTAACAATTACTGCTTAGGACTTGTGAGGGGTGAGGATAGAGTCCTATTTTGCCCATCATATCTAACTCAGAGGCTGTCACCAGAACAATCATCCTCAGCTTCTTGCTTACTTACAGTCACACTTGTCACTGACCTTCGGAAGAGAGGCCTCTCCCCACATTAACGGTGGACATTCCTCCACCTACACCCACCTCTTCCTCACAACCCAAGCTGCTCAAATCATGGCATCCCCTTAATCCTGACACCCCTTTGACATCTTTCCACCTCAGATGGTTTCTGACCACCTGATTAGTTCATCTTTCCTGGACACCCAGAGAAGTGCCCGGCATTATTAGCAGCTCCACAGACACCTTGTTTATCCCAGAACCACACCTCTGAGCATGGTTGACCCCAGGCCTGCAGCCTGGAGGAGCGAAGGCAGAAGAGAGGCAAACAGGCTGCCTGTGTTTGTGTGCACCTGATCGACTTCTCCATCTGCTTAGGAACCTTCACCTTTGCACTTACTGCACCCCCACAGCCCAGAGCCCCTACTGTCAATCTGGTATGTGTGTTATAAGGGAATGCTCAGTGGAATCTTCCAGAAGCTACACAATGTGGGATGATGTCACTGTGATGGCTGATGGAATGTGTGCATGTGTATTCTTGTGCTTTAAAAGTTTTCTCAGTTTTAATTTTGAACACAGTAAATATTGAGTGATAATATCTATGTAAACAAAGCTCTTTGGGGTCCTCAATCATTTTTAAGTGTATACAAGGGTCCTGAGACAACAAGAGTTTGTGCTGTGTTAAATGAAAAAAGTAAATGACTGTGTGAAGGAAAGAATGAGTCAACGAATGCATGCATGAATGAATGAAGTGTGTGCTAAGGAGTTTGAACCTTGCTTATCTTTAAGGGATGGCAGTTGGCAGCCAGCATTCTTCCGCCCATGTGGGGAATAGGTTGGAGGGAGATGGGAGGGATGAAGGAGGTGAGGGGTAGGAAGGGATTACCCAGGTCCCCGATCACTGTCTCCAGATAGGCTTTGACCAGCACAAAAGTCCTGACACAGCCACCAGCTGACTGTTCCAAGGTGTTTTGTACAGCAGAACAATTTAAAATAATTAGAACTTCACAAAATGTCTTTAAACACACTGGTAATGGGCATAAGAAAACACTTGTAAAGTCTAATCAGTTATTAGCAGCTGATCAATTATCTTCATGGATAGCTGTTGGGTGGGGAGGGAGAAGCGAAGCAATAATAAGCCCCTTGATTAACTAATTTGAATATCTTTGGAGAACAAATTCTGAAATTTCTTTCTATTTTCCTTCCCCACTATTGTACCACCACGCGGCACATCTGCTGAGAAAAGGAGGGATAGAAATGATAATGAGCGTTAAGTTGTGAACTGGCTCCTTGTTTGGGAACCTGGGAGGAACTGGAGGTATGGGGGTCGCCAGTCAGCCAGCTTGGGGGCCCCATGATGACTGCAAGGTAGTCACCTCTGCCCCCCACTATAGGGTGTTTGAGGGGGGGTGGCTCCAGCGGGCCAGATGGGGGAGAGGGCAGGGAGGGGAGGATACTGGGAAAGAGCAGAGATCCTCCCGAAGACCTTCCAGGGCCAGCCGGGCTGGGGCAGTGCCAGGGTGGAGCGGACAGCAAGAGAGACCTACATTCTGGTTCCTCGCGCTCCTCCCTAGCCTCTCTGGGAGCTGGGTTATAAAAGGTAAGTGTAGTGAATCTGGACTGCTAGGACCCTCTCCTCTCCAGAGGCCTCTGATCCCACAGGGCAGCGTGGACTGTTGTACCAGCAGCCCCCTAGCCGACATCCCCTCATGGTTAAATCGAGGCTCTGGCCGGAATCCAGCTGTACCCCCTCAGCTGCATGACCTTGGGCAGATGACTTAACCTCTCTGTGCCTCCCCGTGCACCTCTGTGTGAGGGAAACTATGACAGTGCCCACCTCAGAGGGCTGTTTTAGCTCAAGACCAGGTATATCAAAAGCACGCTGTAAATGGAAGCCAATATTGTTTTGTTCCTTCCATCCTTTGTGATTAACAGGGTGGACTGGGGTCTGCACACTGGCAGCCCAGGGTCCGAAGCCCCCAGTAAGTCTGTTTTGTTTGGCTACATTGTTGATTTTTTTCCGTAAATTTGTTGCCACCAATTAAAAATTGAGAAATTTTCAAATTAAAAGTATGGATTTCAAATTTGTACTTTTCTGTAGAATCAAACCCTCCCACCCCACTGGGCCCACAAGCCTCTAGGGCACCAGTCAGCCAGAGCTGAGTATCACTGTTCCCTTCCAAGGGGACCCTCATCTCCCATCCTCCATGCTGCACCCTTGATATCCCCTGCCAGGCCCTGGCTCTCACCTGTCAGCCCCGTGAGGTCTGCAGGGAACACAGCAGCCTGGATGCCTGATATGAGTGCTTAACGTGCCTTTGAGTGAAGGTGCATTCAGGTGAGAGTTTGACCTAATGGGGCAGGCCACCCTCTGCACTTCAGTGGTCCTGCCTGGGAGAGAGCTGCAGACTCCAGCCTTGGCTGTGTCTGCTGTTTGGGTCCCCTTCCCTGTGCCCCCCAGCTCCTGAAGAAAGTCCTGTTTCTGCCTGTCCCCCTGCTCTCCTCTCCCCACTGACCTCCCCTCCTGAGCCCTCCCCAGCTGGTCTGCAGGCCTACACACACGGGGGTGGAAGTGCCTCCCTGAGCAGCCTGTCTGAGGCCCACGTTTCAGCCATGTACCAGCCCGTGGCTGGTGCCCACGACCGTTGGTCTAATTCATCTCGTTCAAACAAGACCATCTTTATATTTAGTTTGAAGCCGTTCAAAAACAAAAAAAACCCAACTGTCTGAAACCACCTTTAAAATTTCTGCCTCCTTCTCCTACCCAACAACTTTTTCCCTCCCCTGAATGTTCCATTGCTTAAAAATGGCTTACCCAATTTGGGTTATTTTTAGAAAAATGCCTGGCATGTTGGCTGACAACCTGTATTCTAAGTTTCAACCTGATACAGAAAAGACAGAGTTTATAAACCCCTAGGGGGAAAAAAAGAGAGAAAGAAAAAAAAAAAAAACACAAAATGCTGCTTCAGAATAGAAATCATCTGAAACTGACCCCATGGTTCCTGGCCAGCAGAGCGTCAGGTGACACGAGGTACAGGCCCCAGCCACCAGCTCGTGGTTTCAAGGGCACAGGATGAAGTTTGTTCTTGTGAGCCTTCACCAGCATCTCTGGGAGAACTAGATCCAGTATCCTGTGGTCTGTAGAACAAGGGACCAACAGGACACTGGCCTGAACTCTGATTCCTCCACACCCTGTGTCCTTGAGCCAGAAGTGCCTTCTCTGAGCCCTCAGTTTTTCCATCTGTGACATGGGGATGCTGGGAACCACTCCAGGTAAAATGCTGGCCATGGAGCCTGAGGCCCAGTGACACCCAGTGACATGTCCATAAAAGTCTGTTGGTATAATGATGGTCCGACGGAAGGACAGAGGGCTCTGAAGAGAGCGCTGGTGTGAGCCGTGTGGATTATAAGCGGCAGCTGAGAAGAGCTTTCCCTACCTCCTGTTTCTTTTGAGATTTTTAAAACAGCTTTATTGAGGTACAATTTACATGTGGTAAAATCTGCCTATTGTGCATGTACAGTTCCCAGTTTTTAGTGTTTACGGAGTTGTGCGCCTATCACACAATCCAGTGGGGGAACATTGTCATCACCCAAAAAGGTCTCGTGTGCCCATTTACATTTTAGTCCTGATTCCACTCGTAGCCCCAGGACACCACAAATCTACTTCATATGTCTGTGGATTTTCCGGTCATCTCATATAAATGGGATGATACGCTATATGCTCTCTTGTGTTGGCTTCTTTCACGTGGTAGTATGTTTCCAAGGTTCATCCGTGCTGTAACAGGTCTGCGTATTTCTGTTCTTCTTTTATTGCTAAATAATATTACATGATACAGATGGGCCACATTTTGTTTCCTCATCAGTTGATGGGCATTTGGGGTGTTTCCACTTTTTGGCTGCTACGAACACACATGTACAGGCCCTTGTATGAACATGTATCTTCAATTCTCTTGGGTAGAGGAGGGCATTGCTAGGTCATAAGGCAAATTTATGTTTAACTCTTTAAGTAACTGCCAAACTGTCTTCCAAAGTGGCGATACTGTTTAGCCTTCCCACCGGCGGTGTACAGGTGCTCCAGGTGCTCCACACCCTCCCCAGGACTTGGTCGTGTCTTCTCAGACTTGAGCATGTGTTTTGGCCCCTGGTTTCAATCAGGGTTTGGTCTGGGAATTCTGGGAGCTGCTGGGGCTTGGAGAGATGAATGGCAGGTGGGGGGCATGGGATGTGTGGTAGAAATCCTCATATCTTAGGTATGGTAAGGCAGTGCTACCCCATAGAACTTTCTGTGGTGATGTAAATGATGTATACCTGAACTGTCCGATGTGGTAGCCACTAGCATCTGAGGTTATTAAGCACATTGAAATATGGCCTGTGAGACTGAGGAACTGAATTTGTAATTGTGTTTCATTTAAATTAACATAGATGTATTAAATTTAAATAACCACACAAGGCAAGTGTTTAACATATTGGACATTGCAGTTCTAGATGTTCAAGATCACCGTTCAGTGCGTTCCAAGTCCTGGGTGGATCTTTCTGAGGACTGATCAGAACTCACCTCTCTTTGTCACAGACAGCTGGGGTAGATGCAGGGCATGGGGCTGCAGGTCCCAGAATATTGTGTCTAGTAGCACACGTGCCTCAGGACAGAGAGGGCAGTGCTGTGATTCTGGGGATTTAGGTCAGGATACGCTTTGACCTGGGACAGGTGACCCGTCCTCTCTGAGCCTCTGTTTCCTCATCTGAAAAGTGGGTGAGAAACATCACTTTCAAAGGACTATTGTGAGGCTCAGAGAATAACAGCTGTAAATCCCTTAGCACTGTGTCTGTCACTACGTCTGTCACTTACCTTTATTGCTGTCCCTCTTCCTGGGCCCCAGAACTGTACAAATGCCAGGTAACCCCAACAACATGAGCAGTGACCTTGTCTACTGCTCCACTGCTGGATCCCCAGCACCTGGGACAGCACCTGGCACATAGTAGGCACTCAAATAAATGCTTGTCTGATGGATGGATGGATGGATGGATGGATGGATGGATGGATGGATGGGATGATGATTACTCGATGTGCTTGCCCTCCCCCCTTTTAACAGAGGAAGGTCAAGGGCACAGGGAGAAGTTGCCCAGCTGGACCAGATGTGTTAGACCTAAGAGGGTGAACAAGGATCCCCAGCCCCTCACTTGACACCCACCAGAGTGGGGGCTATTTCATTTTCTTGGTGCCATGAGGTTTTGAGTTCTGAGAACTCTAGAATATAAAACAGCAATCAAGGGCAGGAGAAAGTGAACGGATGTGGCTCCCAGTTTGTGGCAAGACAATTAGGTGTTTGATTGGCATCCTCTCTCAAGGACAGCCTCCTGCAGCAGGACCAGGGTTGCCTTCCTGCCTGATGCATGAGAGTGGGAGTGGGGCCCTGGAGGTAGGGCAGAGCACTGAGGTGGGGACAACTGCAGGGGGTGGGGGTTTGGGACACAAGTTGAACAGTCCATCTTTTATTTGTGCCTTTACTCATGCCTTTATTCATTCAAGAAGTAACGAGCACTCCCTGTGTGTCCAGCATTGAGGATAGATATGTCAGTGACCCAAACAAAGTCTCTGTCCATCTGGAGCTGACATTGGAGGGGGCAGTCAGTGGAACTTGGAGTAAACAAATAGAAACGTAACCAGGTAAACATGATGACGACAGTGCCGTGGAGGAGAGACAGGCAGAGAGAGACAGGAGTGGTAGGGAAGGGTGCTTGTTGTTTTAAAAGGATGTTAAGATGGGTCTCTGTAAGAAGGCGACATGAGCCAAGACCCAGAGGAGAAAAGGGGCGAATCCATACGGAATGCAGGGAGGGGGTGGGGGACAGGAAGAGGGAGTTGCCAGTGCAAAGGCTCTGTGGAAGGGATGTGCTTGCTTGATGTCTTCAGGAGCCAGCAAGGATCCCGTGCGGCTGGAGGAGAGTGAGTGAGGGAATAGTAGAAGGAAGTGAGGCCAGAGATAAATCACTTGGAGCTTTAACATCCTGGTGAGCCCTTTGGCCTTGACGCTGAGTCAGGTGGGTATCATTGAGGGGTTTGAGCAGAGGATGGACAGGATGTGACTTAGGTTTAACAAGATCCCTGCAGCTACTTTGTGGGGAAGGGACTGTAGAAAGGTGAGGGCAGCACTGGGGAACCCAATAAGAAGCTGCTGTGGTCACCCAGACAAGTGATGACAGTAGTCTGGCCCAGGGTGGCCGCACTAGAGAGGATGAAAAATGGTTGGATTGAGCTAACAGGATGTGCTGATGAGAGCAATGTCCCCACCACAGTTTGAGGTCTCAGGACTGGCGGTGGTCCCAGCCCAAGCACCAGACTTGGGCCCAGAGCACCCTGCCCTTCCAGACACCTCTTGCAGCCTGGGCCCCCTGCCAGCCACGGTCTCTCATCCTGCCTGCACTGCTGGGAGGAAGGGGTCACCATGGCTCCATTTACCTGTGGTAAATCCTAGATGCAGAGAGGCCAAGGGTCTGCCCAAACTCATGGAGCCAGTAAGCAAGAGCCTCAGGCCTCTAACCTGCTCTTTCTGCCAGATGCCAGCTCTTGGCCTGCCTCCAACTAACAGCAAGTTGTCACCTGGATTTTCTGGAAGCCAGAGCTGGGGGAGCTTCTAGCAGAGCCTGAGGGACTACAACCTTAATAGTCTGTTTGCTCTGTGTGACCAAACCCTTTATGTGGGCAGGACCTGAGTCTGGCTTGTTCTGGCAACATTGTGGGCACTTAAATAATAACAGAGTGAATGAATGAGTGGGTGGGTGGATGGATGGATGGATGGATGGATGGATGGGCAGACAGAATGACTAGGCCCAATCATGCTCCTGCTTTTCAGGACAGGAAAAAGCAGAGGACAGGCAGATCCAGGAAAGGATGCTCCATCAGTATCTGGAGAAAAGAACCCAGAAAGACATAGGTTCACATCACCATGTAACTTTCCAGCTGTGTGACCTTGGAGAGTGGCCTTGTCTCTACAGGTCCCATGTGTAAAATGGTACCTACATCATAGGACCATTCATTTGCTTTCTCAACAGAAGTTGTAGGTAGAGAATCCACTGCAAGCCAAGTGTTATTGGGAGAATTAAATGAACTTTTGTACGCCAGTTAGCATGGACAGAGTATATATACTAAGCTCTATGGGACAGTTATTATATAAAATTTGCTAAGAAGTTGTTGGCATTCTCACCCACATACCCAGGCCTCAAGGTTGGGCTCTTTGACCTGAGTGTGAACTATCACCCTGGCCCAGCTGATGGAGTGTAGTAAAGCCAGCCTGGCTGGAAACTCTTTCTTGTAGATGCCGCCCCTTGCCCTGGACTCAGATAATTGGCCCAATACATCTTGGGATCTGAAATTTACATACGATGCAGGGAGTGATGGATGGCTCTGGCAACCCGGGCTGTCTCTCAATGCGGCTCAGTTATCCATCTCAGCGGGCTGCAGAACCATCCGTCTTGTCTTGTCCCCTTGCTTGTGGCAGGCCAGCATGTGCCCTCCTTCCCAGGTCATCCCCCCTCACCCCCTCCAAGAGCCGACCTCTGAGGCCCATTTGAAGGCAACACTTGCGCTGTGCCCCACGGTGTCCCCTGAAAACCCTCCTCCTTGGTGTTTGCCTGGGATTCTGATGGCAGAGCCCTGAATGATTCCATGGACCTGAGACGCAGAATGGGACATTTGGTGCCCCACAAGGGGCCCCACCTAGCTTCTGCCACAAGGATTTCTCATGCTTATATCTACTAAGAGTCATTCATTCACAAATGTGTGTTGAGTGCCTACAGTGCACCTGGCACTCAGTTAGAATAGCTGTAGCTGTGAGCAAGACAGGGCCAGTCCCCACCCTGAGGGACTGACATTCCATTGGGGAGTATGAATACTGAAGACGCTAGACAATGCGCCAGGTGCTTCAGCTGGTTCTTGCAATCTGGTTCTTGAGAAATCCTCTTAATAACACTGGGCTTAAAATTGTATCCCCATGTTAAGATACAGAAATTGAGGTTGAGTCATTTGTCCAAGGTCATGCTGCTAGTGAAATGTCAAAGCTAGAATTTGGACACAAGTCTGTGGTCTCTGAACCACATCATTTTTCCCCAGACAGACCAGGCTCTTTTAGGGCTTCTGATACAAAGCATTCATTTATTCATTCTTTGACCAACAGACATTTCCAGAGTGCCTACGGCATATCAGGAACTGTTCTAGGCACTGAGTATATAATGAGAAGGGAGGGACCAGATTCTCTGCCTTGCTGTCATGGAGTTTTCATTATAGTATGTAAAATAAGTTAAGTAAAATGCATAGAGTGTTTGATAATGGTACATATTAAAAAGAAGAAAACGAAAAACAGGAATAGGAAGACCAGTTAGGGGGCTGTTGGTAATTATCCCAATCCCTCTGCCTGGGATGTCTGGCTTATTCATCCAACTGGACCCAGGTCAGATGTTTCCCCAAATCACAAGAAATCACCGTGCTCTCTGTGTTCCTTTCATACTTTGTTTATACTTGTCATATCTTACTTAGGCACACCGCATTAGGGTTGACCCGTTTGTCTTCCCCACTGCACTGTGAACTCCCCAAGGACAAGGACTTAGTTGGTTGATTTCTATATACCAATACCGAGCCCTGCCCTGGCACAGAATTTGGGCTCAGTAATTAGTTGGATGGATGGATGAGTGGATAGATGGGTGGGTGGGTGAATGGATGGATGGATGGGTGGCTGATTGATGACTGAGTGATTAGATAGATGGATGATTGGATGAGTAGATAAACGGATGGTCAGTTAGGTGTTTGGATAGAAGTCAGATAAAGGACTTCTAGCCTGGGTAACTCCTCAGTGGGTACTGGCAGCACCTGCCCATGTTGGGAACCACACAGTAATTTAATTAGAAGAGGTGGGTGAGACTCTACCTCCCTCCCTTGTCGCATTTGTTTCCATACTCATCTCAAATACAGGAGATATATTAGGGTTTCACACTCCTCCAAGCCTGCATTGGAATGGTATTTCAGCATGATGGTCTTTGTCCCCTTTTACCTGAATTATTTATGCTCTAACTTGTCTCCTTTGGTTTCTGGACTCTTGGAACATACAGCAGTATCTGATTCATCATTGCTATCTCCCTTATCTAATATCTAGCACACCAGAGATGATAGTTGGATGGATGAGTAGGTGAATGGATGGTTGGGTGAATGAGTGTCCAACATGTCTGGTTCCATCTCCCTATAGGAAAGAGAAAGCAGAGTTCTATGTCTGTGTTTGGGGAAGTTGGAGACTATATTAGAAGTCTGTTCATCTTGGTTTTCTATATCTGGCCTGGAATCTCAACGGTCACTTTGCTCGCAAATCCTTACAGGATGTAATGATATACATAAAATGTTTAGTATAGTCTGTAAATACTAGTATATGAGGTTTGTCCAGAAGGTATCTAGCTATGTAATATGAAAAACAGAGACATTTATTGAAGAAGTTACAAGATACAAGAAACATTGTACATAGGACAATGATGCCTCAGTCCCCTTCAAAGTAGGCACCTTGGGATCTCACACAGTTCTCCCAATCACCATCAGTTTCTCCACCATATTTTCCTGAATCTCATCTGTGGTCTGAAATCTCTTCCCTGTCAAAGGTGATTTTAGTTTTGGGAATGGTAAGAAGTCGGAGGGCACCAAATTGGGGCTGTAGAGGAGCTGAATCACCTGGGTGATTTGGTGTTTCACCAGAAAACTGCACAAGATGCGATGACACGTTGCCCTAAGCAGACACATTGTTGTGATGAAGCCACCAATCACCAGTCGCCCACAGCCACGGCCTTGTGAATCATCTGAATAATTTCCACAGAGGAATGTTGAAGCTTAACGCAAAATTTGATGCAGATCCGTTGTTTTACTTGCCCAGTCACTTTGAATGCAACAGCTGAACAGTACACATGCTCACTCAATGACATCTACTGCCCCCACTGACTAGTGCAGCAAAATTGTCATTGTTCACACATGTGCATTCCAGTCCACTGTCCTTGGCTGCCAGGTTACATCAATGTTGCACAAACCTTCTCATTATATTAACAATGGCTGGACTTTTTCTGCACAGCCTTGTCATATATATAATAATAGGCACTCAGAAATGTTAGCTCTAACCTCTTGATTTCTATAAGGAACTTCTGTGTAAGAATTCACCTGAAGGAAAGGTTCTAGGGATTTAAAAAATAAAATCATCTCCTGGCTGGTGTAGTTCAGTGGAGCACAGGCCTGCGAACCAAAGGATCGCAGTTCAATTCCGTAAGGGCACATGCCTGGGTTGCAGGCCAGTTCCCAGCAGGGGACACACGAGAGGCAACCGAACATTGATATTTCTCTCCCTCTCTCCTTCCCTTCCCCTCTAAAGATAAAATAAATAAAATCTTTAAAAAAATAAAAAATAAAATCAGAAAGCAAGTATCAGAAAGAGTTAACAGGCACAAAGGAGATGCCCAGGGTTGGAGGGGAGAGTCCAAGAAGTCTTCCTGGAAGAGGGGACATTTGAGTCCAGACAAAAGGATGACTAAGATCAATTGCAAAGACAGAATGAGATCATCTGGATGAGGGATGAATGAAGTCTGTGGAGCCATGAAGTTGGAAGACCTTGGTGCATTTGGATTTCTACAAGGAATTCAGTCTGGTTCGGAAGGTACCAAGGAGAAGAGAGAATGGGAGGGGCTAGCAGGGACCCAGTGATGCCTAAATCAGAAGTGTGGAAGTTGTCCTAGGTCAGTGGAGAGCCCTAAGTGGGTTTTGAGCAGGGGAGGGACATACTGAGGAAGAGTCGTTTCCCTTTGCGAATCCCTTCAAGCCTTGGAAACACCTGAGGTTCTCGCTTCTGTAACCCTGATCCCTAACAATTACTGCATTCTTTTAGAAGGTCTCTTCTCAGAGTCGGTGTGAATTAAGGTGATATGTCTGAGTGTGGGGGTGTCTTCAGAGCTGAGAAGAGTGTGGGCATATATTGGGGGAACTCAGATTGTGTTTTATGTGTGTCTCCCCTATAAGAACATAGTATCTAGCCCTGGCTGGTGTACCTCAGTGGGTTGAGTGTGGGCCTGTGAACCAAAGGGTTGCCAGTTCAATTCCCAGTCAGGGCACATGCCTGGGTTGTGGGTCTGGTCCCCAGGAAGGGGTATGGGAGAGGCAACCCACACATTGATGTTTCTCCCCCTCTCTTTCTCCTTCCCTTCCACTCTCTCTAAAAATAAATAAATAAAATCTTTTTTTAAAAAAAGAACACAGCATCTAGCTCAAAACTGTGTACATAGTTGATACTTTGGGATCAGGTGTTAAATTTCTTTCAAAATTACATATTCTTGTAATGCGAGCCCCAGTCTCTCCTGGTTGGGGAGACAGTTGAACTAAGATTGTTGAACTTGCCTCCCCATACATAACCAACAATTTTTCTTCCCCACCCAAGACCCACCATCCCCTCTGAAGAAATCCAGCCTCTTACATCAGCTCTGTGGCTTGGGCAGGTAGCCTACGTTGTCTGCTCCTGTTTCCTCATCTCTAAAATGGAAGAATCAGATTCAATTAATGTTTGAAGTGTGGGGCATGCACCCACTGACAGGACATGAGATGGTTATTAGCAGTGAGTAGGTTTGGCTTTAGAAGGGACTGACTCATGTCAGAGGGAGCAGTGGGTTATACTGCCTCAGGTCCTTCCATTCCTTCTCATTCTAACGGCGGGAAGTCTGTTGGGCAGCACGCTACCTTTAACGCCTCTCTAGCTCTTGCCACCCAACCCTCTGTTACAACAATGACAGGCATCAATGCTTTGTTTTCACTGTACTTTTACTTTAACTGCTGCAATCAGTTTGTGGCATAGGATTCTCTAGTCATTAAACATTTCCTTTTCAAATGCATTTATTTAGATTTAAAAGAGAGAGGTTCTTTATATACAGGTCAAAAGAAGAGAAAACTTAAAACTTATCTTTGATGCTCGGGTAAGAATACTGGTTTCCTTTAAGCAGTGCTCACTGGAAGGGGCAGGGGGACCCTGCTGACGTGCTAGGAATGTGAACATTCTATACCTCAATCTGGGCAGCAGTTACAAGGATGTAAAAGTTCTATCTTAAAATTGAACTTGAAGCTCTGCACATCTCAATCAAAAAGAAAGAAATAGAACTTGTTTTGAAAATATAAATATTAAGTAAATAGAAATTCATGTGGAATATCAATATGGCAAAATGCATGCAGAGGGGTGTGTGCAGTTGAAGTTTGGACAATGATTCTAGCTCAGACGTTCTGAGACTCTGAGTACCTTGGAGGTCTAAGCCCGCAGGTTGCCCAGCACCTGGAGTAGGGGCATTCCCCAGGCAGTGGGCGCTTACAGTGGGCTGGCAACAGGGCTGTCCATCCCATCAGAAGAGCCCTTACTTGCCACTCCAGCTTTTTCCTGCTGCTCCTGGTCCTGGGTGCAGCTCAATCCCAGCTTCCTTTCTCTCTGCACATTGGCCCGAGCCTCAGCTGCATCTATCATCTGCTTCAAGCTCATTAAAATTATTTCTTTTTAGTTGCAAATGGGCTGTTTATGATGATCATTATTTGAATGGTCTGCGCCGGGCTCCGGGCTGTCTGTCTGCTGCTGATGGCCGGTTAATCAGATGAGTATCCACCCCGCCTGGGCCTGGCCCAAAGTCTGGGGCTGTGTTAATCATGGCTCTCTGGGGCTGGGGCTGGGGGCTGGGGGCTGGGTGAGGATCCGGAATTCTGCTTGATCATCAAAGGAGAGGCTAGCTGTGTGCGTGCACCCTGGTTCAGACACTCAGTTTCTAAAACTCTACTTCAGACTGCTTCTGGTTTATGTGGATGAGAGGGGATTTTTCTGTTCCTTCAAAATACAGTGCTGTGAGCTTTTTATTTTAAATGTGTTTACTTTTAAAGATTTGTCAATTCTGTCACTGGCCCACTTACCTTTGTTAAGGTTCAAATATCCTATCTTTTAGGGTGGGAGACAGTGGTTTTTAATGTCTCTGCTCGACACAGTAAGACTTGGCATTAGCCCGTCGGTCTTATGGTTTTTTTTTTTCTTTTTTGGTGAGATTTTTACTGACCTGTGAAATGTAAAACTGTTAAGAATCACTGATCTAGGGCGGTGTTTACTGAGCTCTCAGTTTATCTAAATATAAGATTAATATCGGCCAACATTTATTGAACACTTGATATTGTATTTGATGCTTTTCACATTTGTAGTGTTTAAAATGAGCTCCCTGAACACCCCCCAGCTAGTGGGAAAGTGGAGTAGAAGCCCTATGAAGATCAGGGCATTATAATTTTGCCTTTATAATCCACCAAGGAGATAATTCACCCCTGAATTATTAGAATAGACTAATTTACTTCTTAGTTCCCTGATTGAATCACCTAACAGACACATTAATGTGTTTGTTACCTGAGATAATGTTTGCAAGGAACTTACCATGATGCCTGATGCATGTAAGCACACAGTAAATGATAGTTGTGATCATTATTGTTGTTGTTGTTGTTAGTAAGCTTACCATAGAAATGCAACAAGAAATTAGGGTTGAAGGATGAGCGTATTTAGACAAAGCTGAAAAGAACATGGACTTAAGTCATACCCTCTGCTCTTCTAGGGTCGAACAGGAAAGATACCAGGATATGGGCTTACATGGGGCCAGGGCTAGGGCCCTGCTGATATTCCCCAGCCTAATCTCACCTCTTGTCATCAGAAATGTGGACAGAGCAGACAGATGCACACCCACCAGCAGTCTAGGAGGTTTGGGTGAAGGGAGCCAGGATAGTTGTGCCAGGCAGGTGGACTTACCCTCCTCTGGGATTTCCTCTCAGAGTCTGGTTTGGATGTTTGGAACAAGGAGTCCAAGTCCAGCCCCTACCAGGTATATTGGTTGCTGTGGTGCAGGGAGGGACAGTGGCCCAGAAATAAGAACGTGATGTCAGATACTTGACCATCCAAAGCTAAGCGATGTCAACTCAAGACCCAGTTCTGATTGTCCTCCAGCAATGTAAAAAATCACATCTTTGTCTTCAAGATGGACAAGAAAAACTGAGGACAACTATGAGCACTCTGCCAAAACCAAATTGACTGTGACACTCCAGGGTCTTCTCTCCTGCCAGGTGAGGTTCTGTCCACCTGGCCACACCACCTGGTTGGTATTTGTCTCCCTTTTATTTGTCCTATTGCTGAAAATACAGATCCCTTTCCAATCATTCAATTTTTTGTTTGTGGTTGATTGTAGTTTCTTTATTGGAAAATGATTATTTTTAGAAGATGATAAACCAAAAATCTCCATTTTCCCCCCTTCTGTCACCTTGGCAGATTGTTAGAAACTGTTTCTTCTTCTCTCTCCAATGGCACCTTATTCCTCACCTGGCTCAAAGTTCCATGGGGCACTTGAGCCCTAAGCCCCTGCACCTTCAGGTTGGTGTAGCCACTCCTGTAGCACAGAATTGGTTTCAGCACCTTGGAGAGCACCACATGCCCCGTTCCCATGCCTATTTTAATCTCTACCTTTATGCTTGGACCTTCTCCCTTCTGGTCTCATGAATCTCTGAAGAGGTTAGACATTTCTCCAAAAATAGAAATTCTCTCCCTGATTTCTCCCAAAGGCTCCATAGGCAGACACATCCTGAGTTCGGGGCAGGCTTTCCAGCTTCCGATGGGTGTGAGTTTTATGGTGCTATGGTGAACTGCTATTGAGCAGATTTACCGACTCTCAGACATGATATAAGACAATTACCATGCGTTTTGTCTCTTAGAGGGAAAAGGATTTGCAGCGGTTAATAGTACTTTTATTTCATTATCTAATGGTAAAAGTGTTTCATTGTGTGTGCAAGATGAATGCATATTAGCAATGACAAATGGGGTCTTTCAGCACAGTGCTGGGCCTCATCATACATATGTTAGATTAAAGAGTTCACCCTAGAAATACACCCTTGCATCTGCGTGTGTGTTTTTAATAAATCTGATTGCAGAAATTTATTGCATCACCGGATTTAGGAAATTATAGGGCTTGATTGCTGCAGATATAATCGGGTGATAAATACAGAAATGCTCCTCGAGTTATGGTCCAGAAAAAAAAGCCCATCTTGGGATGGTGCAAGAAAGCAGCAGACCACATAAACAGAGTATTTCTTGAATTATGCAAATGAAATCTATGACAATTCATGGTGAATTGTATTGCCCGTGTGAAACTGCCACCATTACAGTGAAGAAAGCTACAAAAGGAGTGATCAAATACACAGGTACAACCAGCAGACGTTGGCCGTGCTGCGTGTGAGCTGGAGCACCGCCCCCCCCCACCCTTCACTCTCTTTCTCCCCTCCATGGTATGTCCTGTAAACACCTGGCCTGGCGCCTTCATTGCACATTAGCAAGGCAACCTCCTAATCCATTTCTCCCGAATCCGGGCATCTTCAGTGAAATATTTCTTACACTTGAAGTGAACCTTAAATGATTTACGGCAGGATACACAAAAAGGTCAGCTTGCTTCTTATTGGCACCTTCATTTTTCCAAAATCATCTAAAATTAAAAAGCCATCTATATCTTAAAAGGCATATTTATGAACCCTTAAGAGTAAGTAAGTCGTAGTTGGAACAGTTCCCACCTCTGATATATGAAAGCTGTCGACAGCACTTGCTTCCACTATGATGTGCCCATACAATATGTCGCACTTTACTATTTTGACACGGTTTGGAGATGTTTTTCTACAGTTACTGACAAGCTTATGCCATCACTCCTTTGGAAATTTAAGAGGTGGGGCAGGAGGGTGGGGGAAAGATGAAAAAAAAACAAACTCCACCCAACTTTATGGGAGATTATTGATCTGGCCCGACTTCAGACCAGCAAAAAGAGCTGTCCTGGTTTTTTTTTTTTTTTTTTTTTTTTGGTTGCATCTCCAGTTTCGTAAATTATTCATTTGTACCAGGAGTCAATATCCTGTCTTTTCTCAGCTTTGTAAGTTAAGAAAACTTGTTCGGAATACTGTTTTGTATGATGATTAAAAAGGAAAAGGAGGGAAAAAATCTTTTTCTTTTCTCTCTCTCTCTCTCTCTCTCTCTTTTATTGTTCCAGAAGGAGCTTAATTCCGTCGCTTCTGAGCTGTCTGCACGGCAGGAGGAGAGTGAACATTCTCATAAACATTTAATTGAACTCCGCCGGGAATTTAAGAAAAATGTACCTGAGGTACAGTATATTTGCTGTTACAGAATTAACTCAGTAGGAATGCAGATTTTTCTCTGTTCAAACTATATTTTGAAAACTGTAGACATAAGTGACTAACAAGAAAAGAAGCTAATTAGCCCCAAAGAAAAATTATGGCCCCCAACCTTTTGGGGTTTCTTGGTCCCGTGGTGCTCAGCAGCACTGTCTAAAGTAAGGGCAGGATGCTTCTGCACTGAAGTCATTGTTTTTGAGGGCTCTATAAAACATCCATTTTCTCCCCACATTCATATAAGTCAAATGCTTGGCCTTGATGGCAAAAGCTATTTGTCTGGAGTTCTTGGTTTTATTTTGCTTTTCCATTGGTGTCTGAGAGATGACAGCTACAGCCACCCGCTTCGTCCTTCCCTCCATCTCTGAAACCGCCTCCCACCCCCACATACATGCCTCATTCTTCCCCTCCACCCCGTCCCTTACAACCCCAGCCACCAGCTTTGTCTTTCCCAGCTGCCAGGAGGGTGGTCCAGATAATGACCAGCCCTAAACAATGTAAGGGCCCCATCAGGAGAAGGGGCTAGAAAGGACTTGTTTCTGTTCTTTACAGAACGAATGTGTGAATTCCTTTCCCTCCTCTCTCAGGCCCCCTGTTGCTTCTCATTTTTTTTAATGATAAAGTAAACACAGATAGGAAAAATAAAGCCTTCTGACTCCATGTAATGTTGGAAGCTGGTGGCACCTCAGAGCCATTATGGGAAATGGAGGCCCCGGCTATCCTGAGCTGGCTGTGCTCCTCCTGGCAACTTAGCTTAGCTGCCTGTCCACACCTGCTCAGGTGGCCTGGCTCTTGGAGGAGGTGAGAGCTCCTACTATCAGACCTGGAGGTGTTGATTCCACTCTGCCTGCTAGAATCTTCCAGGGGTCTTGGTGCCATCTCACTGATGGAGGAGGGGTCGGTGAAAAGATGGAGAAGACACAGGCCCACCCAGGGTCTGGGCCATGTGGGCAATCTGTTAGCTGTGAAATCCTCCTCACCCAAGTCATGAATATCTTTGATTCTTCAAGGCAAGAGAGGGAAGTAGGATCTCGCTAGAACTTGGCTGTGGAGCAAGTCTGGCAGGAATCTAAGGTTTGAGAACTTAGGGAAAGTGTACTTAGAGAAGGGGCAGGAATCTCAGGTCTGTTTTCCATGCCATGGCTTTAGAAAGGCCAAACATGGTGCTTGCTTTGACTCCAGGAGCTAAGAATGGTAATACTGAGCGACTTTCCCTTCCCTTTTAGAACAGAGAACAGCTTGGTCTTTCAATTGATTTTTCTGCCCAGAATGAGTACCAGAGGCTTTGCCTCTGTCTCTCCAGTCTCTGGGAAGCAGCAGAGATGAAACGTAACCTTCCATCTCATCCCCCTTCCCTGGGCCCAAGCAAGGAGGGAAATCCAGGCCAGGTTTTAAGCCTTGAGTTTGGCTTACATAATTTTAATACTGCATAATTATGCAATTATGTAATTAGGAGGAATAAGTTTCCATTCCTATTATAGTCGTGCCTCTAAAAATTTTCATTTTTGGAGCTGGTCTCTCCTGATGGGGAGAGTCATGCTAAGGCTTTACTTAAGAACATCATCTGGCTGGTGGCCAGCTCACAGCCCGCTGGTGCCTTCGCTCATCTCCCCTGAGGGCTTAAGCAGACAGTGCACTGGCCCAGAGTCCTGTTAACCCCTCCCTGTGGGGCCTCACTCACACTTGAATCCCTAAACTCACTTGAGCGTGGGCTTCTGAAAGAAGCCTCTTTGGGGAATCTGTAGACCTGCATCAGGTTCCAGCCATGCCACTCAGGACTTTGAGCAAGCCAGCCCCCTGGGGGGCCTCGGGCCCCCTGTCTGTAAATTCAGGGGACTGGGGAGTCGGTTCCTGAGTCCCTCCTGGCACTGACATATCCTGAACCTGAACCAGAGTTGTCCTGCCCAAGTGTTTTCTTGATCCACGGATTTTACAGTAAGTTGCCAGTGTTTAGCATCTCAGGAGATTTTACCCAATAACCTGGATTTCCAGTGTCTTTGAGATACTCAGTAGATCTGGCCACACAGAGACTCTATGTCCACATGATGATAGTCACCACACAGAGCTGAGCAGCTTCCACCCCCATTAGGCTTGTGTTCCCTTCAGAAATTTGCCATGGGACCTCCCAGCCTGCCTCCCTTGTGTCCACTTCCCCACCTGACGGCAGTTCGGCTGACAACCTTTGACCTACGTTGTCTTTTCCATTGCTGTGGTTTCTTGTGATCAAATCCGCTAGGTTCACATGCACTCCCTGAGTCCCTTCTGAAGATGTCCAACATGCATCTGTACATCCGCAGCTCTGAGAAGCCCTAGGGGACATGTCTGTCAGTGAGGAGGGGAGCCCAGGACCCAGAAGAGGGATTTTTCCCCCCCAGTGCAGAGGCCACGCAACCTTATTCTTTACCTGAGTGTAGGTATTCTTCTGCCCATCTCTTTTCCTTCCTGCTTCTCTCTGCTGCCACCTCCTTCCCCGTGCTCTCAAGTGCCCCCAGCTCCTCTTCTGGGGGATGGGGGTCACGTTTCTTGTAGGCTCTGGCTGACAGCCAATGAGGCTCACAGGGAACTGGAGCATTTAGGGTTGGGATCTTGGGACAATTGATTTTAAAACCCTCTCTCTTGTACACTGGGGAGAACTCCTAGGAGTTTACCAGGGGAGCCCTTGGGACTTGGAACCTCAATGTCACTTGTGCAAAGCAGGAAATTAGGTTCTGGAAATAGGAGGCTCCCTTCCAAAGACAGCCCATCGTCATAGGGGTCCTCAGACCTTTATAGAGCCCCTCCTCTGAGCTGGATGCCTTGAGGGGTGATCCAGCCAATGTGCCAGAAGCCCTATGCTCTGGTGGGGAAGGAAAGGTGAATACAGTGTGATGTCGCTAACGTGCTGGGTGGGGAAGCAGAGATGGCGATCTGATGGAGATAGATGGAGATAGCCCCTGAGCAGCACCGAGGGGACAGAAGGTTTTCATGAAGGGACTTTGGTGACATAACCCCCAGTGGAGATTAGGGGTCACCTCTCCAGTCCCCACCCCAGAGTACCCACAGTAGACCACCAGTCTCACAGGTCCTTCACATCAAAGAGGATTCCGTGATCAAATCCATTGGAGAAATGAGACTTCCTCTGTCCCTCTGCCAGAAGTTCCCCGTGTGCATTATAGCACAGGTTCCAAAAGTCCTGCAAGGAAGAAACTTGGTGTTGGACTTGATATGTCCCCTTGAGTGTGTGTCCCTGTATAGGTGTATATAAGAGGAACCCTTCAAGGTGCCACTGAGTGCAGGGTCCATGAGACACTTTGGGGAATGCTGACCTAAGGCACGACAGTGAGCTGCAGTCAGGGGCCACTGTTGTCCCACCTGGCACTGTGGTGAACTCTTCACTGATCTCTTTTTCAGGAAATCAGAGAGATGGTGGCTCCTGTATTAAAAAGCTTCCAAGCTGAGGTAAGACTCAAGGTCCCTGGCATGTCCCAAACCCAATTCTGTCTCCTGTCCCACCTAGAGTTGCCAGAGGAGGCCAGCAGCCTCTGGAAGCTTGGGAGGAACTTCTCTACCCCATTCCCTCTAGGTCAGCCAGTGGTGTTGTGAGAAGTATGGGCTCTTTGTTGGGTTCGATGGGATTCATGTGTCTGAGCCAAGAAATCCCCCTCGTCTTAGATATCGCCCAGCCTTGCACCAGCTCTGCTATGTATGATATCCGTGGCCTTTAACAAGCCACCTTACCTTACAGGCCAGTTTCTCATTTTTGGAGGCTTGTACTTGCTAACCCTTGCTCTCCCCCATCATTCCGCTTGGTTTTGCTTCTCAAAGAAGGCAGCCTTGCAGATAAGTCCAAACACTTACCTGCCTGTTCCAAAATCCTCTCCACTACCCCACATTCTTTCTATCCCACCCATCGGGCCCCACTTCCTTTGGCAACAGCTGAGCTATCCTCGGACCAGTTTCTGTTGCCTGCGTGGAGCCCTGAGATGGGGCTGGACCTCCCCCACTTCTCCTCTTGGTTCGACTTTGTGGTCAAGGCTCTATGAATGCCCACTTGTCCAGCGGGCACAGGAGGTGGGCTAGGAAAACAGTGAAATTGCACCAAGGCAGGAGAGATTGATCCTCACATACCCCGCCCTCATGGGCTTGTCTCTGTCTTCCCCGGGATGCAGGCAGGGCCCCTGAAAGACTGGTCCTTCTCAGCACCCACCAGCAGAGACACGTTTTAAGTCTGTTGTCTGCCAAGCGCTACATTACTTTAGATCTGTCTCTTTGGAACTGCATAAGCGTATAAGGCAATATTAAAGTAAACAGTAACTGGATTTACACAAATGTCGCTGATTTCCATATTTTTCATCCCTTCGTTTTATTACTGAGTTGACTGATATGCTTATTTATTTATAGGGTCATTCAGTATTGATTCATTTGGTTGTGAGGTGCCTGAGCTGGAAGGGAGGGGGAAAAAAGGAAAAACAGAAAGAAGACTAATAATGTTGGGAATGTGTTATCATGGCATTGTGTTTCTGTAAAAAAGAGGTCCCCGTCTGCCAGCTCCTGGTCCCACGAGGGCCACTCAGCACACAAGGCCTCTCAGGCAGCTGATCCCTTTGCGCAGCCCGGAGGCAGGCATTGAGTTTTTTGTACAGAGCATTACGTTTTCGGTTGTTCCATCATGTGGCTGGGTGTGATGGAGCTTCTCTTACTACTTAGAGCCTTGGTTTCCCTGTTAGATGAGCATACAGACACTATCGACTTTCTTCATGTTGTTCTGCGAATGAACTGAGATATAATGCAGGGGAAGGGTTTCATGTAATGCCTGGCACGAAGAGCACAGACTCCAGAGTCAACCTGGGTTCGAATCCTACCTCTACCAGTTACTAGATGTTTGGTCTTGTGCAACTTATTTGACCTCCCTGTGCCTGTGTTTCAAAATCTGTAAAATGAGATAATAATCTTAACCTACTTCATACGGTTGTGACTGAGGAAGAACTAATCTAATGTCCATGGGGTGCTTAGAAAATTGCCTTGAGTATTAGAAGTCTTGGTTGTTTATTATCCCTATTGCCAATGACCTCCAACATTGGCTTCTTTAGCCTTCATTATATCAGGGTTGGATTCTGCCTCTTTCTTAGGTGCTTAAGGCTTTTTATCCAAAAGAAGGAGCCTTTCTGTCCCTGTAGAAAATAGAGATGACTTATGTCATTTTTTCACTAAAAGAAAGAGTTAAACCTTAGGTTTGATTAATGATCCGGAGAAGACCCATATTCAGGGTGGTGGGAAGCAAAGGCAGATAGGACGTAGGTCCGGCTTCAGTCTCAGCCCTGCTGCTTACAGTGGCTGTGTGGCTTGGGGGACGTTTCTTAACCTCTCTGCGCTACAGCTGGCTTTCTCTGGCAAACGTGGCTAACAGGAAGGATTTAAAGCACTAAGTAGATGCAGTTGACAGGGTGTCTGGCACACAGTTGATAGTCAGTGTTGGGGGAGAGAAAATCTTAGTGGGGCCAAAAGGAGAGACAAAGCTGAATTCTCATTTCCAAACCTATTTGGCTTGTTGAATAGACACTGTTGTAATAGCTGGGGATCTTCAAAGAACTTCATTAATTTTCTTAAGATGGCTTCCCATTGTCCCTTTAATGTACCAAAAAGACGACATTTGTCTGGAGTTTGATTTCTGAAACCCCTGCTTTTCTCATGATCTATTTACTAATCCATTGCAGCAGACTGGCTCCCGCCCTCCAGACACACACCTCAGGGGAGACACATCACCATAGAAAGGTGCTGTTCATGAAAAGCGGCCTCTTCACCCAGAACAAGCTGCACATGCACAGGCCGTTCGTAATCCAAATTTTCATTTTAATTTTTTTAATGAGGGTTTATCCTTTATGCCTCTTCCCTCTCACCATCTACCAGGCCCTGGGCTCAGAGCTGAGGATTCCCCAGAGCACATTAATCACCGCCCAGGAATATTCCCTGAGGCAACCCCTTCCCTAGTCACAGAAACTAGCCCATGAAATGCCACAGGGCATTCCTTCTTCCCCAGAACGGGCCTCTTGTTGCAATGGAACATGTTCAAGTTCATCCCTCAATTTCACTCTCCCCGCCATGGCACACACAGAATCTGGGCCTCCCTTTTATCTTTTCATGCTGTACATGTGAGTGTGGGCCTTGTATTTACTTATTTTTTTTAGTCTGTGTGTGTGCTGGTGGGAAGGGGGCGGAGAGGAAGTGAATTTGCCCTGCTGTGAATCAAGGAAGCTTTTCCTCTCCGCCTTGATTGCTCACAGGCCAGCCTTGATTCCCCTGCTCAGTGAGACAAAGACAGCCAAAGAAGGTGGCTTAATGGAGACAGCTTGAAATGGCCAAAGTTTGAATATCCTTGCTCACAGAGAAAAGAGCAAGACGAAAGCCCCGCTAATTACAAAAGTTGCTTTATGAAAGATAATTCAAAGCAATAATTTAGCAAACATAATCAAGTCGCACAGATGGGGTTGTTGATGGATGGATTGCAACATGCAATTAGCAGTTCTCGCAGTTACATATCATTAACCCTCCGAGCGCAAAAATTATTTTCTCATTATTAGTTGAAAAGGTAAAATTAAGCTGACTAGACAGTAAAGGAACAAACTACAATTAATTACCTTCATTTATTACAGTCATTATTTTAAACTTATTTTTACTTGGAGAGAGAGATGAAAACATCTAAATTAAAAGTTTTGTTATGCTAAACCAGAGGTGAAACTTTTCAGAGGAGCACGTGCTTCGGCACAGCCCAGAAGTCGCTGCTGGGGGAGTTTTTTCTCTGTCTTCCTCACCTTGCACCACAAAGGCCCATGTGGCCGTGTGATAGTAAGCCCTTTGGGTTGAGTTGAAACAGACACACTCACCTGGTCCTGATCCAAACACAGCAGTTTGCCAGCCAAGGGGGCTTTATGTCTCTGAGCCACTGTCTCCTCATCTGTACGTTGTGGCAGCTCATGGGATTGCAGGAGCTTCAGTGAAACTTCTCTTTCAAGTGGCCAGTAAGTCATTTGTTCTTATCATGGTGGGTATGTCTGGTCGCCTGGGCTGAGGCGTTCTCTCCGTGCCATCTTGGGGTCAGAAGGAGCTCTCATGGTGTGACCACCTTCTAGAAGCTTCTAGAGCAGGCCAAGACGCTGCTTACCAAGAGATGTGTTCTTCATCAGTTGAGTCCATGCAATCATTTATTCACTCACCAAACATTTATGGAGACCCTCCTGCATACCGGGTGGTGTTCTTAGATGCTGGGCCTGGTGAACATCACAACCTGTTGCCAACTTGACCCCTCTTCATGTGGGGGGAGGGCAAACTTTTGTGCCCTCCCAGAAGGGCCCGCCCTTCTGCTTGGCACCTTGGAGGTCCTCTCAACAAATATTCATGGGACACCTACTGTGTGCAGGCCCAAGTGAGAGGTGTGGAAGGCCCACAAAGTGTGGGACACCATCTTTGCCCTCAAAGAGTGTCCCTGGGGTTCAGTCCCTATGACTGAAATGACTTCTAGGAATCATGTCAAGAGCCTGTTGGTTTCCTCCCAGAAGTTCTGCTTGTTTGCTGAGCTTCACGTTCACACCTGTCCCCATGACGGACGCACGGCTGCCCCCATCCACACACGTCTGCATTATGTCATGGCCCTCTGCCATCAAGAGATGGAGCCTGTGTCTCCATCCTTTGAAGCTGGGCTTGTGTCCACGTCACCCAATAGAATGTGGTGCAAGTGACCCTGTGCCAGTACCAGAGGCCTTAGCTGGCCTGGCAGCTCCACATCCTGCCTCTTCCAGCACAGCCTTCCATAAGAGGTGTGACCACCCTGCTTTGAGCAGCCCTCCCACGGGGAGAGGCCCTGGTGGGTGAGAGAGGAGTACCCAGGAGGCAGACACAAACTCAAGGAGCCCTACTGGCCACGAAACCCAGCTGAGCCACCAGGTCACTGTAGCCCAGTCAACCCAAAGACAGGTCAGACGGAGTCGTTCGGAGCCACTGTGCCCTAAGTAGTTACTTACAGCAGTAAATCACCAGGACACCCACCTTTTCAGCACACAGCTTCTTTCTCCTCTTTCCCACTTCTTACTCTCATCTCCTTCTCTCCTCTCCCTTCCTTTTCGCTTCTACCTTCCCCTCCCTTTTCTTCTTTGCTCCCAGCCCCTCCTGTAGCCTTGAGGCACATTTAGTCTTCTCCAGACATTTTCTTCCAGCACCAAGTTCTTAGTCCTCCATCTCTGTGCAGAGTGCAGCCTTCTCCCCTCCTCGTTCCCGAGGGAGAGTGGTAGAAACCAGTGCCCGCACATACAGCCTCCACAGCTTCAGGCCTGGCATTGCCCTCCTGGGCCCAGGGAGGGTGTGTCAACTGTTCTGAGGCATTTGTCTCTCCCCCTTTGCTTTCTGTCTAGTGGGAGCAGGTGCATCTCTGAGACAAGCTCCAATGGCTACAGTGGGTGAGAAGCAGACTCAGTACAAGTTCTGTTTGTGGAGGAACTGGGTGTGCACTGAGGCACGGGGAGATCAGAAGGGGCAGGAGAATTCAGGCACAGGAGGGCAGTGTTGGATGGAGAAAGCCCTTAGGGCAGGAATCCAAGGCCGGTGCTGACTGCACCTCCACGTGTTTGCACTCACTGTTCTCTCTGCCTGGAACGCTCTCTTTGCCCTCCCTGTCCCCTTGCCTAAGTAACTCCACTCAGGGAGTGGGGAAGCCCACCCCGACCCCCCCTAAGCCTCTGGTCGGGCTTAGAGCCTCCCGCCATGGCACTTGGTGTTAGTCATCCTTACTCGTCTGTCTGAAGGTGAGGGGCACCAGGTCTTTCAGGGCCTTGGGGCCCCGTTAAGTACCCTGGCTGTGACTCCGAATGGGGTGGGAGCCATGGGAGTCCTTGGAGTGGAGGAGAGAACCGCTCTGAATGAGGTCTTAACAGACTCCCTCTGCTGCTAATCTGATGGCATGGGGGGGTCTCCGACTTCTCAGAAATGACGGAGAGGAGGAGGCTATACCCCTCCTACCTCCCACTTGAGCCCCCACGCCCCCACTCGAGCCTCTTCTCACGGCCCACGTTCACTACCCGGGGCCTGAAGTCATCAGTCATCTTACCCCCACCATCTCTCCTAGCCCTGGACACCGAGACCCCTGCCTTCCCTCCCAGGCAGTTGTGGGTGGGGAAGCGGATCCGAACCCAGGTCAAGGTGTCAAGGGGTCTGGTCGTGTCCTGCAGTGAGCTGCCTGAGAGAGGCGAGGAGGGCGTCCATGCAGCCCAGGTTACCTGAGACAGGCACGTCCCTCCCTGCCCAGGCCCTGGGTCCCCTCTTGTTCTGCATCTGCCTGCAGGACTCCTACAGGTTAATTACAGGGCTTTTTTCTTTCTTTCTTTCCATTTAACATTATTTGCTCTTTGATATCATAATTTTCTTGCTCCCCAAACTACCCTTCTCTGTTGCTCCCAGCACTGGCGCGACCATTCCTTTACATGTAGGGCCACCTTGGGGCCACAATAGACGTTTGACATGTGCATTCCTGAGCAGCCTGCAGGGCTGGGAAGAAGGGGTCTTGCTGGCCAGGGGGACCCAACAGGGAGACAAGTGGTGGGGGCAGACATGGGGTCTGAAGCCGGATTGGCAGCCTTGCATTCTGGCTCATCCACTTCCCAGCTGTGTGATCCTATGCAAGTCACTTACCTTCTCTGGCTCTCAGTTTGCTTGGCTTCCCCTCTCCCTTTTTGTGAGGCTTAATTCACATCCAACATTGTATTAGTTTCAGGTATACAACATAGTGATTCAGGATCTATACACGTTGCAAAATGATCAGCACAGTAAGTCTGGTTAACACCCTTGGCAACTTTTAATTGAAGATCATAGGGCCTACCTCATAGGGTCAATGTGAGAGTTAAACGAGTCGATACTGGAAAACCCCAAGAACAGAGCCCAGTGTGTAGCGGACATTCCTTGAACTTCAGGCGGCATTCCTAGCGGATGAGCTGAGACTTGCCTCATCATGTTTGCTCCTCCCAAGAGCCCCATGAGGAGGCTTCTGCTCTCATCCTTTTCTCCACTGCGGTAACTGAGGCTTAGCACCCTGCACATGGTGGTGAGTGGGAACTCAGGCTGGGCCACCAGCCAGCAACATTTAGGGAGCATTTAGTGATGCCTCTTGCACACCACCACCTCTCAGCAACACGACGAGGGAGGTGCTGCTGGTATCTTTTTTTACAGGTGAGAAACCAGGGCCAAAGAGGTCAAGTGGCTTATCTAAGCTCATGCAGCTCTTCAGCAGAGGAGATGGTGGAAGAACTTCATCTTAGAGGGCTAATTGTGGTCCCTGGAGGGACCTAGGGGGTGCAGGAGTAGTGCAGGACTAGCTGAAAATTTAGATTCTAGATTGAGGGCCTAAATGGGACACTTGCTGGTGGTTAGGGCTGGGGGCGACCTCATCATTCAGCCAGACCCATGCCTTACAGCTGTGTCTTTGGTGAGCTTTTTCAGGTGGAATCTCCCAGGGAAGCCCAAAACATACAGGGAACTGGGATTCGAACTCTGGTCTGCGCACCTAGCCCAGGACTTGGCATATAGTAAGTGCTCAGTAAACAGGGTGTCATTTGCAGCTTAAGTCAGAGGCAGCAAGAAGGACTTCTGTCCCTCCTTACTGCCCGCAGCCAGCCCACACACACTCATACTCATACTCCTTATATCTCCTCTTTGATGACTTCATAATGTTGATGGTGCGAGTCTTCTTGGCTCCCCTAACTGAGTCTTGCCTCTCTGGCTTCATCTTGCTCAGCTTGAGGTAAAACTTATAATGAGCTGAACATCCTTCTGGATTTCGTATTAAGAACCCACCAAAGCATCATTGAACCTGTCATGCCATATTACAACCAAATTAAGAACCAGCAGCAATCCTCTTTCGTTCGGTATCATATGCCTTATAAAGTAAATTATTAATGCTTTTCCCCCCAGTTAAGCAGTTATTTGCAGTTGTTCCGGGTATTTCTCATTAGAAATAACATCATCTAAAGAATGATATTGATTGATTTTTTTAATCTTGGAATCACGGACGTGAAGCACATATTTATGTGACATTCCCTTTAACTAGAATTCTCATGCTTTATTTTTATATTATTGATCTTTTTGACACGAATTGCTTTTTGGCCTTGTGCGCATGTTGTAAGCTTTCCGCCTGCAGAGGAATGGGCTGAGCTGGGAAGAATGATCGTTCCAGCGGCTTGGCGGTAACATTCCCGCACATTTAACAACAATTAGTCTATGCTGATGCCACGGTCAGCTTTCGTGTATGAAAATTTACAAGCCTTTTAATGGACTGCATTATGGAAGGCCAGGCGGGGCCACACAATGGGAAGATGAGGCCACAGGGAGCACATCCATCTCGTGCTGCCGTCAGCCAAGCATCTCTTAGCACTCACGTCTGCCTGGGTGTTGAGGGTCGGGGGGATGGCAAAAGCAAAAGCTAGTGCAGCAGCCACACCAGTGTCGTGGGACATATGGCCATTCACGCAGTCACGCATGCATTTGTTAATTCATGGTTGTTTATTGAGCACCAACTATGTGCCAGGCATGGTGCCAGGTGCCAGGCTAATGTGGTAAACATTATTGTTTAGTCATGTGTTTCAGAAATGACTGAGCACCTACTGTGTGCAGACCTGTGCAGGGCCCTGGGAATACAGCAGGGAGCAGGACAGACATGGCCCTGTCCCTGGGGAGCTCACAGCACAGCGAGGGACAGGCACTCAGATTTGAAAGGCAGTATGTACAGTGGTTAGAAGCAGTCTGAAACCAGACTGCTTGGGTTCAAATCCCAGCTTTGCTACTGAGGCAAGTTATTTTTCTCTGTTTGCCTTGGTTTCTGGAGGTGTAAAATAGAACTCATAATAGCCCCTGACTTATAAGGTGAATACAAGGATTAAATGAGGTAATAGAGGTAAGTGCTTAAAACAATGTCTGGCGAAGAGAAAGGTAGATTGGTGTCAGAGGCTACGATTATCTTGAGTATTGTGATTACGATTGTGAAGTCATCCCGCGGTACAGTAACTAATGGATGTGCTGAATACTTCAGAGGCAAAATGCAGTTGTACCCAGAAAGACCCCATTCTTGCCTTCCCCTTGACCCAGCTTAGACTGCATGGCCCCCTCAGGTCCTTGCCAAGGCGGGGAGCCTGAAGTGCCATCCCCAAACTTAGGTACTAGAGAAGGAACCTTCCTGGATGTGGGTGTCCTGGGTGAGGCGGGCCCTGCAAGAGGCCCTCCGTCCTCCAGTGTCATGGCCAAACCCTCCCCATGCCCTGAGCGGCATGAGTGAGGCCCAGAGGGGGTGAGAAACCCACCTAGGGTCACACAGTCAGGAGAAGGAAGGGCCCCGATACTATTTTGGGCTCATGTAATCCCTAGACCCAGATCGGGCAGCTGGTAAAGGCAAAGGAGCAGGATTTGGAGTCTTGGAAAGCCAGGTCCAAGCCCCACTACACTCCCTACTGACCTAGGCAAGTCACGTCACCTCCAGCCTCAGTCTCCCAACCTGTAAAATGGGTTCTTGTAATACCCACCTTGTTTATCCCAGGGACATGGGAGTGGGAGTCCACAGGATCACCCAGGTGAAAGGAATTTGCAAACTAAAGTGGAACCCAGAGGTGAGTTCCAAAGGGTGGTCCATGGGCCAGCAGCATCTGCGTCAGGGTTGAGTAGAAATGCCTTCTTGCTCCCAGGTCTCCTGAGTCAGAATCTGCAGTTTGACAAGGTTCCCCAGCGATTGGGTGATTTGTGTGCACATTATGGTTTGAAACGCTCTACCTTAGACAAGCCCACTGGCTTTCAGCCTTGGCTGCCAAGTGGAATCTCCTGAGGGCTTTAAAAAAATACTGAGACCTGGTCCCACCCCAGAGTGTCTGACATTCTTAGTCTGGTGTGAGGCTTGGGCATCAGGGTTTTAAAAGCTTCTGCTGGTGTTTCTAATGCAGGGGTGTCAAACTCATTTTCACCAGGAGCCACATCAGCCTACCGGTCGCCTTCAAAGGGTCAAATTTAATTTTACAACTGTATAAATGTAACTACTCCTTAACAGTTAAGCGAGAGCTTGGCACTGCTGCCGAGTAGAAACAAGGTGCTGGGCCGGATAAAACAAGGTTCAGCCTGTGGGCCTTGTGTTTGCCACCTGTGTTCTAATGGGTAAGCGCCTCTGCCCTGGAAGCCCATCATCTGATAGGGGAGGAGACAGACACCTGGCATCAATGAGTGGTGCTGGTAAATGCTGAACTACTGGCTGGGGGGAGGGGGTGCTGATTTGTAGCATCTGCCGATTGTCATGGTGTAAATGCTCCCACCGTGGCAATTTCAAGCAGCCCGCATGGAGTTGGGAAGAAAGGTGCAGGAGTAGCATCTGTAGCATTTCTACCATGCAGACAGACGATAGATGTACATATCCTCAAAGCAAAGCAAAGAGTAAAATATAATCAGATAATTAGGAAGTGATGAGTCCTATTTCCCTTTTTTTTTTTTTCAATTTTGTGTGTGCGTGTGTGTGGAAAAATGTACATAACAAAGTTCACTCTCTTAGCCATTGTTAAGTGCACAGCTGTGTGGCGTTAGGCCCATTCACCTTGTTGCACAGTAACACCTTCGCCCGTCTCCAGAGCTGTTCTCGTCTTACCAGACTGACACTCTGCACCCGTCTAACGCCAACTCCCCACCCCGCAGCCGCCGTTCTGCTTCCTGCCTCAGCTTGTGCCTCCTCTGAGTCCTTCAAGAAGGGGAACCGTACTGCAATTGTCTCTTTGTGATGGGCTAATTTCACTCAGCACAACGTCCTCGAGGTTTATCCATGTTGTAGAACCATTATTTTTAATACAATTTATTTATCATAATTACAGGTTTATAGGAGGTAATTTTTAATAATGACTACATTTAACAACCAGCTTGCAAAATTCCTGAAAATCTTAACAATCAGCTTTTGCAAGCTGCTGCAGGCCCAGCCCCAGCATACCACTGGAAGTAATTCTAAGCCATAAGAACAGAGATACAAATGGCAGGCTTTAGGACAGGAATTGGCAAACTATGGCCCTCAGGCCAGAGTGAAGTTTTATTGGAATGCAGCCACGGCCATTCACTTACGTGTTGCCTGTGGCTGCTTTCCCACTGCAATGGCGAAGTGGAGAAGTTGCAAAAAACCTGTATGGCCTGCAAAGCCAAAAATATTTATTATCTGTCCTTTTACAGGAAAAGTTCAGTAACTCCTGCTTTTACGTGTATAGGGAATGGGACAGACTGAATCGACTTAGTCATTCATTTACCAGTGAATATTTACAGAGCACCTTCTGTGTGCCAGGCACTGCTCTAGGCACAGGAGCGAACAAGACAAAGTCCATTCCCTCCCTGAGCTGACCTTCTGAGGAAGACAGATGTCATTCAGACACCCGAACAAGTAAATACATGATTACTATCTACAGCAGGGGCTGTGACAAGGAGCCCCATGGGGCTAGGAGAGCATCCTGGGATGTCAGGGAGGGCTTCCAGGAGGAAATGACCTATGAACTGAAGCAAGAGTAGGAACCTTCTAGCCACAAGAAGGACAGAATTTCTTGCCAGAGAATTGCATGCAGATGCCCTGAGGCAGGAGGGAAGGTGGGCATTGCAAGGGCTGAAAACCAAGGAGAGGTGGCTAGAATCCCCAGATCCTCACCTGTGCCAGCCTCTAGTCCCCCAGACCCACCTGCCAACACAGAATCGCCTTGCGCCAGGCCCACCCTGGCACACCATTGCCTCCCCACCTCTGAAACCCCCTCCGCCCCCCTCCTTCCTAGTCCTAGAGCCCACACTGCCACAGACAAAGGTCTCTTACTTATTTCCTCCCTGGGATTCATGAACTCCAGCCCTGTCATAAAATTCCCAGCATAAACACAAAATAACATTTAATTAAAATACATAAAACTAGATATTCATGGGGACAAGTAAAGATTAAAATCAGCCAGGTCCTATGTCCCAAAGCTAAGCAGAGGCCCTGCCCTGAGACCCTGCCCTGAAGCAGGCCATGGGGCTAGGGGACAGGTGTGGGTTTCTGTATCCTGAGCCACATTCACCTGAGGAGGAAACCAAGACTCGGAGAGGGTGAGACATCAAGATCACACAGCTAAGAAGTAGAAGAGCTGGGATTCCAGCCTGCATGTGTGTACAGTGGTCCCAGCAGCTCACTCCTGCAGCAACAACACCAAACACAGCTGGGGTTTACTTCTCACTCATCACAGTGCATGCTGGTTGATGAGGGGAGGGGAACTGCACTTCACACAGTCATGCAGGGATCCAGGCTTCTTCCACCTTAGGCCTCTACTCTTCTCTCTGTCCCCAAGTCCCCTTCATTTAGTCAGTATGTGAGGAAAGAGGAAAAAAATTGTGGATCTCATGGGAGGTTCCCAAAAGCCAGGCCTGGAGCTTGGCCACATCATTTCTGCCCACATTCCCTCAGCCAGAACTCAGTTATGAGGCTACATCCAATTTCAAGGGAGGCTGGGAATATAGCCTAATCTTGTGTGCCCAAGAAGGTAATGATAACCAGAGTTGTGTGAGCCCAGAACCTGCCTGCTACACTGCGGATTCCCCAGTGGGTGAAGCACCCACCTCATTAGCTATCGGGGATGGCACTGGAACACAGACCCCTTTACCCAATAGGGTTGGCACATGTTGGACAGGTGACCAGGAAATGGAGTTCAAGGGGCCTGCCAAGTCCAGGGGGCAGCAGAGCCAGAGCAAGGAAGTATTTTAACAATTTGGCAGGTTTTATAAAGCTCCTACTGTGTGTCCTGCTCTGTGCTGGACTGGCTAAGAGAAGAAATTAGCTCTGTCCAACAAAGAAGCCAAGCCCAGATACCCACTGTCTACGAAGAAAGAGGCAAGAAAATCAGGGAAGACTTCCCTGGTGAAGGTGAAGGCCCAGCTCAGGTGAGGAAACCTTGGGCAGGAGGGAACACAGAGAGTGATACGTGGTGGTAAGAGCACAGGCTTGGGTGTCAGGCAGACCTGGATTCGTGCTCCAGTTTGATCAATAGCCCAGTGATCTTAGACAAGTCACTTCCCCTCTTTCTGAGCCTGTTTCCTCATCAGTAAAATGGTACAGGGTTTACAGGGTTTCCACGAGGATAAAATGAGATAGTCGTGTGTGGAGTGTTTGGCCCAATGCACAGCACATAGAAAGCTTGAATGAAGACTGTCTTTCATTGGTTGTTTTGTGACTGTGTCACTGACCCTACCTGGAGCTGTGATATGTGGGCGTTGGGGAGAGGACAAGGCCAAGGAACACGTTTGGGCAGGACAGAGGGCCCCTGAATACCAAGGTAAGTCTGAGATTTGTCTCATGGACAGAAGGAGATGCTACAAGTCTTTTCATACATGAGCACAGCATGACCAGAAGCCTGTTCTAGAAAGACCCCTCTGGAGCTGTGGGGGGTTGGGAGGGGGCTGACTCCGGAGTCAGGATTTGGAGCACTTGAGGTATGCAGCCATAAGGATGCCCTGGCCTGAGGAGTGGCAAAGACTTTGCAGGCCATTGTGTTCCCAGGGTGCTCACGGTGCCTGACATGCAATAGGTGCTGAATAAATATTTATTAACTGGATGTTGACATGGTGATCTTGGCAAACATTGCTATGGGTCTTGCTCTGTTCCAGGCAGCATTCTAAATACTCTGCAGACACCAGCTCATTAATCCCCGCGACCAGCCTATAAGGTAAATGTTGTCACTATCAGCATTACAGATGAGAGGAATGAGGCACAGAGAGGTTAAGTAACTTGCCCAAGGTCACACGGCTAGTAAGTTGCAGAGACGAGATTTAAACTAGTCAACCTGGCTCCAGAGTCCTTGCCCTTAATCATTATTTATTAAGTGCCCTAGATTTCATAGAAATATGACAGGAATCCCACTTGCTTCCAGAGAGGTGGCTCTGTTTATAGGTGCAGATGCTCAGGTGCAGCGTTGCTTAAACATGGAACAAGGTCCAGCCCATTGGTGGTGGAACACCTCTCTGCACCGCAGGCTTTCACACTTACTGCTACACCCTGTGTCCACGGGATAGGGACACTTTGACAATATAACCAGTCAATTATAATAATACTTTTCTCGTGGAATATTTAAAAGAAAAAAAAGTTGGCTTGCTAAGGTATAATCATAGCTCAGAGGCCAACCTGACATTAGTTATTAATTAGGCCATTATGCATTCCACAGTGATAATTGCTTTGCTGCAAAGTCACCAAGCATGAAACGGACCCTGCGCAGAAACGCAATCTATCAATCTGAGAAGTCACAGCCCTGTTGTGTTCTCTCACCTTGAGTCGGGTATACACTGTAGTGGGAAACGGAAAGAAATTAATGAGACATCGATAAGCAGTAGCAGGGAGGACCCTTCCCCATCGCACCCTGGAGAGATCACGTGGCCGGGCGCAGGGACAGTGTTGAGGCGAAGTTTATCAGCGAAAATGGCCATTTCTCTGCTCGCCTAGCCAGTAGAAGTCTGTTCATCTTCTTTCCTCCCCACCCAATCTTGTTATTTAGGGGGAGGAAAAAACCATCTCTCTGCCATCTGTTTGCCTTGCCTGTTGCTTTTTGCAAAGAGTGGGTAGGGGAACGGCAACTGCCCGGCTGCCTGGGCTGTTGGGAGCAATGAAGCACCCCCACCCGTGTTCTCTCTCCAGCTGGGCTCTGTCTTCAGCCTTGGTGGGGGAAGAAAGGAGACCCCAACCCTACCATTACCTCCAACTGGGAGGGATCGGTGCCAAGGGCAGCTGGAGGTTCATCTTAATAAAAATTTTTAGGTGCAAGAAACAAAAATCCACCCAAATTAGCCTACACAAGAATGTATTATAATATTAGTCCCTAGGTTTACCCCACAGGCATTGAAGCTAACAACTCCACCAGACCAAAGTCAGCCAATCTCAAATTCAGACTCCTGGGATAATGACTGGCCTCAAGATAAGCCAGTGATACTCGTTAGGCCAGGAATTTGAACTTAGGACTGGTTGAGGAAGCACTGAGAAAACCTGCCTGGAAACAGGGCAGAACGAGGACCTCTCCCGTCGTGGCGGGAGCAGCCTTCTTGCATCTGAGCTGTTCTGGTTCCTTGTCCACCCTCCGGAAAAACGAGCTGCACTTTTTTTGGCATCTCATGCAGTCTCGGGAGTGTGCTGTGCTCATGGGTTCAAATCCCACCTCCACCACTAGCTTTGCAACCTTGGGCAGGTCACCTCACCTCTAGCTGAGACTTTGCTGAGTGCATCCCTGTGGCTTGGTTTACTTGTTCCTCTGTCCCTTGTATTTGCTATTCACTGGCAGTTGGACCCAGAGGCTTGATCATATTCAGGCTCCCTGTTTCCGACAGGCCTATTACTAGGTGGTGCTGGGCACCTCCATGGCAAGGTGCATAATGTACCTCCCAGTTAATTCCAGGATGGGGTGGGATCAGCTGGAAGCAGGGACCAGCCTGATTCGTGAAAAGCCAGGTATGGCAGCTGGGGAACACCTAACCCCCCTCTCCCAGCACGTCAGGAAGCTCCGCCAACGTCCTCTGATAGTTAACATTCATCATTAATAACGGAAGCAGAAACCAAGAGATTTCATAGCTGTGCGAGGTAATTAAATTACTTACATGAATCTACTCACGCTTGATGATTCCCACATTTCTTACCAAACATATGCCTTTCCCTCATGTGTTGCCATCCTGGGCTCTCCTCTGGGAGAATGGGGGTTGTGGGGGCTTTGCAAGGGCTGCCTGTCTCTGAGAAAGAGCAAAGAAAATGGGGGCCCCCTCCCAAGGCCCCTCCCCTGACAAATAGAAGTGCCTTCTCCTAGCAGAGGATATGGGATGCAGTGGCATTTCCATCTCCAGCCTAAGGTGAGCTGGTTTTGATGTTTTTTCCCTATAAATCATATTTCCAAGTCTTGTTGTATGGAGTGGCAGGAGAGGAAGAGGGGAACAAAAAAATTGCTTTCATTAAATTGTTGCTGTTAGTACTCCTGGCAAAGACAGAATAAGAAAAAAGAAGGGAACACTTGAACTAGAAGATTTGCTGACATTTTGTGTCACATTGGTCAGCACAAAGGGAAAGCAGCTGGTTTTCCACCACCCGGAATGCCTTCTGTTAGTGTCCAGGTACCTGGTGGGGCTCCCAGAAGTAGAGGGAAAAGTTGGGGCCAGGGCAGCATTTCATACCCCAAAGCAGGGGTGCAAGCCTCATTGCCCACAGGGGTCCTGCAGGTTAGCTGCAGGTGCACATAGACACAGGTGAGGCAACAGGGAGCAGTGGGGGCTGAGAGACTGGAACTCTGTGCCTCCTGAGGAGGGGCCTCCACACAGCCGGGGTAGGGGATGGCAGTCTGATCTTGCGGCATATTGTGGGGGCTCAGAGCGCAAACTCCAACCAAAGTCAGGCTGCCCATCTCCAAAACCCTGCTCCACCCACTTTCCTAGCCGTGTGACCTTGGGCAAGTCTCTTGACCTCTCTGCGCCTCTGTTTCCTTATCTGAGGAGTAGAGATGATAACTGCACCTACTGCTCATGTGCCAAAGAGGCTCATACAGCGAACTCCTTGGTCAGTGACAGTTGGTAGCTTAAAATCGCCATGGTGGGAGTGCTTGCCCCGTGGGAATTGGCAAACATGACAAACCGGGGCCTTTTCTTCTTCACCAGACAACCGGTTGTTACACCTTTACCAGCACATCACGGCACCCACATCGTAGGGCTTTCGTGAGGACTGGTTTAGACTCCGAGTGTGGAGCACTTGGAACCGTGCCTGGCATACTCGGACTGACTCCGTGTTCTCTGCTGTCGCTGTTTTTGTTGATGCTGTTGTTATGCAGGAATGTGAGCCCACTGTGGCCACATTTTCCAGTATTTCTTGGACAGGCTGGAAATCTCAATTTTTATGTAAAATCTGATTTTTAAATGTTGGCTCAAAATGAACATTTTTTTAACCTGGGGAAAAAAAAAACAAGGGCACATGAGGACTTGGACCATGGGCCCAACGTTTGCAGCCTTGGACTTGAAGGGACAGTGAGTGTTGTCTCTTTACGCCAGGCCTTTTCTCACCTCCCACCTTGGCACATGCCGCCTTCTCCCCCTCCTCTGCCAGTCAACCCTCTTCTCATCCTTTGCAAGCCAGGGTCACCTCCTCCTTGAAGCCCTCCTCTAGCCTGTGCCCTGCAGGATAAACCACTCCCTCTTTTGTTCTCCCTCCTCAAATACTGCTTGCCTTCTGCCCTTTTCCTTGGTCTCTTTCTTATTCTAGAATTTATGGGCTGGGGCCATCTCAGGATTCATTTCAGGATAGTGCTTTGCACATTGAAGGTGATGATAATTAGTAATAGTAAAAATCAACACCTATTAAGTGTTGTCTGTTTGCCAGGCTGTGTGCTAAGCATTTTTTTATGCATATCACTTTTCACCGTTACCATTTCAATTTCCACCTTTATCATAATCTTCAGAGAAGGCCAGTGGCTGCCTAAGGCCACAGTGAAGTGGGGAGACTGAGAATGGAACCCGGGTCCCTGGACTCTGCAGCCCAGCCCAGGACACTGAGCCCTTAGCCCAGAACCACGGCTAGGAAGGTGGTAGTAGAGTGGTGCCCCCACTGTCTGGCTGCGGCTCTCATGGGGCTGTTTCGAGCCACACTCCACAGAGACCTCCAGAAGGACCGCTGCTATATTTAATAGCCTGGGCAGGATGGTGCTTGCATGACATTTGGGTGGCTGCCTCTCCATAAAGGACACGCTTGCTCTTTTAACTCCACTCTTCTGGGCTGGCATTTTGGAGAACTTAGGGGATGCCTCAGGAGGGGAGACTGCAGCAGCCTGGGACCGGTGCAGCCCTCCCTCCAGGGTCAAGGACACCAGAGCGTGTGGTTGATAGGGCATGGGACAGCAAGAGCTCAGAGTTCAGGTCAGGGTCACCGAGCCGGCTCTAGGAGCAGTCGGTGTTATTTGGGCCAGGCCACATGCCTCAAAGAGCCCTGTGATTTGGAGGGTGCTCGTTGCCGGGGCGAGAGGGGGTGACTCTTGGTATCACTGACTTCCTGCCCCCACTCCATACTCCAGTGATTTGACTCCAGCCCTCGTAGTCCAGGGGCTCCCACCTGTCTCGTCCTCCTTCGGTAACACTGATGTCTAACAGCTGCGGAACCCTTTGCCCAGAAATCCCAAGAACCTTTTATGGCTTGCCCACCTCACCTCATATCTAAGAGTAAACAAAGCATATCTTTAAACTGCTGGTGTCTGACACCCAAGCTGGAGAAATGGAGGCATGGGAAGGTCAAGGAAGGATGCTCATTCCTTCCCCCATGCACATCCGTCAAGTGCGGGCCACGCGGACACGGGGCCAGCTGCCTCACCTCCCGGATCTGATTCTCCGAGCAGCTCTTCACCTCACTGAACCTGTTTTCCAGCTGAGAAAGCTGAGGCTCTGCAGGCTCAGCGACTTGCCCAAACTCACACAGCCAGGGATGCAGGTTCCAGACCTCAGTCACGCTAACCTGACTCTGAAGCCCAGGTGCTTTCCGGCCCTTCCTTGAACCCCGAGCTGCGTGTGTTCCTGTGGTCTCCCCTCGCCCTCACCCACTCACCCCTTTCCTCTGGGACCCACCTTCCTTGCTTGACCAGTCCCATCAGAACACACAGAGCGTCAGAGCCTGCTGGGCCTTTCTCAGCCTTGCCTGTGAGTCTCTCATCACCCAGGAAGGCACAGAGTCACCCACATGCTCTAATGGCCCCGTCCTTCCAAGCCCAGACGAACCTGGGTCTGCAGGGCCTCACGTTCTGTGTGTGTTGCAGTTCAGAAAGGCAGTTTGGCAGCCACGTGGGGCTACCTGGAAGTGAGAAGTAAGACCAGTCCAGGTCACCCTGTCGTCACTCCTGGTTTTCACCTGGCCTGTGAAATCACTCATTGAGGGAAGGAAGGAAGGATGGTGCAGGGGGCTGATAGAACTGGAGCAGAGCAGGGGGACCACAAATCGCTGGGAAAAGGGTGTTGGTGTGGGCCAGGGAGAAACGCTAAAGCTTACTGTGGGCCCTGGACAGGCCCACACCTGTGCTGCAGGGGCCTGGGCAGCCTGGGGCGCACCTCGAACCCCCCGGCCTCTCCCAGCAGGAGGCTGCACTTGGGCTCCAGGCGGCTGTCGATGGAATGTGGGCTCAGGGTGGCCAGATCCTCTGATTTCCTAAGAGAGCCAGCAATTTGGATCTCTTCTGGTTTTTAAATGTTGGCTCAATATATATGCACATATTTTCATGCGCACAGTGCTTTATGGAGGTACAAATTTACATACGGCAAAATGCGCAAATCTTAAGCATGTAACTTGATGAATTTTGATGGCTCAAATATTTTTAAAACACTAGAGGATCCAAGAAAATATGTCCATGGGGTGCATCTGGCCCTGAGTCCATCGTTCATGACCCCTAGACTGATGTGCTGTGTGACACCCATGAGCAAGATGGGACACCCACACAGGACAGTATCCCACAGGGAAGGGGGTAGACTTCAGGTATACTCCCACTGTCACTGCTAAGGGCACGGATTCTGGAGCCTAGGGTGTGAATCCTAACTCTGTCACTTGCTGTGTAACTTTGGGCAAATTACTTAATCTCTCTGGTGTCTTTTTTTCCCAACTAGTAAAATCAGGAAGGTAATGATACTGTCCTCACAGGGCTGTTGTCTGGATTAAATGAATTCATGTGACAAATGCTTAGAGCAGTACCTGAAATATAATAACTGCTTTTATACATGTTCACTACTGTCTTTAATTTTTTTTAATTACTAGGCTATTTTTAGAGCAGTTTTAGGTTTAAAGAGAATTTGAGCAGAAAATACAGAGTCCCTATGTATTCCCTCTTCCTTCCCCCCAGCACCCTATTATTGAGGTCCCTCATTTTGGTACATTTGTTACAATTGCTGAACCAATGTTGATACATTATTATTAACTAAAGCCTATCATTTACATAAGGGGTCATTCTTTATGCTGTACATTCTGTGGGTTCTTACAAATGTGTAATATGTATCTGCTGTCACAGTATTATTCATAATGGTTTCACTGTCGTTTTAATTCAGGAATCCTTGTGAGTCCTACTGCGGAGAAAAGACCGGCTGTGGCTTGTGAATAACTTCTGTGGGCTAGCGGGAGCCCTGTTCCTTCCTCCCTCTCCCACTCAGGAAAGCACAGTGTATTCAGACACGAGAAAGGGACATTTCAGGGGTGAACCTGAGTCTGTTCTAATGTACCCAGAATGGCAGCTGCTCTTCCACTTCAGGGGGAAAGTCACACAAATCCCAGCCCCAAATTCCCTGCTCTGAGACCAAAGGCACCGTTCACAACCTACCTGGGCCCCTGCTGTGTGACACTGAGCTGCTGTGTCAGCCCCTCGGGGCCTCTTGGCAGGACCCTCCCTGCCTAGGGCCAGCCCTCAGAGCGTATGGAGGCTCAGAGGCACTAACTCCTGTGAAAGGTCTTTGTAAATTATAAAAAGCTCTAGATTAAAACTGGAAGCTGTAAAGATCATAATCAGTTTTGCAGAAAAGCTGAGCTGTTGTCAAAGGGGGCCTGGCCTTCAGCGGCTGAGCCACAGAAGTCGGCTGCATGCAGGGGCTCTGGGGCTTGGCGCTCAGGAGGGAGGCAGCCAGGAAGTCAGACAGGCAGCTGGAGCCCACCTTGGCCAGAGCGGCAAGTTCCAGGCTGGCGCACCCATTCCTGGATTGTTTCTGCTCTCATAGCCTGCCAGCCAAATGCCAGTGAGCACGGAGCCACAGCCGTGGTGTCAGCAGCTCCTCAAAAGGGAAAAATGGACACGGATGCTTCCAGCACCCAGAGGACGAGGCTTCCCGTTCCATACACTGGCCATGCCCTGGGCCGGCCGGGAAATATAACTTCCGTCCTGCCCTCATGAGGCTGTATATGTGCCTTGATAGCTTTTTGGCTTGTTATATGAGCGGGTAGCTGATTTTTTTTTTAAATACCCCAAAGCAAAATTTATTTGTAAGGCATTTTAAAAAGCCTCCTGTCCCTTTTATACCAGGAGCCCCCGGAAGAGAAGGGAAATTGTGTATTCGCTGCTAAAAAAAGCCCTGGCTTATACAATTTTAACAATAGAAAAATGATCTTTGTGCTTCAGTGCATGGATGCTTAAAGGAAAACAGGCAGTCTGTTCAGGTGGCTGGTGAATTACAAATGAGTGGTTCGCCTTTGTTTTGAGTGACAAGCAATTTAAATGCAGTCTTACATGGAGGCCTAGAAATTCTTTTTCCCAGAAGAGAGCAAGAGAGAGCAAACAAGAGGAAAAGGAAAAGAAAGAAAAAAAGGGGGGGAACCTTCCTTTTTGAACTGAGAGATTGTATTAGTTGCCACTGAGTGGAGGTGAGAAGTTAGAACTTCGTTTGATAATTATAAAATCAGTAGTTTGTGATTGGACATAATTGATGATTATACCGTTGCTAATAGCAGGCCTGCCAGCTTGCGCTCGTGGGACATTTCATTTTTGCACTGCTTCCAAGCCGTGAAAGCCAGCCCAGTGTGGGGTGTCGCTCACAAGATCTCAGGGAGCCTGACAGAAATGCCTGTATTATGTTGGATAAAACGTGTTCATTAATGCCGACATTTGAAAACACTTTGCTCTGTGCCCTGTTTTTAGCCTGGGAATAATTACAAATATTAGAATACAGTTGCACAGTGTGACTCTCCCCTGGCTCCCAGTCCCAGCAGACCCCTGGCGGGCCCAGCCTGGGTGCGTCTGCTGGGGGAGCGGGAGGCACAGGAGAGACATGCACTGCTCTGTCTTTGATCGAAACCTCAGTGGTTTGCAGATTGATGTGTGGGGAGCCAAGCGTCTGTCTTTCTGTCTGCTTGGGGAGATTAGCTGTTGTACAACTGAATCCCTTGCATCCCTGTACAACCCAGCACCTTCACTTTACAGATGGGAAAACTGAGGCCCAGAAAGGGAGTGTGACTTGCCCACAGGTGAACAGGGATGCGAGGCCTCAGCTGAAACCAGAACCCAGGTCTGCTCACTCCCAGGTCCAGTTTTCCTGTTTCCTACCCTGCTGTTGGCTTCGCAGAGACATGTGCCCCGGCCCCCTGGGGCAGATCCTGGGGCTTTGCCCCCGCCCCACTGAGTGCCCGTTAGAGTGCTTGTGTGAGGTCTCTGCAGAGCCTCCCCAGGGGCAGCTCAGTTTGGGCTACTTGGAGGCTGTCATTCTGTCGTCTTCTACATGCGGGGTTTTTGTTTGTAGTTCAGGAGAATTAGCTCATATAGCCTCTTCCCTTCCTTCCTTAGTGTGTCCGTTCATTCGTGTACTCGATCAGTGTGGATGTAGTGTCCACTGCTGACCTGTCCCACCCTAGACTTTGACGGGGGGGAAAATCATAGCAGTGGCAGCTTGAGAACATCCAGTTGTCTGCACCCCAGACCGCAGCATCTCCTTGACCCCCCTCTTCCTCTCACCCTTCTCCACATCCACTCTGTGTTCCCTGGGAGCAAATCAGGCACATGAATGCAGAATCGATCCAAAGCCTGAGCACATCTCCCAGCTCCACCGCCACCACCCTGCCCTGAGCTGCCATCCTTGCGTGCCGGGACTGTTGCAGTGGCTGCCTCTCCCATCTTCCTGCTTCCACCCCAGCCTCCAGCCCATTCTCCACACAGCAGTCAGAGGCAGCCTGTTAAAATGGATGTTGGTCATGTCCCTCCTCTGCTCAAAACCCTCCCATGGCTCCTCATCCCCCTCAAAAAAAAAAAAAAAAAAAAAAAACCTCCAAATCTTCACAGCAGCCTACAAGGTCCCACCCCTGCCCTTTGCCTCTCTGAACCCCTCTCTTCTTCTTCCCCTTCACTCACCTCCTACTCGTGGGCTCTTTGCTGTCACTCAAACCAGCCAAACACTCGTTTGCCCCAGGGCCTTTGCACGTGCTATTCTCTCTGCCTGGAATACTCTTCCCCAGATCACTGCATAACTCTCCCCCACTACCTTCCCTGACCCCACTGGGCACCCTGCCCCAGACGCCTGTCCTCCCTGCTTTATTTTCCTCTTGCGCTTGCTCGCTTTCTCACACCCTCTACCATGATTGACTTCATTGTCTGCCTCCGCTTTTAGAGTGTCAGCTGCACAGGGGCATGGGTTGGCCAGTCTTCTAGAAACGCCGAAGGCCTGGGGCCTAGAAGAGCCTCATCTTTAGGAGATGCTCAACAAATATCCACCGAGAAAATCAATTTATGGGACATCTGTGATGTGGCAGGCACTGTGTTAACACTGCACATGTATTATTTTATTTCATTTTTTTTTCTAAATACCAGTCCCTCCCTGTGGTGCTCCCAGTCTGGCTGGGGAACTGGAGCAACATCCAGATAAAAAGTTGGCATCAGCACAGGCCTGTGCTTGTCAGGGGCTGACTGAGGGGTGAGCACCAGTCCGCAGAGGAGGTTGGGCGCTCCGCATGTGGATGGAGCACAGACTCGCCCTGAGACAGAGCGCAGCCCCGGTCCCCTGCCAGCCCGGCCTCTCCCGCTGTTTCAAATATTCCAGCCCCTTCCACAAACCTCCTAGTCCCAAGCAGGGGCAAGAAGTGTGGGCTTTGGAGTTCAACTAAGCTGGGTCCATGTCCCAGCTCCAACACGCTGTGACCCTCACCTTCTGTGCCCCGTATCTTCATCTGTTAAATAGGTAGTAACAAATCCCCCCAAAAGTTTTGAGAGAATTAAATGAATTGTTGCGTGTCCAGCACTTAGCACTGACACAGACAGTGCTTAGTAGTCACTATTATTAGTAGTAACAATTCTCATATTAGCTAAACAAGGCAAATGGCATCCCATATTACCTGGTATGAAATCTGGTTAAATCAGAACATCACTACACAATAATATCAGAATGTTACCATAAGGAAAAGTAATCTGTCACCTAGACTCTTAAAGTAAGAGTTGAGCCTTCTGGAGAATCTAGCCAAACCTCCCCGTGTGCAGGTCTCCCTGTGTGCCTTCACAACCTCACAAATGGATGGTTAGGTACTTGGATGCCTCTTCTGATGGGAAACTCAGTACCTCATAAGGTAGTCCGTTTTGAGAATTTAGAACTTTCTAAAGCTGAGTCTCATTGAAATGTCCACCCTCTCTCTCCACCCTTGCCACCACCCTGCCACCTCCGGAATATTCACAGCCCAGAACACACCCATTCCTCTCAACAGAATAGCCCAAAAGGTCTTCAGGTAACTGTAGATCACTCTTGTGGTGTCTGCCCCTCTCCTACTCTCCATGGCCCACTTCTTCCCTTTGCTCCCCCTGGTGTCTGGGAACCCCCAAGTTCTCTGCATCCTATGCTTTCTGTGCCCCCTTGCTTGTCATGCTCACTCTCCATGCCCTCTTCTCCTCGTGTCTCCTCTCATTCTTGCCCCTCTTTGTTCCCCAGGTGCACCCCCAGGCCTCTACACCCCAGTAGGGGAAGCAGGCTTCAGAGGGTGATAAGGTGCCCCCTGCTCTCCTGGACTGATTCCTTTTCTCCCAGACCTCAGTCTTCTGGGCTCCTCCTCAGTGGTGCTGATTCTGAGACCCTCTGAGCACCCGCCTCCTCTCAACTGCCCTTTAGTCTTTAGTTCTTTCAGAATCCTGCTGCATCAGATCCCCCACCCCATCTCCACCCTCCCCAGAGCCCAGGACCCCGTGGTAAACGGAAGCTGTTCTCAGCCCCACATTTGGGAAAACACAGGGCTGAACCATGGTGAAGGGGACTTTTTTCCTGCAGCTCTTGTCTAAGTGTCCGATGTGTTGACATATTTTATACATGTCCACTCAGCATGTGCACACTTGGTCACATATCCCACTTTTCACACCTGCAGGGCTGTGCAGCTCACTTCGAGAAGCACAGGTTTTCTAGGAGCAAGTCTGGGTCTTGGAATGAGAGGATTCTGGGCTCAAGTACTACCTCTGCCACTAACTGGTTCCTTCATCTTGGCCAAGGGCATGGCTTCCTGAACCTCAGTGTTTCCCTCTGTAGAACGGAGACAGTAGCCATGCTCATGTCTTCAAGTCATTGGGAGGATTCCAAAGATACAGCACTGAGCACGGTTCAGGTTCGGGAAGCTCTGACTGGTCCTTGTAAAGATCTGGGCATGGAGCCCTTCTCAATAGCCGACAGGTGTCAGTGTTGTCTCAGACAGTTGTGGAAGCTCAGTCTCAAGGGTGGGGTGGGGGGGGTCCCCAAATTTGCCAGTTTTAACCACTTGATAGATGAAAGCTGGGCAGCTAGAACTGGCTTTTGCTGCTTTTCTGGCTCTGCACCTGTTGTTTGCATAGTGGGGGACCAAACACACTCTCACCCTTCTATCACAGCAGTTGGTGGAAATGCTGTGTGTGCTGTCAGACGCTAAGCTATTTCTGATGGTGACCTTCTTGGTGTCTGTAGCTGGCCACCACCTTCTCCTCCTCCACATCTCCTTCCTCCTCCTCCCCCAGATGGCCTTCAAAGATCTGCCTGTCACAAGCCAAATCTGTCATTCTGAACACTTTTCTCCCACCCTTCTGCATGGTAGGACCCAGCCCTGGCACAGAAACACATGGCTTTTTATTTATGCCAAGCTCACCTGTTCTGGGCACGTGAGTGAAATGCATGAAAGCTGCAGACCGTGGAATAGACATCCTTCCAACATGGTCGGAAGAAGAATTATCTGATGTACTAGAAAGCTTTGTACAGACTTCCATGGGACTCTTTGCCATGTGTCAGCTCATTCCTCTCCAGTAGCTTCCTAGGCAGATGGAAATTTTCCTTCCCACCTGATAGAGGAACACACTGAGGCCAGGAGACGCTAAATGACATTTAGGCCCAGCGGTCAGTAGGGCCCTGAGCTTTCAGAACTGGCCTTCTGGACACAGACAGGTCATCGCTCTAAAACAAGGCTGGATGGGGCAGGACATCCAAATGGCTGTCTCTTCCAGATTCACGTTTTTTTATGGGAAGCCCTAAACTTGAACTGATTCAAACTGCATGCCAGTCCAGGATGTTTTCTGATCTCTGCTTTCGAAAATATCATCCAGGCCTGACCGTTGTGGCTCAGTTGGTTGGGTGTTATCCCACAAAGCAAAAGGTCCCCAGTTCGATTTCTGGTCAGGTACATGCCTGGGTTCTGGGTTTGGTTCCCAGTCAGGGTGTGTGCAAGAGGCAGCCAGTCGATGTTTCTTTCCCTCTCTTTCTCTCTCCCTTCCCCTTTCTCTAAAAAAAAATAATAATAATAATAAGTAAAATCTTCTTTTAAAAAAAGAGAAGAAAATATTGTGTAGTCATTTAGATAACCTCTAAAAAAGGGATCAGCAAACATTTTCTCTGAAGGGCCAGGTAGTAAATATTTTTAACTCTGCAACCTGGCTGTCTGTCACAACTATCGTTTCAGCCATGGCAGCATGACAGTGGCTGTGGACAATACATGAAAGAATGTCCCCCGCCATGTTCCAGTAAAACTTGATACACACACAGGGAGGGCCATGTTTGGCCTGAGGATCATAGTTAGACGACTCTTGATCTACAGAAGCACTGTCCAGTTGAAATATAATGCAAGCCACATGTAATTTTAAATTTCCTAATAGCTACATTTTAAAAAGTATAGAGAAACAGGTGAGTTTCATTTTAATATTATATTTTATTTAATCCAATATGTCCAAAACATTATCATTTTTAATATAAAATCAATGTAAAATTTATTGAGCTATTTTACAACCCGTTTTACATTCTAAGACTTAGAAATCCCACATGTTATACTTAAAGCCTCTCTGAATTTGGAATTGTCACATTTCAAGTGCTCAGTGGCTGCATGTGCTAGCGGCTGCCTTGTTCAACAGCACAGCTCTAGTGGGGAGACCAAATTACAAGGAGTCACACATAAACAATACACCATTACAAACTGACAAGCACCATGAATGGAAAGTAGAGGGTACTGCAGGCAGGGAAAGGGAAACAATAACGGAATCTTTGGGCGCCTGCCCCCACTCCTGCCCAGAGTTCCTTTTCAGAAGCCCATGGAGCACTCTGACGCCTTTCCCCAAACCCCAGCCACCACATGTGCTCAGCATGGATGGCTGGAAAATGAAGCATTCAGGCTTTCTGCCGACCGCTCTTTGATAATTCTCCATCCAGGGGTCGGGAGATGAATTGCTTTTATTTCTCATGGCTTTTCCTGGGTTTTAGGTGGGCAGCAGGTCCATGTGACAGTCTTTACTGCCTGGGAGAGCTTTTCCACCCAGGAGAAAGGGGCCAGTGTCCGGAATCAGACCAGTAACTGGAACCCCCTGACCTGGTGTGGATCTTGCTCTATCAGTCACTAACTGCGTAATCGCAGGCCAGTCACTTTGCCTCCTTGAGCCTCGATGTTCTCATCTGTACAATGGGGATCATGACCGCAGCTTCCTTCAGTGATCAGTATGTTTATGGAGAGAGATGATCATGTGCAGTAAGAGCATCTGGCACGTGGTAAACTCTGAGTATTGCATTTATCATTATTAGAAGTAGCCCATCAGGGTTGCACCCCACCCCCAGGCTGAATTACCTGCCCTCTCCTTGTATGACTGGAGGGCCCGGTGTCCGCATCGCCTCCTCCCACATTGTGGTCCCTCTTGGGCGTAGCTGTGTCTTGCGCTTAGCTGTGAGTCCCCAAAGCAGGAACTGTGTCTCACCCATCTCAGAGAGAATAAAAAGGTGATTTTTCCCTTTGCCTAGATTCCAGAGCATTCTTTCTCTCTGCTACCATTTTCCCTTTCTTGGGGAGACAGGTCCTGATGTGCTGCCCACCAACCTGGGTCAGGCTCCCCGACTGACACACTCCTTTGAAGCATTTAGCTCTTGTAATTAATGAATTATCTGGAGAATCTGCTTTGATGTCAGTCTCCCCAGTGGGAGTCCCCTAAGGGTGGAGCCTGAGGTGGCATCCGTTGGCACCCTTCATCACTGAGTTCTCAGCCCCCGGTGCTTGGCACATAGCGGGCACTGGGGAAACGTCTGTTGAATGAGTGAGAGACTCACTCACTCTGGAAGGCAAAGGATCAGAGACTGTTCTCAGAATAACAAAAAAAAAAACTAAAGGAGCTTTTGCAACTGACCTTTTAAAAACCACTTGCTTAACATCCACCATACATTTCTCTCCACCCCTCAAATAATGAGTTCAGTATAGGCCTTGTAAGACCTTCAATCTGTGCTGTCCAATAGAAATGCTGTGTGATCCATGAATATATTTTTATGCTCTATAGTACCTATATTAAAAAAAAGTAAACAGGTGACATAAATAATAATAATAATAGGTTTTATTGAACCTGTGATATCCAAAATGTTATCACTTTTACATGTACTCAATATAAAAAATGTCAATGAGCTGTTGTAAATTCTGTTTATTCATACTGTCTTTAGATTATGGTATTTATACTCACACCACACCTGCATTTGGACTCATCATGTTTCAAATGCTCAGTAACCACAGGAGGCTCATGGCTGCCGTATTGGAAGCTTTAAGAGGAACTACTGTGGTTTTCAAATTTTTCTTCCCAGGGTGCATGCGGGTGGTCTCCATAGGAGACCAGAGATGAGCACAGCCGAGGTTGATCACCCAGCACTGGGCAGAGCCTGTCCCCGTAATAAGGGGTAGGTCATACCAAGAGGTGACACGTCTAGGGGGCTTAATGCATGCCAGGAGTTTTGCACAGGACTTTACATGTGTTAAATCATTTGCTCCTCTCACAAGCCTTTGAAGGAGGTTGTCATATTATCCCCATTTTATAGCTGAAGAAGCAGAGGCAATGGATTTAAGTGACCTATCAGCCAAAGGACACACAGATAGTAAGTGGTGGGGCTGGGATTTGAACTGGGTGGCCTGTCTCCAGGGCCTGTGCCTCATGTTGGCCACTTCTGTGAACAGACCCTCAGAATTAGCCTCTGTCATTTCTCCAGGACTGTGTCAGGCAGGATCTAGAGTTGGTACAACCCACTTGGATTTGTTCTTTCAACAAATTATATTGAGCATTTTCTGTGCACCCAACACTGCTCCCAGAGCTTGCTTCCCGGGGAGGAACTCAGTAAAAACACCCTCTTCATTGGCATCATTGGGATTCATAAGCAAAGTACAACTCCGAAAGAGGGTGATTGATAAGGAGCTGCTCCAACAGAGTCATCATTTAGGAAGGTGGCACCAGGTGGAGAGGTCTGTTGGTGGCAAGAAGAATAAAACTGTGCCAGTACAAAGGGGGATACCCATCCTAGAATGTCCTCGAGGAGAATGGGGATGGTGGCCCATGGGTGCCAAGAACTCATGTGCCAGGAAGGCCCAGGACTAAACCAAAGGGCCTGAGGCCAGAGCTCAGAATTCCGAGCTGGGAATGGTGCAATGTGGTGCCAAGCCCCAGCCGCGTCTCACCCAAATGCACCTTACAGAGTCTCACCGGCACAACCAGACGAGCCTGTGAGCAAGAGAATGAGTGCGTGAATATGGGCTTCACCTCTGGGTTAGTCAGTCACCCATGCATTCATCAGGCAAGAAGCATTTATTAGCACCTTTGGTATACAGGAACCATTTCATACAACTCTTTCACCCTTGACATTTGTCGAAGCTGTTTGATATCTTACTAGAGCGTTAATGATTTCTCTTTAATTTTTAGTGGCAAGAAATATTCCCCAGATATATCTTCTTTTTCTCCAAAACATATACCATGTTTAAACCCCCAGTGTGGCCCTTTAATAATAATAAGAAGAATAGTAACTTAATAACTGACCGTGTGCCCCATGCTAACTGTTTATATGCATTTCATTTATTCCTCACAACAGGCCTAGGAAGTAGGTTCTATTATTTACTCCCATTTTACAGATGAGGGAACTGAGGATCGGAGAGGGACAGTGACTTGCCCAAGGTCACACAGGCAGAATGCAGTAGAGGAGGTAGAATGTGAACCTGAACTTTTTTTTTAAGATTTTATTTATTTATCTTTAGAGGGGAAGGGAAGGAGAGAGGGAGAGAAATATCAATGTATGGTTGCCTCTCATGCATCCCCTGCTGGGAACTGGACTGCAACCTAGGTATGTGCCCTGACTGGGAATCGAACCGCTATCCTCTGGTTCGCAGGCCCGAGCTCAATCCACTGAGCTACACCAGCCAGGGCCTGAACTTTTTAATGTGTTGCTTTTAACCTTCACTTCCCCTCCCCATCCCATGTATGCACAAGAATAAAATGATCAAATTTGCTCATAGACTCAGCTATCATGGTAACATATGACTTTTTTCTTTTTGTTTCCAAAGGTGGTGGCCCTTAGTAAAAGAAGTCAGGAAGCCGAGGCTGCTTTCTTGAGTGTTTACAAGCAGTTAGTTGAAGCACCAGGTAAGAAATGCTTGGGCTCCATAATTGAGTAAATAATGAGAAGAAACAGCCATTAGGCCATTACACAGGGGCATCCTCATGGTGGGATCTGGGAAGAAGCTTAGATTCTCAGGTATAGCCATGCCCTCCATGGATGGGGGCATCGGGGTGACAGCCTCTCTACCCAGTCTGGTGTGACATTACCACACGGCTCGTGTGTCTTCCCCCTGCACCTTCCAATGTCAGCTCAGGGAACTTAGCGGGACTTCTGGCAAAGTCTCCCATCCAACTTTCTTGGGAAGCCAAGAAGTCTGTCTGGCCCACCAGAGGAGAAATGGTGCCCAGTACTTTCTGCCAGCAGAGAGCGCTGCAGGAAAGACCTCAAAAGTTTCTACTGACGTGGTGCCACCAACCTCAAAAATTTGATGTAGAATGAAAGTGGAACCCAAAAGAACGCATACTATATGACTCTTTTTACATAAGGCATGGAGACAGGCATAATTAACCTGTCAGCACTAGTCACAGTGGCCAAAAAGGGGAAACAACCCAAATGTCCATCAATGGATGAATGGATAAACAAACTACAATCTATCCATTCAACGGAATACAACTCATTCCTAAAGAGGAATGAAACGCTGACACCTGCTACAATGTACATGAGCCTCAAAAACATTGTACCGAATGAAAGAAGCCAGACACAAAAGGCCACATGGCATAGGATTCCATTTACATGAAGTGTCCAAAAGAGGCAAATCTATAGAGACAGTAATCAGATCGGCAGTGGCCAGGGACTGGGCCGGGGGAGCCCAGGGAGTGGGGAGTGAGTGTTCAGTGGGCCCAGGGTTTCCTTTTGAGGGGATAAAATGTTCTGGGACTGGACAGAGGTGGTGGTGGCAGCACGACGTCGTGAAGGCACTAAATGCCACTGAACTGTACAAACTGTACACTTTTAAATGGTAGGTTTTATGTTACAGAAATTTCACCTCAATTAAAAAAAAACATTAACCTGCGTTGTTAGACCCTGAGTGCCTGGGAGAGGCCTCTGGAGGCTGGAGGTGCTGTTTCTTGATAGACTTGTATGAAAAGTTTGCCTCTTTCAAAATGGCCCGTCCTGTGCCCCCTTCTCATGTATTGACTCAGGAAAGGGAGCCTAGCACGGGGTAGGGAATTGCTTAAGAAGAGCGGAGCTCGGAGGGGCCCCTCTCCCGGGACAGCACCCTAACCCTCTCGCAAGTTCCTCCTGGAAGCTGCAGGGGTCGGTGCTGCGGGGATCGACTGGGGCTGAGGGTTTACGAAGAGGACAATGTACTTAAAATAAAAGCTGTTTGGTGGGATCTTTGCGCTGAGGATGGGAAAGTTGCTTGTTTCATCTGTCTTGGGCAACTTGAGAAGGCTGAATAGTGTCCTCCCCAAATCCATGTCCACCCTGAACCTCAGAATGCCGCCGTATTTGGAAACAGGGTCTTTGCAGGTGTGAGTAGTGAAGGCTCTTGAGATGAGGTCATGCTGGATTCAGGGCTGGCTTGTGGCCACAGCACTTCCGTGTCTGCCTGTCTTCACCTGACCTTCTGCTCCCTTGTCTCTGTGTCCCAAACCTCCCCTTCCTTTCTCTAATAAGGATTTGGGGTCACTGGATTTGGGGCCCACCAAATAGTCTAGGATGATCTCATCTCAGGATCTTCAACTTTATTACATCTGCAAAGTCCCTTTTTCCAAGTAAGGTCACATTCACAGGGACCAGGGATTAGGACTTGGTGGATGTTTGGGGGCCACTGTTCAGCCCACTACAGAGGCACCTACATCCTTTGATGCCCTCCGCCCAGCCCTGTACTCCGTCCTGATTCTGTACTCTTGCGAAGGCGACATGGCCACGTGGGCTTTCTCGACAAGAATGCTTCAGTGGCGAGAACGGCTGGAGCTGGACAGCACAGCCCCGAGGGCCCTGAGCGTCCCCTCACCCCCGGATGATGTGCCCTGTGGCATGAGGCTGAGCCAGCCTTGTGGCTGCGACCCGGTTATTACCCTGAGAAACACACCACGCACGTATCCGAGAGGCCCTATTCCTTGCAGCCTTTTAATTTATAGTCTCTCCACCCTCACCAGAGTTATTTGGAAAAATATACTCTCTTATTTCCCATTCTTTTCAGTCTCTCAAGATTCACAGTCTCAGCAACAAATGACATGGGAGAGTGCTCAGTTTCAGACCACACTCTCCTCCTCCAAGTCCTCACGCCAGGCTCTTCCCTGGGCTCCATGGTGCCTGGCTCGTAGCACCAGGGGGCAGCACTGACATGGGCTTGTGTTTCCAGGCTTAGGGCCAGGCCCTGGTTGGAACCCTGCCTGTACCACTTACTGGACTACTGCAGATGAATTAATTCACCTCCCCGAGCTGTGGTCTCCTCTTCTATAAATTTGGAATAATGTGAGGACCTGACTCATATGGTTGGGGGAGGCTTCAGTGTGCCTGGCACGTGGTGGGACTTGGCTACATGTCACTACTGTCATATATGTGTCTGGCTTCCCTAGGAGAAGTAAGATTCTCCAAGCCTGGGACTGAGTCCTATTAAATTTGTACACCCAGAAACCTGTAGGGACACACAGTAGGCACCTAATAACTGTTGGGTAAATGAATTAGAAATACGACTCAGCTACAGAAAGGAGAGGAAGGGCCGTTTGAACAAAAAGGTACTTTTTCAACTAGAGCCCTCTTCCTGCCCCGTGTTTATTGACCCAGATAGCGTTTATGGAGCGCCTGCTGTGTGCCTGGCACTCACTGGAACTGGAGCAGGACATGAACCCATTGATCAGACAAGGGCCCGGCCCTCAGGGAGCTCGCATTCTGGCAACAGAGGTGACCAGATTGTCACTCACTTAACCAACCTGTTGTCACAAACCTAAGGGAACACCAATGGTTCTAGGCAGTGAGGAGGGGGTTACAACCTCTGCTTGGAAAAGAGACATCGTTTCGGGGGTTCACTAGGGGACCTCACTTTTCTGGAGGTAAGGCTGTTAACAATCACAGGGCCAGGACTGCGGTGCCAGCCAGGGGCCTTGAGAGCTCCCAAGATAGGCAGGAACTTTCCAGAAGGTCCTTGTGCCCTCCTGCCCTCTCCCCGAAGGGCCGTTCCAAGTTTGGTGCTGACTCCACGCATCTGATTTCCTAACTCTCTCCCCAGAAATGGAGGTGCAGGGGAAATGTGTGTCCCCAGCTGTCACCGAGTTAGAGAATGAGGAGCCTTAACTGATGGAGACGCACTATGCGAACAGCCCCTTTAGGGCCTTTAATTCATTCTGAGACATTTAAGAATAACAAAATGTTTTAATGATTTCTTGGGGGAATTAGGAAGACATATTTTTGTTCTCATTAAATTTTATCCTCAGACACAAGAACCAAATGTCAGATGTGTTTTTGGTGCTCAGAGCTCCCCGGCTCCCTGTCTTCCCCCCACGCACAGCCCCCCACCCCCTCCATAAAAATAACACTCCTGGAAAATTTGCCAGGATGCACTCTCCTGTTTTTATGTTTCTTGACAGGCAAATTATTTGTCAAAATCCTCCCCCCCCCACCTCCAAAGCCACACAAGTCCTGATTCAACATTTTTGTTTTGAATGACTGCTGCCAACACAAATCTTTGGCAGAGCATGCGATACAGCGTGATTGCTCAGCAAGTATTTTGATAAGTGTGCAGCCTGGATGTCTGTAATTACGAAAGAAAACCGTAAATCTTGTGGATATTGTTCACACAGATGTGGCATGAAGTGAGAAAAAAAGCAGTAAAACGTGTTAAAAGCATAATTAATGTCATTGTTGTGGAAGATGATTTGATTTAAACCTTTCTGACTTCTGTGGCGGTGACGGCTGATTTCTTCCTCGAGTGCGTGGAGTCACTAGGTGCCGACCCAAGCTTCAGCAAGCTGACTCGTTAACTAAGTGATTAGTTAAAAACAAAATAAAGAGAAGAAAAGAAAAGAAAATCAAAATGAGCAGAGAGCAAGTAAAAGGGCAGGCTGGAGGAACATTGCTGAAGAGATGAGACAAGAGAGGCAAGGGCCCCAAAACGCTCTCTCCGCTTCTCGTTGGTTTTTTAAAAGCTGCAAGTCCTGGCAGGCATCTCTCTCCCTTCTCCTCCTCCCTCTCAGGAGGCAGAAGGCTGGTCCGCTCAGGTGCTGGAGCTCTGGTGGCAGGCGCAGGTGCTGGGCCTGTCAGCTCGGTGTTTTTGAGCTGTGTGACCTTGGGCAGGGGCCTGAACCTCTCTGAGGTCCGGTTTCTGTGTCTTTAGCAGAGGGACAATAATAGAACCTACTCATAAGGTGACCTGAGGATTTGATAGGCTGTGCAAGAATGCATTTGGAGGGTTTAGTGATCAGTGGCCCATCGCAAAGCTGACATCAGGGTATAGGTTACTGGGTCACACGTTTGCTGTTGATTTCACAAGGTTCTGTCAGTTGTGAAGGGTGTGAAGGGAGCGGTTTAACCAAACAGGGTTACTGAGTCTGTGGAATAGAAAAATGCGTAATGATATTTTAAGGTTTCTAAATTTTTCTCCCCAATTATAAAAGTCGCTGATGCACACTATCAAATTCAGAAAATACAGAAAGTAGAAAGAAGAATGAAAACTGCCTAGGAGAAAAGCAGTGGGAACATTCTGTTCTTTTCTTTCTGGTCCTTTCCCCAGGTACTGTTTCAAAGCAGCCCTGTACTCTGCATGTGCCATTTTGCATCCTGCTTCCCTTCCCTTCCCCCAGCGTGAGCATTCGTGTTTCCGTGTCATTGAAAATCCTGAGTAATTTCGGTTCCTTCACAGGATAAGGAAGAAAGCTCGGGAAGGAAAAAATACCGTAGCCGTGTACTGGCCACAAGCTCAGGATCAGTGGTCAAAAAGAGTACAAATTTTTTCTCTTTGATTGATTTTGCACTCATTTATTTATCAGTTACACTAAATATCTTTTTGTATGTTTTGAACCACTCATATTTTATTCTTCTGTAAATCACTGGTTCCTGTACCTTTAGTCTGTTTTTCTATCAGAGAGATCTCTTTCTTACCGATCTGTAGATGTTCATCACATGGTAGGAATATTAACCTCTGTCCTGGTAAATGTGTTTTCTCTATTCTCCCCTAGTTTGCCTTTTGTTTCTTAACTTTGTTTACAATGTCTCTTGTAGACGGTACATAGCAGGCATTCAAAATATGTTTGTAAAAAGTAAGGAATTTTACTTTGCTTTTATGACTTCTGGATTTCATGTCATATTCTGAAAGCCTCTTCTCAGCCCAGAGTCATAGGTTTATTTAGTACTTTTGTGATTTTAATATTTAAAAATTTGAATCTTTGAACCATCTGAAATGTACATTAGTATATATAGTAGTGAGGGAGATTAAGAATTGGCTTTGCGTTTGTCCCAAGTGACTAGTTCTACCGCCATCTAGTGGATAAACCGCCTTCACAGGTCAATACACTGAAATAAGGGTTGCAGTGTAACAAGAAATTGTCTTTGCCTGTCCTCACTTCCCTCCCCACCTTTGCCTCTGCTCGATTGGGACTGTAGGGGTCAGGAGAGCACCAAAGGATAACGTAAGAGTATTTAAGCCATAAAAAGGAAAAGCTTAGGGATGGCAGGTTTTCCCAAAGGTGGTAGATAACTTTAGAAGGCATCATCCCACCTTTTCCTGTTACGCCCTTGCCCATGCCATTTCCTCTGTCAGCAGTACCCCTTCCCCATGACCACCTGTCTAAATTTCACTGCTCCTGGTAGTTATGAGCTGGAAGAGGATTAAAGCAAAGCATCTGGCATGCTGGTACCCAGTAGGTGCTCCATAAATAGCCATTCCCTTTGAGATGGGAGGACAGGCATTTCAGCTACAGCTGTTCATCAGCTTATTCTCTGAGCACCTACTATGTGCAGTGAACCCTGTGGACAACCAGAGCACACAGCAGAAGAAGGGCTCCAAGGAGGGACGGCAGGAGGAGAGTCTCAAAAGGGGTGGCCTTTGGAATGGGTTTCAGGCATGGGCCACCATTCCTGTGGGACTCTTTCCAGGGTGGTGCCTGCATGTTGGTCAGCATGCTCAGTCCCTTCCAGAAATAAACTCACTGACACCCTCAGCCCCCTTGAAGGTAGGTGCGGCCATCCTGCCTGCACTGTACAGCTGAGGAAATGCAGGCTCAGAGGGGTCAAGCCACTTGCCCAAGGTCACACAGCAGAGAGAGGTTGTGAAGCCTGAATCTAGACCCCTGGCTCCTAACCCAGAAGCGGGGTTAATTTAAAAATGGAAAGGGTTTGGAGAAAAAATGATTTGAGGCTTGAGCTCTAATGAGTGAAAACCAGCTGACGGTCTTTGCTGCCAGTGGGTTGAGAGGTTCTGAGCTGAGAGGATGAGCTGAAATGTGGATGTGTTACCCCGCAGAGCCCAAGTGACCCTCACTAGCCAAGATCCTGGTCCTCCTGGCCAGGGCCCCAAAGCCTGGACCTCAGAGGGGTAATTTTGTTGAGGGGAGACAGTCACGGAGCCTCAGACCTGGGGGCAGAGCAATGCCAGGAGGGGCACCACTGCAGGGACTGCAGACCAAAGTGCCCTGGTGCAAGTGGGGCCATGCCCCGTCCTGCCCTTTGGCTTCCCATAACACACTTGACTTCTCTGGGCTTCCATTTCCCTACTTGTAAAACATGGATAATGATCTCATCTAATTACAGGCCTATAGAGTGGGTTCGGTGAGAAGGGGGACCACCTAGCATGGTGCCTGGCACAGAGGAGCAGCCCCGTGCAGTTCACTCAGCAAATACTGAGGGCCTGCTCTGTGCCAGCCGCTCCACGCGCAACATCGGAAGCACAACACAGAGCAGAGCAGATGTGGGCCCTGCCCACCTGGAGCTCCCTGTGCAGCTCCACACGTGGGAACTTTATTTTCATTAGAGTGGATATGGCTTTGCATCCTGACCTTGAGTAACTGTCCTTACCTCTCTGAGTCTCTGATTCCTCTTCTGGAAAAGCACACCTACCTCCTGGTACCCCTAGGAGGATTAAATGTGGTGAAGAGTGTAAAGTCCTCAGCTGAGTGTCTGGCACATAGTAAATGCTCAGTAAACAGTGGCTGTCATTGTTATTGTTGGTGTTGTTATTACCATCAGCACCCAGTGCCAAGAAGGAAGACCCTCTTCAGCCTCTCTGTCCATTCTTAAGCCAGGAGACCCCACAAAGCAGCCACCCTGGCAGTGGAGGGAAGCAAGGGTAGGTGGACATAGAGCTCACAGCTGTGTATAAGGGACCCGCACCCCATCTGTTATCAGAAAATTGAGATGAAAAGATCAAAGTTATTCTCACTGCCGCTTCCATCAGTAGCTTGAGCCTCCCACCCACACGGGAGCCCAGAGCTGGGGCCCAGATGGGAGACAGCTTCTGTCTCTGTGTATTTTGGAGGGACGCATGCATACTTCTGCATATATGTGTCTCTAAACAGCCTCTCGGACAGCTTTCACGGTTCCAACTCTCCCAAAAAAGCTCTGAATGCCACTTTCCTTCAGATGGACACAGTGGGAGGAATGAGACAGCTTCTCTTAGATTCCTGACTCCCCACCCCCCACCAAAACCCTGTAGACACTTAAAAAAAAAAAAAAAAAAAAAAAACACCAACAGCATGAGCTGTTGATGAAAGATGGGGTAGATGGTGTTTCACCCATCTCATCCGACCGTGCCTTTGGAAAGCCTGGTGTGGTATTAAAATATTATAAATTTGTTGGCAGTATTCTCTAGGGGTTTAGATCCAATGTAAGAAAAATGAATTAGTCATTTTATTAAGCAGTGTATGCATAAAGAGCAGGCTGATGGCTGTAAGACGAAGGCGCTCTGCCTCCCCAGACGTCCCCCTCCGTGCACGCCTTGTAGGACCTGCCACCTCGGATGGTTCCTATTTGATCTTCCGTGTCTGCCAACATGCTCAGTGAATTCACGCGATCTGTGGCAGTCAGACACTTCTGATTTGGGGTCCCCTGTTCTGGGAGGCTTTATTAAGTCTGATCTGATTCCCTCTGCCGCTGCCCTTGTCTGTGTATTGACTGTATGTTGCAAGAGTGAAGGGAGGGAAATATAAGTCTCCCCCTCATGGCTCTGAGCAGCTGCGGGTCTTGGCTGAAAGGGTTCCAGCGGAAGAGCTGAGCCCGGCGGAAACCTGGGCTCCCTGGCTCTGGACGAGCCATGGCAGGGATGTTCTGTCACTTCTCCTGACACCAGGATATGAGTCTTGCCAGGCACTGGGGGTGGGGAGGGGGCCCACAGGCCACTCTGGAGACTGGGGACTCGATGGGACCCAGCACTTCCCCAAGGGGTGGGGTCATGTGTCACTGGCAGCAACTGTGGTGCACCTGGCACGACACTGAACACAGCGTGAGCCTGGTGTCACCTTTCTGCTTCCTTCCAGGTGATGTCTCAGTCAGGTGCTGGAGCGTCTGAAACACCTGTGCATCTCCCCTTTTAACCAAAGGAGAGCTGGCCTCGGGTTCAAGGCCTTGGGCAGGCAGCAGCATCTAACTAGAATTTAATAACATCAGTTTTGTTGTTTTAGTTTTTTTCTTTGTGCTTATTTTTAGGGTTAAAATACTTCTATTTTACCAATTATCTATTTATAATAGTGAAACAAAATATTTATTTAAAGTACATTTCAGTTAAAAACATTGAGTCACATAAGGACGCATGTTCAGTTGGTCATCTTTCAGAGGCAGGTGGATGCAGCAGAAGTTGTGGCATGAGGATGTCCGCACCTGGCGTTTGGGTCACGCTGGGTTCGGATCCAGCTCTGCCTTTTTTAGCGAGGTGACCTTGAGCAAGGGGCTTCCCTTTGCGGGGCCTCAGTTTTCTCATCTGCCTCAGGCCTGTGGATGTGGGCACCGCTTCTGTACTAAGATGGGTGGGCGCTGGACTTGGGAGATGAAAGCCAGAAATGGGGGTCGGGAGGGCCAGAGCTGGCTCTGAACCCCGCCTTGGCAGCTATGCCTGAATGAGCCTACCAGAAGGGGAGGTGAAGCTGCTCCAGAAGTCCCCCGGTCCTCTTCAGGTGTCCTGAAGATGGAACTAAGCCGTGTTTCTGGGACAGTGACTCAGGAGGGTCTACCACCCTTCTTGGTCTGACCGGGCTGTTTATCCCAGTGTTTCCTGTGTCTGCATATTCTCTCTCTCCTCTCCTGGCTTGTCATCGTGTCAGGGCTCTGTTCAAACATCCCTGCTTCACATCCCCTTTGAAAGGCCTTCCCTGACGAGGCTGCCTCAGCACCATCCCCCCAAACACACACACCTCAGGCCACTGTCTGCCCCAACCTGCTTTCTTCTTCTCAGCGCCCCCACTGCCATCGGTCTCTTTGTCCTTTGCCTGCCTCTCCCCTTTGGAACGTCAGCCCCAGGAAGGCAGCAGTTTCCTTACTCACTGCTGTGTCTCCAGGGCCCAGAAGCTCCCAGCACACCCAGGTGCTCAGGCAGCATTCAGGCAACTGAAGAAATGGTGTCCAACACAGAGTAGGTGCTCGATAAAAATGTACTGATAAAATAAATGGCTGTATTAGACAATGTATTGGTTTCCTATTGCTGTAACAAACTGCCACAAACTTAGCAACTTAAAACAACACGCATTAAGTACCTTACAGTTCCAGGGGCCAGGAGTCCAAAACAGATCTCACTGCACTGTCATCACGGTGTCGGCAGGACTGTGCCCCTTCTGGAGGCTCTGAGGGGGAGGATCCATTTCCTAAGCTTTTCCAGTTCCTGAAGGCCACTCATGTTTCTTGGTTGTGGCCCCTTCTTGCCCCTTCCTACCCCTTCAAAGCTACGCAGCATCTTCAGTCTCCGACTCTAACCACCTTCCATATGCAGCCTCAGTTCCTTTTGCATGTAACATAACATGTTCACAAGTTCTGAGAGTTAGGAGGGGACATCTTGGGGAGCATTATTCTGCCCCCCAACAGAGACACCCCAAGGGAGGACTGAGGATTGAAAGCAAGATTTCCCGAGGCCCTCCCCCCCAACAACCATCAGGTTCTCTGAGAAACCTCTTCCGAACAGTTTAAAGATCTTTTGTCATTTCTCTCTCTTTCGATTTGTGTTTGTAAGAGCAGCCAGTGACATTTAGCTGATGCATCAAATAACACCATTAGACAAGGTAAGAGAGAGCCCTTGGATTTGCCAGCCCCCCCACCCCCACAGCATTTTACCTGCATATAATTTGGTAGAATCTTCCAGCCTTCCAGATGCTGGTAATTTTTTTCCTCCGTGACCCCACCCAAACAATGAGCTCAGGGCTCTGTGAATTTCTTCCAGATGGGGGAGCTAGGAGAATTGACTTTACCCATGCCATGTAAGGGCTGGGAACTCCACAGTGTGCTTGGGAGTGGGGGGTAAAGAGTAGAAAGTACCCAGGGAAGTGATTGCTCGCTACTTTTCAGCGCAGGGACCCTACACAACCCACAGCCTCATTCCTCAGGAGCTGAAGAGGATGAAAATTCAGGAAGATCAGAGCCTAGCACCTGCTATTTCCTCATAAGAAACAGACTTGTCTCCCTGAGCAATGGGTGAAATGGGTGCAGCAGGAGGGCAGTGGGCTAGACTCGAGGGCGGACTTCCTTCCTATGAGATTTGTCATCTCTTCAGTCCTACATTTTTCACAGTTTGTACCCAGTCAGTTACCACACGTTATGGGTTGAATTGTGTCTCTCCTGGTACCTGTGAATGTGACTTTATTTGGAAATGGGGTCTTTGCAAATGTAATTAAGTTAAAAGGAGGTCATTAGAGTGGACCCTAATCCAGTATGACTGGTGTCCCTATAAAAAGAAGAGAGACCTGGCTGGTGTAGCTCAGTGGATTGAGCGAGGGCCTTCGAACCAAAGGATCGCGGTTCAATTCCCAGTCAGGGCACATGCCTGGATTGCAGGACAGTTCCCGGCAGGGGACGCACAAGAGGCAACCATACATTGATATTTCTCTCCCTCTCTCCTTCCCTTCCCCTCTAAAGATAAATAAATAAAATCTTAAAAAAATAAAAAAAAGAAGAGACACAGAGAGGAGAAGGCCATGTGACGACAGAGGCAGACATTGAGTGATGCCGCTACAAGCCATGGATGCCAGCAACGCCCGGAGCCAGGAGAGAAGGATGGAACAGAAGGGGGCATGGCTCTGGCAGCACCTTGACTTTGGACGTCTGGCTTCTAGAGCACAGGGTATGAGTTTTCTGGTGCTGCTGGGGCTGACATACCAAGCCACCACAACCTGGTGGTTTAAAACAGTGGAAATTCATTCTGTCAGTTCTGGAGCCTGGAAGCCCAAAATCAAGGCGTTGGCAGGGCCGGCTCCTTCCGGAAGCTCTGAGGGAGAATCTGTTCCAATCTGATGCTCTGAGAGGCAAAAGAGCAGTCACGTGTTGGTTTGGGGCCTCTGGAAGCACACAGACACCAAGAGAGCACTGGGTGTGCACGAGACGCATTGGGGGTGGGGGAGCGCCTGTGAAGGGGAAGGGGACAAGGCAGGAGAGCCTGCAGATGGGGACTCGGGTCTGACACCTGGGAAGGAAGGGGAGGAGGGAGGGAGGCAGCGGGGAGGAGGAACGCAGCCAGCGGTGCCCCTCTGAGAATGCCTTAACCAGGCTGACAGGGAGCCCCAAAGCAGGATGGAGCAGTCTGCTCAGGCTCCTATAACAAACTACCACGCATGGAGGGCAGGGGACCTCAAGCAACAGAAATGTATTTCTCATTGCTCTGGAGGCTGGAAATCCAGGATCAAGGTACCAGCAGGTTGGTTTCCGGCGAGAGCCCTCTTCCTGGCGTGCAGGTGGCTGCCTTCTCACCGTGTCCTCACATGGCCTTTCCTCTGTGCACAGGAAGTGAACTCTGGTGTCTTTCCCCATTATTATAAGGCCACCAGTGCCATCAGAGGATGATCCCCCACCACCCGCTTCGGCCTCATTTAATGCTAATTTACCTCCATAAAGGCCCATCTCCAAGCACATTCACATCAGGAGTTAGGGATTCGACTTACGGATTTCAGTCCATTACAGGGGGGTCGCCCATGCCAGCATTGGCAGGAGTGACCCTGCTGCCCATCAGGCTCTGTCATCGGCTGGAGCAGCCCGGGCGAGTGCGGCCTTCGAGTGAGCGCTGCGGTGGGGCCGAAGGTGCAGCACCTGGAGACACACAGTCACCACCTTCTCACCAGAGGGTCTCTCCAGGAGGAAGAGCTGGGTGGCACGTCCCACTGCCGCCACATAGAATGAGAAGAACTAGGGCGCACATACCCAGGACCTGCTGGTGCCCGCTGGCTGCCGTGTGGCTCAGCATGCTCCTGCAGCCCCTCACAGCCCCAGGCAACAGGGCCCTCATCCCCTTGTTACTGACCTGAAACGGAGCCTTGGGGGCCTAAGCGACTCCCGGGAGGTGTCACCACCAGGCCACCTACCCCTTTATCTGAGGGAGGCTTTGGGAATTTGGAAGATTTACAATGTTTGCACCTCTCTTGTCAAGTTCCACTGTGAAGGCGTTTAATAATCACCCTCCCTGAGCATCCAGCTCTGAGGGGCAGTCCCAAGGCCAAAGCTCTTGTTTCAGCAGGGCCCCACCTTTCTCTGGTGACACCCAGTGTTGACTATGTTCCCTGATATACTCGTAATAGGAACTTGAGCCCAGAACTCAAGAGAGGTCTGGTGCTTTGTCCAAGGTAACACAGCAAGCCAGTGGCAAGGCTGAGAACAGAGCCCTCAATCTCGTGCTCCTGGCCTAAAGTAAGAAATCGCCCATGCCCCACCTCAAGGCAGCTTGGCCCACAGCTGTCACCTGGGTTCGAATCCTACCTCGGCCACTTCTGAGCTAGGTGACCTTGAGCACATGGCCTCTCTTCTCTGGGCCTTCATTTCCTATCTGAAAAATGGAGATAGCAGCATCTATCTTACCAGGCTTTACCTTTGCATACTCCCTGTGCCTCAATTTCCCTATCTGTAACATGGGGACATGACAGTACTTACTTCACAGTGTTGTGGTAAAGAGGGAATGAATTCTAAAATGTATAAAGTACTTTGGCTGTTAGGATTTGTCGTAGCCTGACTGGCTGAATCATCTGAACCCCTCCCCCCTGCCGCTCTCTCCCTCCAGTTGGGGATCCAGGAGCCGTGTAGTGTGGGAAGAAGAGGCCAAGGGCCTCTTCTCAGCTCTGCTCTGCTACCAACATGCTGGCAGACTTCAGGGAAGTCACCAGACCCTGCTTTCCCCCAACTGTGCACTAGGGTGAGGGCTGTTGGACAAGTCAGCCTGATAGGTCCCTCCCCATGGTGACTTTCTGAGCTGGAGCCTTTGGGTCCCAGAGTAGCATTCCAAGTAGGATTGTTGGAGCTCCCAGGGACTGATGAGAGTTTATGAGGCTAAACCCTGTCCCAAGATGTCACAGAGGTCACCATGTGGACAGCCGGCCCCCAGAACACCATGAGACCAGGCATGCCGCCTCCTCTCAGCAGTTAACACTTAGCAAGCGCTGCTGTGCACCTCACACTGTGCAAATCTCTGTACATGTTCTCCCCCCAGTTCTCGCAACCACACTCTACATGTGCAGCCCCATTTTGCAGGTGAGAAGGTAAAGGTTCTGAGAGGTTAACTATCCAAAGGTCCTTAAATCATACTGCCTCTCTCAGTATCTTTTTAAATCTTCCAAGTAGGCACCGTTCTACTTTTCTCATGTTATAAGTGGGGAAACTAAGGCTCAAGGCCCCAAGGGATGTAGACCCAGAGCTGGACTTACGCTTCTGTGAGCTGAACCACCCTGTTCTGCCCCGTACCAGCAAACGAAGGGGAACGACAGAGCCTTGGAACTGCCGAACCTGTGTTGAGTCTCTACCCAGCGCCACTGCTCCAGCCTCTCCAGGGGCCACCTGAGGTCAGCTTCCCCTGGACAGAGCGCACAAGCAGCACCAGGTGACCTGCAGGGCCTCCAAGCAGAACAAAATGTCACTCCCCGACCCCAGGAATGGTGTCAGTGATGTCATTTATCCCCTGAGTGTCTTCTGGCCTGGCCGGCCAGCACTCAAACCAGAGCTGGCTCTTCCCCTCCTCCTCGGAGCCAGAGCAAGCCCTGCACGGCCGCTGGGAGCAGCGCCCTCCCGTGTTTATCTGACTCCCCTGACCCTGGCAAGCGCCCATTGCCGTTTTCTCCTTTTCTCAAAAACCAGAGCACAATAGGAAGCATTTCCTTGAACTTATTAAAAAATCCAGACTTGTAAATTAATTTGTCCGTGTTGTACAAAGGCAGTGCAGATGAACTCATTAGCATGCACACAACAAATAATTATAGATGAATTTTTAGCTGGCCTGCCTAATGCGCTCACTGGGTTAATTATGTCAATGTATAATTACATCAGCCCGGGGAGGCATAATGGCATACCCCGCTGAGCAGGCCCTGCCTAATGACGGGGCACGGGGGAGCGCTGACAGAGGAAGACAGCGGCCTTCCCGCGCACCTGCTTACCTCGGCACAAACACCCATTGTCCGAGCCTCCCGCCACCTAAACAGATGGGTGGCAGCAGAGGGACCTTGTTCCAGCCGGACCTGAAGGCCCCATGCATGGGCACTATCCCATTTCTTCCATCAGCAAATATTTATTAGGGTCGGACTGTGTGTCCATTCACAAGGGGTCCGGCAAGTGAGCAAAAACAGATGCGGTCCTGTGCCTGCCTTGTGGGTTTCGGCCAAGTGTGCTTTAGTTAGGTGGACTTGCAGCTCAATGACAGTTATAAGCATGATGAATGCTGTGGTAAAAAGGTGTAGGCAGCTGGGAGAACTCATATTGGAGGACTGACTGCTCAAGGAAGACTTCCTGAAGAAATGGCATTTAAGGGGAAAAGATGAAGAAGCATTAACCAGCTGAAAGGGCTAGGGGAGGGCAAAGTGTTCCTGTCAGAGGTTCCTGCCTGTACTTGGGTGGGAAGATGCCTATGAGGGACTGAGGGAAGAAGGTCAGTGTGCCTGGAGCCCAGGAAAGCAGCAATAGCAAGGGCTTCCATTTGTCCTGAGCTGACCAAGTGCTAGGCGCCATGCTGAGCACTTTACCTGGATCCTCATCACAGCCCCATGAGATGGGTACTTTGCCAATGAGGCACAGAGGGTTAGAGTCTCTTGCCAAGGTCACACAGCAATCCCGAGAAGCAAGTCTGGATTAGAGCAGGACCCAGGGGTCCGTCTTCAGGGTCCCCCTGCTCTTCATCCTTCTGCCCACCACTCCCCCACCTCAGAGAGCAGTGGCCAAGCAGATGCTGGCAGGAGACCCCAGTGGAAGGAGCAGGAAGAGTGAGAGCTCGGTGCTTTTAAAGGGCTGAGGACCAGAGCCAGGCCCCTTGACCTGGAGAGAGGAGTCCCTGGCTTCCCCGGGCCCCCGTGAACACTTGCCTGTAGCTGCTGAGGTCAAAATGGTCACACCACTAGGCATCAGAGAGGGAGTCAGACCCAAATCTCACCTCCACTCTTCAGCAAGTTACCTGGCTCTTTTGAGCCTCAGTTTCCTCATCCGTGAAGGTGAGCTGGATCCAGGGCAGCCTCCAGGGGGGATGCTGGGAGCATGATGGAACCTGTTTCCCATGGGCAGGCTTTGTAACTGGGAAGATGCCACACCAACCTGGGGCATTATCTAGGTGTTCTTCGTGCCTGCCCAGGTGGGGAGTTGAGCAAAAGCACCTGGAAGAAGAGGTGCTGGATTCTAGATGTGAAGAAAGGAAGTGCTCGCCAGGTGATGGTGGGAGAGGGAGCAGAATTCCAGGCAGAAGGACCTGCATGCTCTTCAGTTTTTTAGCTTTGGGAGGTGGGGAGGCATCTAACATTCAGGTGGGCATCTCCAGAAAAGCCCTTATTTAATCAGCCCCTCGTGTGAAAAAGGATTAGTCTGGGTCCACTGAGAAGCACCCAAGGATTCTATGGGCAAGGATGCTATTGGGGAAATGCAAGTGAAGGAAAATAGGAGGGAGCTGGGAGAACTGGGTGGAAGCATCCAGACCCCATGCAGCCTAAGGTGGAGTCCCGTACCCGCCGAGCAGCCCCACGTCCCCAGGAGCAGGTCTGTGTCTGTCTTTGCTGCCTGAGAGCCTTACCTGGAAAGGCCCGTGGGAAGGCTGTCCTCGGGCTGATGGGTTTCAGAGCAGGGTCCGTGCTCTATGGTTGGAGGCATGCAAGATACAGTCTCATGGCCACCCCAGATGGCATCGGAGAATTTGGAAAATGCAATTATGGTAACAGTTATTGTTATTACCATTCCCAGCTGTGTGGGACACACACACCTGTAGGGATGGCACGTGTTCCCCGGAACCAGTGCCTGGAGAAGGCTGCTCTTTCATAAAGCAGAAAGTCTGTGTTGCTTCCTTAAGCCATCTGCATGACTCCAGGGACCTCTTGTGGATTGTCCCCCCCAACCCTGGCCCCCCATAGAGGGACTCGCCAGGTCCCATGGCTCAGCCTGGGCATCCCTCAACTCTCAGGGTCCATGCCACCCCTGTCCTCCTCTCTCTGCAGACCCTGTGCCTGTATTTGAGGCAACTCGCAGCCTAGACGACAGGCTGCAGCCCCCCAGCTTCGACCCCAGTGGGCAGCCGCGGCGAGACCTCCACCCTTCGTGGAAGAGGCACCCTGAGTTCCTCAGCCCTAAAGGTACTGACAAGGCCTTCGCAGGACAACTGGTCTGCGGATCTTGGGCAGCCAAACTCTGCCAGGGGCAGGGGGTGCACAGGGAACTCGACTTTATCATTTTATTTTATTTTTTAAAGGGTTTTATTTATTTATTTTTAGACAGAGGGGAAGGGAGGAAGAAAGAGAAGGAGAGAAACATCAATGTGTGGTTGCCTCTTGTGTGCCCCCTACTAGGGACCTGGCCAGCAACCTAGGCATGTGCTGGGAATCGAACTGGCAACCCTTTGGTTCGCAGTCTGGCACTCAATCCACTGAGCCACACCTGCCAGGGCATTGTTTTTTTTAAAGGCCACCTTTATCATTTTAGATACAGGATGGGGTAAGGCACACTTCTGCTGCCACAGACCTAGCCCAGATGCCAGAGGCTTCATATATTTGAAGGGGAATGGCAAGGGATGCTTCGTTCGCACAGTCACTCAGGGACTCAGCCATGGTGGTCCTGCCATCTTCAACATGTGACATCCAGTGTCACCGTGAATGTTGACAACCAGCCAACAGGTAGAGACAGAATGTGGAGGGTCTTCCCAAAGTTTATGGGGTCCAGACCTGTAAGTGGCATGTGTATCACTTCCAGCCACATCCCACTGGCTAAAGCACAGTCATGTGGCCATACCTGCTGCACAGGATGCTGGGAAATGTAGTCTGGCTCTGTGCCAGGAGAACGTGGCAAACAGCACTGTCTCAGCCCGGGATGAGACAAGTTGAGAAACTCACAGAACTGAAAACATGTTTAGGTGTACATATATTGTGATTAAAATGTTTAAAAGCAAGAGAATGATGAACAAAGTTGGATTGGTGGTTACCTATGGTAGGTGATGTTGGAGGTCACCATGGGCAGCGCAGCAAATAGGTACACGAAAGCTGTTGGTGACCGTTTAGTTCTGTGTTCATCGAGCTGCAAGCCAGACACTGTCCCAGGCACTGGGGACATGGCCAGGCACAAACCAGACCAAAATCCCTTCCCTCGTGGTGCTGACTATCTATCGTCAACCAGTAAATTCGTAAAATATATAGGATTTCAGATGGTGAGAAAGGCTTTGCGGAAATAATGAAGCAGTGAAGAGGGGAACAGTGTAGAGATACTTGTCGTTACCTCGTATCTGCAAGATTCCTCAGTCATGTGTGAAAGTAGCCATAGGAATATGCACATGAGTGGGTGTGGCTGTGTTCCAATAAAACTTGATTTATTGAGCAGCTGGTGGGCCGGATTGGGCCTGTGGGGAAGATAAAGTGGGCTAAGGCCTGCCAAATGAAAGCTGGATGCAAAGTCACTTCTCAGGAAATGTCCACTCTCACACATAGCCCATCTCATAGCTCCCTGCCTGCCACCCACATGCCCAGTGAGCACCTACTGTGTGTCTGGTCCTGGAAAGGGTCTTCTTGTGATTAAAATACAGTACTTTGCCAACTCTGTTCCTGTACCCAGAATGCCCTTCCAGCCATTCCTCCCTGGCAAGCCAGGGCTTGGCAGTGCTTTCCCAGCACATGTGGAGGCACCTCTGAGGTTCCCCAGTAAAACTGTCACTCCTGCCTTTGAGGTTCCTCTGGAGTTTGATCTTCCCTCTACAAGAACAGTAGTCGTCAAAACAGTTGCCCTTTGAGAGCATTTGCTGTGTGTCATGTGCCTTCTACACAGCATCCCACTGTCTCCTGGTTCAGCCTGAGGTGTCACTGGCCCCATTTTACAGATAAGGAAACTGAGTCTCAGAGGCAGCAGGTGGCCAAGTGGGGATTCAGACCAAGGGCTCCTGTCCTCAGCCCTGGGCTTCATCTCTCCTTGAGGAGATGTGGCATCCTGTATCGTGATGGTGAAACCTTGTCTTTTTGTTCACTGCCATGACCTCAGCACCAGGAAAACTCCGTGTGTGTGTGTGTGTGTGTGTGTGTGTGTGTGTGTGTGAGAGAGAGAGAGAGAGAGAGAGAGAGAGAGAGAGAGATAACTAGCCAGGTCCTGACCACTCCGTCAGCCCCTCAAGGGGCTCACTCTGCACCCCGCCCAGCTCGGCACTTACCCTCCTGTGCCAGGCTCACAGTAGGAGCTTAACAACTGGGACAGAACTTCACCGAGCCACAGGAGCCCAGATTTTAGAATTCTTGAACCACCCACCCTCAACAGCCGGCCCCTGAGCATCCTCTCCCCTATAACGAATTCAGGGCCAAAGGCATGCACTAACCCCTACGAGGAGCCTGCAGAGGTGTTCCTGGCGCAGGGCCCCTGCATTGAGGCAAGTGACAATTGAGCAGCTGAGTGTATGCTGTGGGGAGTGGGGAATAGAGCCGTGGTTCCTCAGTCAATTAACCCGAGTGACCCTGTGGCCCAACAATTCTGCTCCTGTCCCAAAGAGTTGAAAGCAGGGGCTCAGACAAAAACGTGTACACCAGGGTGTATTAGCAGCGCTACTCACGATGGCCAGATGGTAGCGACAATCGAATGTCTATCCACCGATGAACAGAAAGCAGATGCGGCACATGCAAAGGACAGCTGCCACTCAGCCGTCAGAAGGAATGAAGGCCTGCTGCACACTGCAGCCTGGATGGGCCTTGAAACGTTATGATGAGTGAAAGAAGCCAGTCACAAAAGGGTATATATATATTACAACTGTATTGTGTGAAATGTCCAGCATACAAAATCTATGGAGACAGAAAGCAGGACTGGTGGTGGCCAGGGGTGGGAGAAGGGGGAAATGGGGGTGACTGCTTAATGGGGACAGGTTTCCTTTTGGGGTGGTGGCATGTTTTGGAATCGGTGCAGTATTCTGAATATACTCAATGTCACTGAATTGTACCCTTTAAAAATGGTGAATTTTATGTTATGTATATTTTACCATGACTTTCAAGAAAAATAAGGGCCAAGGAGGCAGGGACGAGTCTGAGAGGGCAAAGGAAGCCTTTGGGTACGCTGCAGGAGGCTGGCAGGATGGGAACTTGACCTCCATGTACATACCCTCGCCATGGCTACAACCCAGCTGACCTCGGGGACAGCGGGTCCCGCCAGCTACACTCTCCCCAGCACCGAGTTTAGGAAATTGATTCTTCTCACAGCACTTTTGATCGATCTGGTTTGCAGAAAGTGGCTCTGGCTGTCACACCGCTCTCAGCAATGGGTATTTTTCCATCTGTTTCTTCCTCTAGAGCAGAGAGAGGGGACATCTCCAGCTGGGCCCACGCTGACCGAGGCGGGCCGCCTCCCGGGCATTCCCAGCAAAGCCCTCCTGACAGAAACTTTGCTGCAGAGAAATGAGGTGGAGAAACAGAAGTGAGTAGGGGAGGGACAGGTGGGCTTCTGCTGCCCCACCTGGCCAGGAGGTGAGACCGGGGAAGCCACCCCTGCCCAGGACAGCTGGAGAATCCAGATGCAGGTTGAGATGGAGGCACAGGCCTGGGTCCGAGCTCCATCTTTGCAGCTCAGTGGCCAGCTGTGGGCCGATCACATCACCTCTCTGAGCTTCAGTCTCCCCATCCGGAAAAAGGGGCCAGTGGTGGTGTATCAGTCAGAGTTCTCCAAAGAAACAGGACCAGTGGGATTTTTAAAAGTTAACTCAGAGATGTAGTTCAAGGACTTAAACCACACAGTTGGGGCTGGCGAGTCCAAATGGGCAGAGCTGCCTGCAGGCTGGAGACCGCCAGGCAGGTAGGGGCCAGTGTTGCAGTCTTGGGGCAGAACCCCTTCCTCCGTTTTGTTCTTAAGACCTTGGACTGGTTAGATTAGGCCTGGCACATCAGTGAGAACACCCTCCTTTACTCCCGTCAGCCAGTTGTAGATGTTAACCACATCTGCACAGTGCCCGCAGCGACACCTACGTGAGCGTGGCGTTGGATCACTGGGTGCTGTGGCCCGGCCACGTGAACGCATAACACTGACCATCACCAGGGGCACCAACACCTGCTCAGCCACAGGACTGTAACGAGGTGACTCCTGCCTGTGCCTAGCGGGGCGGTCGCACAGGGGAGCAAGTGCCAGCAAATGGTTGTCCTTACGGTTGGTGCTGGGGCAATCATATCTGGATTCTTCAGGCATTTCTAGGGCGGTTTTGTGGTGGTCATTATGATTACCCTTTCGTTTATTCACTTATTCATTCATTCCACATATTTATGGAGCCACCTTCTTACGTGCCAGTCACTGTTTTAGAGACACAGCAGCGAATGTACAAAACGCTCTGCCCTCCTAGAGTTTACTCTGTAGTGAGAAAGACAGAAATGAATAAGATAAATAACGTAAATGGTGTGTTAGTTGATGATGATAATGGGTGTGAAGAGAACAAAGCAGAGGAGGAGGGGGGTGCGATGGAGGGCTGATGGGAGAGGCCTCACGGACAAGGGGAGCAGAGCCCTGAGGAGGCAAGGGAGTGAGCCTTGCAGGTATATGGGGAAGGGTGTTACAAGCAGAGGGAACAGCCAGTGCAAAGGGTCTGAGGCAGGAATATGGCTGGTGTGCTTCAACAGCAAGGAGACGAATGTGGAGTGAGCGAGGCATGGGTGGGGGTGGGGCAGGACATGAGATCAGAGGGAAAAGGGGCTGTTTCCCTGGAGTCTCTGACCCTGATGATGTAAGGCCCTGGCTCTGCCTCAGCCCCCCACCAGTCCAGCTAGGGCCTCTGGTTCTCTGCCTACCTTACACCGAGCTGGGCCCCGATGGGCAGGACAGGCATCCCCGACTCTTGCCAAAGGGAGGGAGAGTGCCTCCTGGGGGTAGTAATGGCACTGACGGTGTTGAGTAGCACGCTGGGTATGCCTCACAACACCCACTGGGGCAGACCCTGTCAGAAACCCCGCTTCCTAGACCCGGACACTGAGGCCCAGAGAGACGAGGTTGCTGGCTGCTGTAGGCCCCCCAGAAATGCTGCCAGAAACTTAACTGGGCCAGCCGTAATGGGGCCACATATCAGCAAAAGAGCAGGGCAGCTAACTGCCCGGACGTCGAGTTTAAAGGCATGTGCTGTGCTCTGTGGAGGACAGAGGTGCTGGTCGCAGGGAGAGGGCGAGGGGCTGGGAAGTGCGGGTGGGCCGGTCAAGGCCTGTCCACGCAGATGTGAGCAGAGCTGGCGCAAGCTGCCCGGTGTCTCCGCAGGGGCCTTCAAGAAGTACAAATCACTTTGGCAGCCAGACTGGGGGAGGCAGAGGAAAAGATCAAAGTCCTACATTCAGGTATGTGGCATGTGACCCTGGCCCTGTCAGACCAGGAGAAGAGGGGGCACTGACACTGAACACAGGCTTTGGTGTTTTAGAATCAAGACAGCAAGAAGGGCATTTGGGAAGGGGAAGTACAGGCCTGCATTATCCAGCAGGGGTCTGAGCCCTAGTCCCTGGAGGCCATACTACTGTGGAGAAAAGGTTTCAGATAGAATTAACATAGGGGTGGCAAACATCAACCCTTCAGCAGCCCAGGACACAACCAAGCTGGTCAGGTTAGGGAACGAAATAGGGAAGGGTGGGGTCTGGGGGAAACTGGAGAGCCCAGCCTTATCTAAAGAGGTGGCCACTGCTGAGCACCAGCCAGACACTGCCTTATGGCCCAGTGCAGCCAATCCCTTCAATTTCCTACAGAAATCAGAAATCTGGAATTTTATGAGAAACTCCTCATTTATTATAATACTTGTATACTTGTATCTGTTGAATGTTACTCCTGTCAGGTCCAGACCTTGGGATGGCTGAGCTGTGGGTAGATGGTCCTACCCTGGTCCTGGAGTGACCTAAGGGAGCCAGTGGGCTCATACGCAGGCCATGGGACACAGCCCTCAGATGGGGGTCCTCTGAGATTTATAGGATCATCTCATCTGCCCTCCCCACCCCAGCCACTCCACATGCTTCTCGCCAGCTTTAAGTTCCTATAGGGCCAGGACACACTACCTGTCACCGGTTCTAACCCAAAAGAAAGGTCTTGCCTCACTACCCTGGACCTCATTCTGCCTTCCAGGCCCTGCAGCAGTGGGTTCCACCTCCCTGGGGGTGGGCAGCCTCACCCTGGCTCTTTACTTTCCCCAGCGTTAAAGGCCACACAGACAGAGCTGCTGGAGCTGCGGCGGAAATACGATGAAGAGGCGGCATCCAAGTAAGTGAACACCCTGCTGCGGTCTGCCTCCTCCCTCTGACCCTCCCAGACATGCCTCCTCTTTCTGACTCTGCCTGAGGTACCCATTTCATTAAGCACCCCCTGCTCCCCACCTGCTGGTCATTGCTATGCCATTTATGCGCCACAGACTCGCAGTGACATTCTGGGTCACAGGCTGAGCAGGGTCTACTGAGCAGGGCCTGTGCCTCACCCCAGCCTCCTGGGGCTGCACCCCCTCCCCAGCTCCACAGTCCAACCCTCAAGGCTGAGTGTCGTTCGCTTACTCTGTACTTGATGTCCCTTCAGGATTTAAGACATCACTTATTCCACAAACACTTATTTAGTGACAACTGTTTACTCAGTGCTGTGCTGGGTCCCTGGAGGAAACATTAGAACATGGCCCTGGCAGACACTGACTAATGGGCAGTGATAAATCCATTCATTCATTGACACTTCTGAGCCTTTACTGTATGCCTGGCAGTGTTCTAGGCACACGGTGAATGCTGCGAAGGGAAGAACCAGAAACAGCAAGGGGGAAAAGCAGGGAGGGGTGGTCCTGTTATCCAGGCTAGTCAGGGAGGACTTTCCTGAGGAGATGACTTGCAGGGTGAGACCTGCAAAGTGAGCAGGAGATGGCCTCATGAGGAATGCCACGAAGGGTGCTCTGGGCAGTTGGGAGAGCTTGTGCAGAAGAGGACCCTGAACAAGCATGAAGCCCATGTGTGGCTTTTAGTCACCGAATGCCCCCTGACCCCAGGCAGAGGGGCAGCAAAGGTGGAGGAGGCCTGTCCTAACCCCCTTAAATGCTGGAGGGAGGAAAGGAGCAAAATAAATGAATGACTAGCACAGGGGTAGTTGAGAGAGGGCTCCGGATGGCACCTTGGAGCTGGGTTTTGAAGCGCGGGCTTGTTCTCTTGAGGTGGGCACTCCAGGCGGAAGGCATAGCAACGGTGAAGGCCGGGAGGTGCAGCTCTGCAGGCAGCTTCGGAGCGAGGCCAAGCTGCTATGCTAGGGCCCCATTCCCATTTCCCCGCAGCCTGGGTTCTTTCCCCCAGCCTGGTTTCTCCGGTAGGAAGGGTGGAAGGCAGCCTCTCTAGGCCTCCATGTCAAGACCCTTGGGTTCAGGCAGGGGCTGGGGGTATCAGGATGGGCAGGGGTCCTGGCAGTGGCCCGAATCCCTTCCTCAGGGCCTCATCTTTCTGTCTCAGGGCAGATGAAGTCGGCCTGATCATGACCAACCTGGAGAAAGCTAATCAGGTGAGGAGTTGTGTGCTGGGGTCTCATTTCACACGTGGTGAGGGGCTCGGCCAGGCCGGGAGGACAGGGGTACGCTCAGTTGGTGTTTATTGACCTACATGCCACGCAGAGTGCTGGGGCTGGGAGATGTCTGGGACCCTGAGCCCCACAGGGAGGGAGAGCAAGGGTGCAGACAGAACACTCAGAAATAGGATGATCCGGGCAGCAGCAGTCAAGGAAGGGGCTCCTGACCCAGACTTGAGTCAGGGAGGACATCCTGGAAGAAGGGCTGTGGAGCTGAGACCTGACAGATCAGTCCAGAATGTGAAAGTGTGGTGGTCCAGGACTGGGAAGGGCCTGGGCAGAGCCTGGAGGCAGCCTGCACCACAGGCAGCAGACCTCTCCAGGTGTCTTTGGGCAGCAGAAAGGAAGCAGAGCAGTATCCCGTGATCCCAGCCTGCAGGTACCTGTCTCCAAGCCAAGTTGGGACATGAGTCTTGCCCAGCCAGATTGAGTGAGGCCAGGGTTGGTGATGAGGGACAAGCCTAGGGCTGCTTCTCTCCCTCCCTCCCCACCTGGGGTCTCCTCCAGCCTCCTCACTTGATCCCAGCCATGCTGGCCAGCACCAGATGGACCCAGCCTTCCCTGTGCCTCATCTTCTAGTCCCAGCCCTAGTCCTTGCAAGCCCTTCACAGTCTCAGTTTTCACGTTTATAAATGGGGCCCCTTACCCCGCCTTCCTCTGTCTTGGGATCTGGTGGGCAAAGCTGGGCAGGACTCGGAAAGGCAGTGAGGCATGGCCACGTGGACCCAGTCTGAGGTTCTGTGGGCCCCCTACATCTCTGCCACAGCTCAGGGCATGGCCAGGAGAGGCCATTGGCGTGACAGGGCAAGTGGTCACTTCCCTGGGGGCAGTTGAGGAAGGCCCCCAGAGGAGGTCACTGCAGCTGGGCAGGGGCTCCAAGCTCCAGGAACTACAGAGGCATGGCCCTCCTGCAGAAGCAACGTGGAAGAGAATAGCACTTCTGGGTTTATGTTTTGCATAGGTAATCCACTTACATAGTTCAAAACCCGAAAAGGCTCCCAGAAAGTTCCGTCTCCCCCCGAGTCACCAGCAGCCTCTCCTACCCGTTCCCCACGTCTCCTTCCAGGACCATCTTTACTCCTTTTTAAAACAGAAACAATAGCATACTGTCCATACCCCCTTGAACCTTAGCCTCTACTTCTTAGAGCTCTTTCATGTTTGGATATAAAGCAGTTCCTTCTGTTTTACTGCTGTGTAGTATCGCCACCACCAGACACACCCTCCTCTAACCCAGGAGACAGCAAACTCACCGTAAAGGATCGGAGACCAGATAATGGCAGCTGTGCAGGTCCCTGTCCCACTGTTCATTTGGCCATTTACAGCAAAAGCATAGACAGTATGGGAGCAAGTGTGTGTGGCTGTGCGCCAGTACAACCTTATTTGCAGAAACGGGCAGCGGCTGCAGTTTGCCGACCCCAGCTCCCCGCTGGTCCATCCAGTCCCCTGTTGATGAGCATCCATGGTGATTCCAGTCATTTACTGCCATCTCCAACACTGCAGTGGATAACTGCGCGGGCAGTGGTGTGTGCGTACCCGAGCTTCTGTATCGGGTAAATTCCCAGAGTGGGATTGCTGGGCAGAGTATCTGTGCACTTGTAGTTCGGCAGATGTGGCCAGGCTGCCCTCCACAGGGTCATGCCTCCAGTGGGGTAGAAGAGGGCTCGTTTCCTGGTAGCATTGCCAGCAGTACCTTGTGTTGAGGGACTTTTGGATCTTTGCCAGTCAAATTGGCTAAAGAAAAGGGATCTTAAAGTAGTTTTTTTGTTTAGTGTTCACCCAAGGATGTTTATTGATTTTAGAGAGAAAAGGGAAGGGGGAGAGAGAGAGAGAAACGAACATCGATTGGCTGCCTTCCATATGTGCCCCTCCCTACTGGGGATGGAACCCACAGTCCTGGTGTGCTCCCTGGACCAGGAATCGAATCCACAGTCCTTTAGTGTGAGGGATGATGCTCCAACCAACTGAGCCACCCGGTCAGGGCAGAAAATTAGAGTAGTTTAAATAGGAAGCACTTTTTTTAATGTTTATTTTTGCTGATTATAAAATTAAAACCTGCTCATTATAGAAAGTATGGAAAAGAAAAGAAATGTCACCATACTAAGTTTTTAATACACTGAATGTGAACAAGAGGATTTTGGAGCAGAGCAGAGCAGCATTATTACTTATATAGCAGTGACCCTGCCAGGTCACCCCAGTTCTGATCCGGGGTGATGAGATGAAACCCAAGATCACCCTGTTCGTGTTTGTGCTGTAGGTGAGGTACCCCTTAACCAGGAACCTGGGTAGTTAGTTGGGAGAGGGGCCTCCTGAGAGCCAAAGATGAATTGATCTCCTGAGTGTCATGAGGAACAGAAGGGCAGGGGTTCTGGGGTTTTAGCATTTGCAATGCAAATATTTGTCTCAGGGGAAGGTAAGACGGTGAGCTGTGAGCCCAGCTCTGCAACACAAGGGACTCGTCCACAGCCTGGGTCTCATCCTCCCCTTGAACTGCAAACACATACCTTCTGGGAGGCGAATCTCTGGAGTCCTCGAGCTCATCAGTCATAAACTGACTTCCTGGGCTTGTCTTTCAGCCCAGATGCCAAGTTTCAGTCACTGAAAGCCCTAACTGCAGAAACAAAAATATTTTCTCTACAACTGCATACCCCAAACAAAACTGACTTGAGCCTTTCCTGAAACAAGGCAGGATACCAATAAATAAACAAATAAACAAATTATTAAAAATGAATTAACAAAATGGGCCAACGGATGTGTGTGACTCTCTGCTTGTAGGGAGTGGGCATAGCTTCTTGATTGCCAAGATCAGTGTGTAAGATAAACATAATCACTTGGGCCTGTGTCCCCAGCGGAAGATAAAAATAAAGCTGCAGCTGTTCTAACTTTTCACGTCATGGCTCAAGATCCCACGTACCCTGTTGATGTTAGTAAAGTTAACCAGTTATTGGCACATTTGTGTGTATCAGGCACCAAGCTAAGATGCTTGATGAGCTGTGTTTTACCAAATCGCTTGCTTAAAAACAACTGCAGGAGATAGTTGCATTTGTAATCCCCATTGTGCAGGCAGGGAAACTGAAGCTGGGGAGATGAAATCTCTTACCCAAGGTCACACAAGCCAGGCAGTGACAAAAGTACAGATTTCTCTCAAAAGCCACGAGGCTAGGTTGTTATTAACATTTAGATGCTTCTGCCCAAGTTTTTTTCCCTCAGAAATGTTTGAAGAGTTAAGATCCCCCAGAGACCCAATTAAATAAACTGCCTCTTTCCAACTTAGAAATATGTCAACATGCCTCTGCAAGAGATAGGTTTCATTTCCCCCATTCCACAGGAAGAAAATTGAGGCCCAGGAAGGGGAAGTGACTTGCCCAGAGGCCTACAGCAGCTCGTGAGCTGAGGTGTCACCTCAGCCGATGCCCCATCCAGGATTCCACACCAGGTGGCCTGGGCGCTGGGGACAAACTCACCTTCTGACCAGAGGGGCTTGAAGTTTATGTGACAGACAGAAGTGGCCTGGACGGGTGTGGACATGTGCCCATCCCATCGAGACAGCATCTCCCCTCCCGCCCCAGTGGGTGGGGATGTTCTGACTCCTCTTGGAATCCCAAGAACCCTGGGGGAGCCAAAAGTCAAGTTCAGGATCCAAGACCCAAAAAGTAGGACCCTGGGCCCTCAGAGTCCTGCCTGCTGAGCCCATGCCTGAGACGGTGCAGGGAGATGGTGGAGGGCCCACTGGTGACGGCCAGTGAGGCCCCACTCACCTCTTAACCCCACGTGTCCCTTTCTGTCCCGTCGTAGAGAGCGGAGGCCGCCCAGCGGGAGGTGGAAAGTCTTCGGGAACAACTGGCCTCTGTCAACAGCTCCATCCGCCTGGCCTGCTGCTCCCCGCAGGGCCCCAGCGGGGTAAGGATGGTGGGAGAGCCAGAGGGAAAGGCTGAGAAAGGCCACATTTGTGGGTATGGAGATGTAGGTTAATCATGCACACCTTTGTGATAGTGTGCACGTGGATGTGTGGATCTGTCTGTGCTCACAGTGTGTGTAGCATCTTCATTGCCAAGGTCACTGTATAGTCAAACATAATTACTATGACCTGTTTTACCAGTTAAGGGTAAAAATACAGCCCCAGCTCTTTTAACTTTTCAAGTTCAAACTTCTTCTATCCTGATGAACTGGAAATCCAGTATCTTCCTTTGAAGGTCCCCTTACCCCATGTTGTCCAAAAATGCCAGGAACCTACTCAGACCAAAGAGGATCATCATTCCTATTGCCAGATGCCCGCCTTGCAAGAGGGCAGGAGAGGGTGGGATGAGGGTTCGACCAATGGAGCAGCAGTGCAGTTGTGGTGACTGCCACCAGGTGTCGCTGTTGGCCGCTGGTCTCACTGCTTGATAATGCGCGGCATTCTCCCAGACCAAGAGCAAAGTGGGGCCACATACCAAGATCTGAAGTTAATGCTCATACTCAGCCACTGGTTCCCAAAACGTGCCGGGGTGATTCCAGCATGATTTCCCAAACAGCCACATGCTACAAAGAACTAGTCTTCTGTCACTAACCCCAAGATCTCTGTGTTAAGCCTGGTTAGCGCATCTTTCTCTCTCCTCCTGGATGGCATTCCCTTTGGGGTCCTGGGGTCATTTTCTGCCAAGGGACTTAGTCAGAACCACCCCAGCCTACCCTTCTGCCCATCTCTCTTCTCTCAGAAAGCCTTGGGTTTCTTGTGTGAAATGGTCCACCTGCTTACAGATCGCTGCATCTGAGGCATTTGATTCACAACTCCTCACATAGCAACGGGTCTGCCCCAGGGTGGTTTGCTCTCTCCACCTGTGAACCCAAAGTGGCCGACATGATGTTCACCTCACCTGACACCCTGGTGCACAGGCCCATATGTCTGTGTCCATTTCTCTGTTTGGGTATCGGAATAAGTGTCTACTTGTGGCCTTTGGAAAATAACTGTATCTTTAACCTCACTGTGCCTCGGTTTCTTCATCTGTACAAGTAAGGCGTACATTATGGGATGTTGAGAGGATTACATGTAAAGTACCTAAAGTGGTGCTTGGCTCAGTAACTGTCTAATGCTGCTATTATTATCATTATTTTAGTTATTATTATTATTATTATGGGGTTCTGCCCACAATAGCATATGGTCTTTTTGAGCACATACGTGTCTGTGTGTCTGGTGATGGCCTGATGCCTGTGTATTTCTGTGTGAGTGCGTGTCAGCATGAGTGCTCAGGCAGGTACGTGTGTCAGTGCATGCTATGTCTGATAGGTGTGTCCCAGGAGGCAGTGTGTATGTGTCAGGGGGCCCAATATCTGCACCACACAGAGAGTGAACACAAGAGAGACTGAGAGAGCACGAGAGAGCCCATGAGGGCACCTAAGAGAGAATTTGCTGATGGTTCTTAATTAAACCCCGTGGAGCCCAGCAAAGGCCCGTGCTAATCAGCCACAGGGAGCTTTGCTGGTTTGCGGGGTGAGCTTTTCTGAGTGGCGCTCGATGCTAATTAATTTAATGTGTTCATGGTATCCGCTTCCTGTTTTAATTGTCATTTATCTCCATGGAAGAGTACTGGGGTTGGCAGTGCTTTGTTTCTTGTAATATTGCTTCTCAGGTTCATCTGTAACTGAGCCCAAAATCTGCCTGACTGCAGGTTCCCTCAGACAGCAACCTCTTCATCCTCATCCGGGACCAAAGGGCCATTTCCTAAAACCTAGAGAAGAAGCAGCGGGGCTCGGGGTTGGTGGTGAATTAGGAGAAGGAAGGAGCCACCCCTGGTGTTGCCTGTGGTGGCAAGGCCTCAGCTCTAACCTTACTGGTCTCTTTCTGCCTTTGGCTGTGCTGTTCCCTCTGCTGGGAACATCCTGTTCCCACCACTTCCTCACCCAGCTAACTATTTCCTTTTTTTGTTGTTCTTTTTAACAGATGTCTTATTATATAATATTACATAAGGGGAAATGTGCATATCATAAGCATGCAGCACGCTGAATTTTTCAGGATGGACAAACCCCATAACCAGCATCTAGATCAAGTAAAGCATTAATGGCCCTCAAGAAGCCCCCATCCAGGGGCTGCTCCCCTGATCTCTGACACACGGATGGTGTCTGCCTGTATTTGTATCTGATCTTAAATGAATAACACACACACACACACACACACACACACACACACACACAGTGGCATCTGGCTTCTTTCACTCCATATTGTATCTGGGAGAATCATCCATGTTGTTTTGGAGTAGCTGCAGGTTATTCATTTTCATTGCTGTATAGTATTGCATTGGGGGAATATAGCCCAGTCTACCCACGTTCTCTCATTGGTAGACATGTGGAGGGTTTCCAGGGGGCTTCCGTGAGCATTGATCTGGATGTCTTGGGGCACAGGGGCCTGCGTTTCTCCTGCACATGTACCGAGTAGAAGCACGTACGTTCCCCTTTAGTGGTTGCTGCCAAGCAATCTTCCAAATCCCTAATGTGTTCTTGAACTTCATTACGGTCAAGACATGTCTTCCTCCAGAAAACCTTCCCTGCTCACTTTCCCTCCCACCTGTTTAGTTTCAAGAATAGAGGGAAAGGCATCCAGGCTGGTAGGACCAGCCTGAGCAAAGGCTCAAAGGCCAGAAGAGGAAAGCCACCAGCCTGTCAGAGGGGCCAAGTCATCCTGGGGCGTTCAGCACAGGGACTCAGGCATGGGGAGGCCAGCCCTGCAGCCCCTCAAAGCCCAGCTCTGTCCTCAGGATAAGGTGAACTTCGCGCTGTGCTCGGGCCCGCGGCTTGAGGCAGCCCTGGCCTCCAAGGATCGGGAGATCCTGCGGCTGCTGAAGGATGTGCAGCACCTCCAGAACTCCCTGCAGGAGCTGGAGGAGGCCTCCGCCAACCAGATTGCTGACCTGGAGCGGCAGCTCTCAGTCAAGTCTGAGGCCATCGAGGTAGGTCATGGGGGAGGAGGTGGGCAGATGGGAGATGGGTGGGGCATCCCCAGGCAGGACAGCCCAGCCTCACCATCTTTATTTGCTCCTCTAGAAGCTGGAAGAGAAGCTCCAGGCACAGTCAGACTATGAAGAAATTAAAACAGAGCTGAGGTACTAGGCAGAACGAGGCTCCACAGCCCCCCAGCCCTCCTTCCTGGCTGGGGTAACTGGTGCAGGCAGCGAGGGCCCATGGCAAAGTTCATCACCTTGCTCCCTCCCACCACACTCCACTTTGTGGTGTCCTCGTCTCCTCACCACTGGTACCTTGGATGTTATGCCTGGTCCTTTGCCATCAAGAGCTGTCTGAAGGAGAACAGGAAAGGCAGCCTTGCAGGGTGGTATGATGGTGGCGGGGAGGCAGGGAGGATGTGTTGATCACATACGCTCAATCGGCCGATGTGGGAGTGAGATAGCACAGCACCCCTCCTGGCCACATTGGAAGCTGCTCACGCCCGCTCCTGACAGCCCCTGTTACAATGAACCCAGTGCTGTGCAGAGGTCCGGGGGGGTGAGGGTGCTCATTCTCAGCCAGGGAGGGCGAGCCATGGGAAGCACCTCCCCAGGGCCTCTCTTTCAGCCAGGAGGAGCCTGGCGGGCCTCACTGTCTCCACTTTCCCTGGCAGCATCCTGAAAGCCATGAAGCTGGCCTCCAGCACCTGCAGCCTCCCCCAGGTGAGCGTCCCTGCCACTGTCCCCATGGGGCAGGCTGTCCCTGAGAGCCTTCCCCCAAGCAGGCCCTCTCAGCCCAGCCTCTCACCTCCTCAGAGCCTGGCCAAGCCTGAGGACTCACTGCTCATGGCAAAGGAGGCCTTCTTCCCCGCACAGAAATTTCTGCTGGAGAAGCCCGGTCTCTTGCCCAGCCCTGGTAGGTGAGGGGATACTCTCGGGACTCAGGGGCTGGGTGGGGGCTGCCGTGGGCCTCTGGCCTCTCCATGTCCACGGACCACTGCTTTTCACTGGGACCAGAGGGTGGTGGGGAAAGGGGTGCATGCTGATCGAACACCTGCTGTGCGCCGGGCACCGAGCCGGGCACCGTCCCTGGCTAAGCCAGCTGGCAGCCGTCCCATAGGAAGTCCACACACATGCACACACGCAGACAAGGACATTCCGCTCACTCAGGCCCCCAAAGGCTCCACTCAGCCCCGGGCCTTCATGAGCAGTGGGATGAGGTCAGGTGTCAGGAAGGGCATTCGCACCACACCACACAGCAGACCCCTGGGGACGGCCTGCAGATGCTGCTCTCTCCAAAGTCACCCTCTCAGTCACTTGTCCATTCCCCGTATGTAGTGACACCATGACTTTTAGCTTTGTGGCCCCAGCCAAAACTCTGCTGCCTCCATTTCCTCACCTGAAAAATGGGGAGGGGGGCACTGGTGATGGCCCCATTTCACTGATGAGGCAGGTACAGGGTGCCCGGAAGTGGGCCCCCCTGCTGGGTGGGGTTAATCCAAACTCCCTGCTCCTAGGCAAGGAACTGGGTCTGTGGCAAGTGCTCATTTAAAGCTCTTCACGGCAGGAGGGAGGGCTCCCCAGCACAGGCATTTGGACCAGGCCTTGAGGGATGGAGTCTGAGGGTGGGGGAGGGGCTGCTGGCAGACACAGTGTCAGCACTGGACACCTATAGCGCTTCTCCCCCTCCCCCTCCCCTCCCCCTTCCTCTTCTCCCTGTCTCTGAATGTGGTCTCTACATTGCTCTGTCTTTCACTGTCATTCTGTGTCCCTCTTTGTATCTCTGTCCCTCCCCCTGTCCCTGACTCTCACTGTCTCTCTCTCATATGTGATTTCTCTCTCATGTAATGTCTCTCTGCCTCTCTTTCCCTGTCTGTCTCTTTTGTGTCTTTCTCCATGTGTGTATTTCTCTCCCTGTGTCTCTCTCCCCATCATCATCTGCTTCTCTGTCTTACTCGCTCTCCATCTCTCCTCTCTCCCTCTGTCTGTCTGTCTCTCTCTAGAGGAGGACCCATCGGAAGAAGATTCCATCAAGGACTCTCTGGGCACGGAGCAGTCCTACCTGTCTCCTTCGCAGCTCCCACCCCCACCAGGGCCAGAAGACCCCCTGTCCCCTGGCCCCGGGCAGCCCCTGCTGGGCCCTAGCCTGGGCCCTGATGGCCCTCGGACTTTCTCACTCTCCCCCTTCCCCGGCCTGGCCTCAGGGGAGAGACTGTCAGGGGACGTGCTGCTGTCTAAGCATCTGGTGCCCCCAGCCACCTTCAAGGGAGAGGCAGGCAGCCTGCTGGTGTTTCCCCCGGCCTTCTATGGCGCCAAGCCCCCCGCAGCCCCCGCCACCCCAGCCCCTGGCCCTGAGCCCCCCGGGGGCCTCGAGCCGGCTGACGGTGGCGGGGGCAGCACGGCCGGGGCAGGGACCGGAGCAGAGGAGGAGCAGCTGGACACAGCCGAGATCGCGTTCCAGGTGAAGGAACAGCTGCTTAAACACAACATTGGGCAGCGGGTGTTCGGCCACTACGTGCTGGGGCTGTCGCAGGGCTCCGTCAGCGAGATCCTGGCCCGGCCCAAGCCCTGGCGCAAGCTCACCGTGAAGGGCAAGGAGCCTTTCATCAAGATGAAGCAGTTCCTGTCAGATGAGCAGAACGTACTGGCCCTGAGGACCATTCAGGTGCGGCAGCGAGGTGAGTGCATGCCGCAGGCCTTTCCCGCAGCCACGCCCCGGCAAGCTGCTGGCTGAGAACATGGGCTCTGGGGTCAGAGCCAAGCTCAGCTGCTTCCAGCTGTGTGACCTACAGCAAGTGCCTTTGCCTCCCTGTGCCTTACTTTCCCCCTCTGTAAAATAAGGAGACACATCCTCCCTCCTTCCTGGGGCCTGTGGCTGCGTCTTCCTCCCCACCTGGCCCTCACAGGGCAGCTCAGTGGTAATGGGAAAAGGCTGGGTCTCGGGAGCTGCCCTAGCAGCTACCCCCTGAGCCTGGTAGGTACCTCAAAGCCTCAGTTTACCCATCCATTATGTGGCCTGAGTGACCACAAAACTTGCCAGACTCTATTTTCAGGCTAACCCATACAAAGGGCCCAAGCCTGACCTCATGACACCAGAGTTTGCCCCCAGGTTTGCCCCAGCTCCACTCTTCACCCATGGGGTGACCTCAGGGAGCTCACTTGACCCTCCTAAGCCTCAGCCACCCCATCCATCCACCTCCAAGGGGGTTACATGAGTATAAAGCACATAGTAACTGCCCGAGGACTGTGAGCTGTGGCGGTAGCTGCCACCATTGTCATCATTATCTCAAGCCAGAGTCACTGATAGGTCCATAGTGTGTGACACAGACTAGCCTGGCCCTAGGCCTGCCACACACACTCATGGTCTGGGCCTCACTCCCCCAGCCCTGGGAGGAGGGGCCAGCCATTCACCCCGCCCAGCCCCAGGGACTGCTCCCCACGTGCAGGTCCCCGTGACAGGTGCCCCCTTGCCTCTCCCAGGCAGCATCACCCCGAGAATCCGCACACCAGAGACGGGCTCAGACGACGCCATCAAGAGCATCCTGGAGCAAGCCAAGAAGGAGATCGAGTCACAGAAGGGGGGTGAGTATGATGGGCGAAGCCAGTGGCGTTTGGGGCCTGCTCTGAGCTCTAAGTGGGGCCTTGGCCCCTCATTTCCCATCACACACCCAGAGGGGGTTCCAACCTCTTCGCCTCTCACGGTCTACAGCCAGGCAAGGTCTAGGCCTGGAAAGCACCGGATCTGTGCTGTCCAATAGGAAGCCGCTAGACACACGTGCCTGTATCCATTCAAATGAATTAAAATTAAATAAAATGACAACTTCTCTAGCTACACTGGCCACATCGCCTGTGTGACAAGTGGCAGCCGTGTGGGACAGCACAACTCGAATGTCTCCTTCAATACACAGTTCTGGCCGCGCTGACCTGGGTTGGTCGGTGTCCTCCTTTCAGGAGGTCCCGGAGCAGAGATCACAGAGGAGCTCACCACACACACCACGGCCTGAGCTCACCCCGACTGCCAGTCCCCCTCCTTGCACTGCAGCTTCTGACTCCCAAGGAGACACTGGTCTGGCTTCCTCCCGCGTCTCAGACCGTGCCATCCATACCTTCCCAGCTGAATCCATCTCCCAGTGCTGCTGTCGGCCTCAGACCCAGTGGCCAAAAACAACACGAATTTGTTACCTTCAGTTCTGGAGGTCAGAAGGCCAAACTCCTCCTCCCTGGGCTAGTCAGGGACTCGGCAGGGCTGCCCACTTCTGGAGGCCCCAGGTTGAGTCCGCTCCTTACCCTTTCCAAGCTCCTCGAGGAGGCCCACATTCCTTGCCTCCTGGCCCCTTCCTCCTTTTGTCAAGTCCAGCAGCCCAGCCTCTTCAAGTCTCTCGGATTATCCTGACCCCCTCTTCCAAGCACCCTTGGGATTATGTAGGGCCACCCAGATAATTCAGGATAATCTCCCCATTTCATGGCCCTTCACTGTAATCACATCAGCAGAGTCCCCTTGCCATGTAAGGTAACATATTCACTAGTCCCAGGGACAGGGATGTGGATGTCTTTGAGGGGCCACCTCTCACAAGTTCCAGAACCACAAGCCAACTGCTGGGCATCTCTACCAGCGTCCCCACTGGCATCTCAGACTCAGTATGTCTGAAATGGAACTCATCGTCTTCCCCTGCCCCTCACTCCCTCCTCAAAGTCACCCACTCAGGGCTGGGAGCCTGTCACAGATGGTGCTAGAAACCCAGAGTGAGCTGAAGGGCTACCCTTGACCTCTCACCGTGGCAGCCATTTAGCTAGCCCATCCAGGGGACGCTTACCCTCCAAGAGATTTTTTCAAGCTTATCCATCCCCCACCCCAATTGCCACCAGCTAGTGAGCCACCATCGTCACTTGCTGCAACAGCTGTAAGAGTCTCTTCACTGGTCTAGGCCCCACTCCACCCTGACATCAGAGGGATCTTTCTAGGGCACACACGCAGCGATGTCACGACTCAGAATCCTCCCATGGCTCCCGTTGCCCTGAGGATGAAACCCCAGCTCCGCCACAAGGCCTGTGGTCTCCAGAGCCCTCCTGATCCCTCCACGTCTTGTGTGTGAACAGTTTAGAACCACGCTCATCATCATCCCTGCTGCTGTTCTCGTCCCAGACACCTGGCACCTGGCCAGCGCCTCATGCTTTATGACTTGACTCAGAAGTCAGCTTCTTCAGGCACCCCCCGCCCCGTACAGATGGATTGGATACTGCCCTTCCTCAGATCCCCCCAAATTATATGTATGCTTGGTGCAATGGAGCCAGCGTGCTTTGCTGCAAATTCTGTCTGGCCCTGGTGTTGATTGGCTGTGTGACCCTGGACAAGTTTACTTAGCCTCTCTGTGCCTCTGTTTTCTCACCTGTGAAATGAGGACAGTGTTAATAGTCCTTAAGGTTGTGTGAGGGTCAGGTGAGATCATCCCTGGCAAGCACTCAGCCTGGGACCTGGCGTATAGAAGGCGCCTGTGAAAGGTTAGCCTTTCTTACAGGTAACGTGACCGTTGTTATGTCTCTGTTCTTGCATTTTTCATGTTACAAATGACCCTGCTGATGTGGCTGTCCCTCCCACTGGTCTGGGGGCTTCTTGCAGCCAGGGACCGGCTGCATCCCTGCACCCAGCACAGTGAGTGGAGTGCAACATGGCTATAACATGGTTGCTGACTTGGAACAGGTTTCAGGCTCCCACTCTCTTTTGCAGTGTCTGCTGCCCCCTGGTGTTGGCTCAGAGCAAGTATCCTGATTCCCAAGCCCCGGCTTGCAGCTGGGAACCACCAGATTCCCAGGGTCCCTCCCTTTGCCTGTCTCTGGGGAGGGCTGGAGGGCCGCTTACCCTGCTAGGAGCCTATAGTGCCCAAGCCGTATAACCCGCTGAGCCCCTCCTGTGTGTACACCCATTGCTTCTTGCTCAGCCACTGTAGTGAGAGAGGGGCGATCATTCTGAGAATATTTACTGTGTGGCCAACACAGGTTGCAGATGTGGATGAAACACTCTTTTGGGGTGAAAAGAACCATGAGAAACAGTCTAATCTACTCACCCACAGAACAGACAGGACAGCTGAGGCCAGAGAGGGTGAGCCGTGACCACAGTTACACAGAGGCCAGAGGAGGACCCAGGGCTCCTGGCTGCCTATTCGGTGACCTCTCTCACTGGGGGTCGGCATCAAGGCAGCAGGGAAGTTAAAAGGCAGCATCACAGCAGAGGGGCACGTTTGCTCCAGAGGGCCAGCCAGGAGGTGTGCATTCTGTGAAGAGCTCGGCAAGGGGAAGGAGGCCAAGGTTATAGCGCCATAGCCCCACACGGTCAGTGCTGAGCTCTCTACAATATGCACACATTATTTTTTTTAATTGAGGTGAGTCACATAGCAGAATTAACCATTGTAAAGTGAACAGTTCGGTGGCATTTATGATGTCCAGTGCCATGCAGCCACCACCCTTGTCTGGTTCCAAAACATCTCATCCCCTGAGAGGAGACGTTGCGCCTGTTGAGCAGCCGTGTGGCATTCTCTTCTTCCCCAAGTCCCAGGCCGCCACCAGTCCTCTTTCTGTCTCCGTGACAACCTATTATGGGTATTTTGTGTAAATGGAAATTATACAAGATGTGGCCTTTTGTGTCTGGCAGCTTTTACTTAGCAACATGTTTTCAAGATTTTTTTTCAAGTTCTAGCAGGTACCTCTGCTTCATTCCCTTTTGTGGCTAAATAATATTCCCTTGCTGTATTAGTTTTTAATCAGTAATGCAACAGAAATTATTTTTAATGGGGCTGTGGAACCCACTGGGGTGGAGGCAGCACAACAAGGTAACAGATAGGGCTGTGTTGATCTGGCGTGATCCAGGGGTGGGGAGACCCCGACGTGGGAGAGGCCACTCACGGGGCAGAGGGGAGCATCATTCTATTGTTCCTTTTTGTTTACTAGTTTAAAAGATTTTTTTTACTAAATAACGTATTGTTTGTTTTGCTTGTTTTGGAGCTCTAAAGGAAGCAGATTATACTTGTATCATTTTCTGGAACTTGTCATTTTCATTCAAGATTCATGTGTGGTTTTACACAGTAACTTTCCTTTTTATTGCTGTATAGTATTCCATGTGTGCCCTTACCACTATTTATCATCCACTCCCTCCTCCGTGGGCATTTGGGTTTGTGCCATTATTTTGCTGTTAGAATAAATGAAGCAGCCTCTTTTGTGTGCAGTAGTGTTTTTCTTGTCTTTGAAAATTTGCATAGATGGATCATAGCATATGTAAAAAGGGAGTGTTCTTTCACATTACATTATCCCCATGAGTATTTTCTGAACATATGCTAAAATCTCACTGTCTGCCCATCTTAATGGCTGCCTAATAGTCTGCCACCGAGATGGACCATAATTTACTTACCCAGTTCCCAGTTGGTGGGCACAGAAATTGCTTTCAGCATTTTACTGGTATAAAGACTGATGCTATGATCATCTTTGTCCTTTAAGCCATGTCCTGACAAAGGGCCTCTGGCCACCTTGTCATGCACCCTACAGGTGAGCCCAAGAACTCGACAGCCCCCCTGAACGTCACCAATGGCACGGCGTCTGCCAGCACCTCAGAAGACGCCATCAAGAACATTCTGGAGCAGGCCCGCCGGGAGATGCAAGCACAGCAGCAGGCCCTGCTGGAGATGGAGGCAGGCCCCCGGGGCCGCTCGGTGCCTCCCTCACCCCCAGAGCGGCCCTTGCTGGCAGCTATGAGCCAGAACGGGGCCCCGACCTACGTCAAGCAGGAAGACAGCAGTGGCAGCGGGGGGACCAGCAGCAGTGCCACACAGACACCCCTCACCGTCCTGTCCCCTGCTGCCTTCGTGCAGAGCATCATCCGCAAGGTCAAGTCAGAGATAGGTGACGCCGGCTACTTTGACCAGCACTGGGCCTCAGACCGCGGCCTGCTCAGCCGCCCCTACACCTCGGTCTCGCCCTCACTCTCCTCCTCCTCCTCCAGCTACTCCGGCCAGCCCAACGGACGGGCCTGGCCCCGTGGGGAGGAGGCCCCCACAGCCCCGGAGGACGAAGCAGCAGGGGGTGAGGACGAGCCCCCCAGGCTGGGCGAGCTCAAGGCTGAGGGGGGTGTCTCTGAGTCAGGCAGTGGCGGGAGGCTGGCCTACTACCCAGCATACGTGCCCCGCACACTGAAGCCCACCGTGCCACCCCTGACCCCTGAGCAGTACGAACTCTACATGTACCGTGAGGTGGACACACTGGAGCTGACGCGCCAGGTCAAGGAGAAGCTAGCCAAGAACGGGATCTGCCAGAGGATCTTTGGGGAAAAGGTGAAGATGGTGCAACAGGGGTTGGGGAGGTGGCAGGAAGCTCGGGCCATGGGACCGGGAGAAAGAGGACCAACTGAGGACCCAGCCCCCGGTGCTTGTTGTCTGGACAGAAGCGTATATGGGTGAGAACAGGGCAAAAGTAGGATTTGAACCCAGGTCCTTGCAACCACAAAAGTCCATTTTTCTATAAGTAGCTGTCTCTGGGCCCTGTGGGGAGAGGAGGGCCACAGGCAAAGCATTCAGTTCTGTGGTGTTAGATCAGCAAAGCATGTTTTAATAACACCTCTGCCCAGGCAGACAAGCCCAGAGAAGGGAGAAGTGACCTAAGTAGGAGACCCAGGAAAGCTTCCTGGAGGAGGAGGCCCATGGGGGGCCTTAACGGCTGGGTCAGATTTTTACATGTGGGGAAATCGGGAGGGGCACTGCAGGTGGGGGTGCAGTGCAGGCCCAGAGCAGGCACCTGGGAAATGAAGACCAAATGAAGGCAGCCCTGGCCTCTCAGGGAACAATGAACAGCAGCGCCTAAGAGTCTTGGTGGGGGGAGGTGATGGTCTATGTCCCTGACCTGCCCTTTTTGCCCCACCATCCCCAGGTGCTGGGCCTGTCACAGGGCAGTGTGAGTGACATGCTGTCCCGGCCGAAGCCGTGGAGCAAGCTGACACAGAAGGGGCGGGAGCCCTTCATCCGCATGCAGCTGTGGCTCTCGGACCAGCTCGGCCAGGCCATCAGCCAACAGCCCAGCGCCTCCCAGGGTGAGTGTCCACAGAGCTTTTCCGAGGGGCGCTGCCAGCCCCCAGAACTGCAGAGAGCCCTCATTCTTCTGCTGTGCAGTGGCACGTGCGTCTGCTTTACTGCCCGCTCTTGCCACTCTCCCCGGCCCTGCCATCTGGCCACCGTTACTGACCCCCTGGAAGACTGCAGTGAGCTCCTAGCTGGTGTTTCTCCCTCATGCATCCTTCCTGCCTCCGGCAGGATGCACCTGTCTGTCAGTGGTTTCAAACCTCTAGGTGGTGCCAAAGCAAATGAAGAAAATAGTGTCCATTCAGAGCACCAGCCTCTGATCCCTGTCAGAATCCATCAACAGTATTTAACTATAAATACTTTATAATTAAATTTTTTCATTGAAAAACTCTGACCCTGGCTGGTGTGGCTCAGTGGATTGAGTGCCAGCCTGCAGACCAAAGGGTTGCCAGTTCGATTCCCAGTCATTGCATATGCCTGGGTTGTGGGCCAGGTACCCGGTTGGGGGCATGCGAGAGGCGACTGATTGATCTTTCTCTCCCTCTCTTTCTCCTTCCCTTCCCCTCTCTCTAAAAGTAAATAAGCAAAATCTTTAAAAAAGAAAGAAAAAGAAAAATCCTGCTCCCTAGGTTATTATGAAGACCGTCTATCGTTTCCCCAGCCTGGCCCTTCCCCATCAGCGTTGTGTCTGTGCTGGTGACAGTGACCGGGGACATGTCAGCTCCACGTCAGCTCCAGTGTCACAGGGATGTCACCTAGATGTCCAGGATCAGCCCATTTGGGGGCAGGTGGGACCGTAGAGTCCTTGAGACCTGAGACGCAAGCTTCCAGCTCATGGGGCTGCGATGGACGCCTCCGAACTCTGCAGCCTCACTGCGCACCTCTCAGGCGGCCCAGGGGTCCCGGCCAGCACTCACGCGTCACACTGCACTGGGCGTGTAGGAAGTGCTGCCCAGTAAGAGGAGGCTCTGTTGGTCGTTGTCATCACTGTCGTTGTTGCCGGCTGGTGAGGGAGGGACCTGGCACCAGCAGGAAGTCACAGTGTGGCTGGCTGGTTGACAGGCCGGCTTGGCCCAGCTTTGTCGGAAGTGTCCTCGTCAGGCAGGGGTGTCCCCACGGTGACACTGAACCTCCCTCAGTGTAGTTGAACTTCGGTTCTCGACCGAGTGGTTCACAGACAAAATGTCTCAGTTGTCAAACAAAACTTCAGTTCTTGACCTGACAACACTTTCCTGCCACTGCCTGTGCGTGCGGTCAGTCTCACGCCTCTCAGGTGCCAAACAAAGGAGATCTGGTTTTCCAACAAATCACTTCTTGAACAGCCTTCCAGAATGAATTGAGTTCTGGAGGCAGCACAGACTGGTTTGGCCCTCAATGGGCGATGCTATCTCAGATCCCTTGGCTGAGGTGGCATCTGCCAGCCGTCTTTACTGTAAAGCTGTTTTTCCCTCTGTGACTAATAACGCTTTTGTGGGAGGATACTTTGTGACTATGTAAACTTTCATTTGCTGATTTTCCCACCTAGGATGTTCCCTGAGATACTATGGTGGCTGCAAAAGGGGTTGCTGCCAACTCTTGTTTCTTACAAACAAGACCGCCCAGCCCGTGTGTGTCTCAGCCAGGTCGCAGTCACCACCTTCTCTGTCTCTCTGTGGCCTGCAGCCAGTCCCACCGAACCGAGGTCCTCGCCGTCCCCACCCCCCAGCCCCACGGAGCCTGAGAAGAGCTCCCAGGAGCCCTTGAGCCTGGCCCTGGAGAGCAGCAAAGAGAACCAGCAGCCTGAGGGACGCTCCAGCTCCTCGCTGAGTGGGAAGATGTATTCCGGCAGCCAGGCCACGGGGGGCATCCAGGAGATTGTGGCCATGTCTCCCGAGCTGGACACATACTCCATCACCAAGAGGGTCAAAGAGGTCCTCACCGACAATAACCTAGGTACACGGTGGTGGGGCGGGGGGATGCTGCCTCCTCCCTGGGTGGCTCCTAATCTCCTTGAGAAAAGTGCCCTCGGTGAGCTCCCAGGGCATGGGGGTCCAGCCTGCAGGTGCCCATCCACCCTGGCGCCCCGGAGACCCTCCAGGAGGCATCCAACTCAGACCTGGGCCCCTACAGAATTAGATAAAACAAGTAAATAAAATCCACCTGAGCCTCCCAGTCACAATCCAGTTTTTATGTACCTTTGACACTTTCTGAACATGTACAAGAATACGTGTGCACTAGGGTCTTCTTTCCTCTTTCCTACATAGGTGGAATTGCACTCACACACACACTGTCCTACAGCTTGCTTTTGAAAATTCACGCTGTGTACGCATTTGCACATTAGAATAGCTGGGCCACCTGCATCCTTCCTTACTGTGGTCAGGGCTTTAGACCAGGACGCCCTGTGTCTCCCACCCAGCCACCCAGCTGGTGGGCGTCTGGGTTGTTCCTGGCCCCCTGCTGCCTCCAAAGCCACGTCCAGGCGCAGCTCTGCGTCCCTGGGCAGGCACGCTGGAGGGCAGATCAGAGGCAGTGCACACTGAAACTTTGGTAGAATCTGTCAAATTACAGTCTAACAAGGTGACAGTAATGTACACGTGAAGTTTGCAGACAGTTTCAGGGACCCCCTAGGAGGGAAGGATGTGTGAAGTAGGAAAGCGTGTTTGTTGATGGCTGTCTGCCCCGCCCCCTGCAGCCTTCCATTTTGCAGAAAGGTCCCCTCTAGGTCCATGCTGGGTGTGGGCTCCCCTGTGTCTGAGTTAGTGGAGACAACCTGGGTTCTCCACTCGGCCTCTCCCCCAAGCACCTCGGCCAGGCCTGGGGTAGCAGTGCCCCTCCCTGTCTGTCCGCAGGGCAGCGGCTGTTCGGGGAGAGCATCCTGGGCCTGACGCAGGGCTCTGTGTCGGACCTGCTATCCCGGCCCAAACCCTGGCACAAGCTCAGCCTGAAGGGCCGGGAGCCCTTTGTGCGCATGCAGCTGTGGCTCAGCGACCCCCACAACGTGGAGAAGCTGAGGGACATGAAGAAGCTGGAGAAGAAAGGTGAGCACCGGGTCCTCTGGGTCTGGCCTCGGGTTTTCCCATTGGAACCATATCTAGTTGTGACCCAGATAAACCCCAGGCCCCAGCGGCCTGGTCTTAGCCTGGTGTGGGACCACAAGGAATAGTAATCCCACAGAATATAACTGAAAGCAGTTAAAATACTTACTGCCTCCCCCGCGGAAATTCCAGTGCCCCATCTCCCTCACGGGAGTACCCTTCCACGCACCCATGGCTGCTGGGAAGTCTTCGGCCTGCCCCACTGCTGTGCCCCAAACAACCCCTCTCTGACCCTCCGTCCTCCGAGTCAACTCTGTGATGTGTGATATACGGGCAGACCCCCTGTGCCTGGTACCCAGATTCTGCACAACAAAGCGAGATCGACCCAGCTGACAAGACTCCTGGGGGTCAGTGTGTGAAGAGATGGCAGGTTCTTACATTGTCCATTATTATCTTTTACCCCTGAAAAAATGAGCACACCTGCTGTGTGCCCACCCAGTCCCAGGCTGTGCACAAGGGATTCCTGGACCTTCCTTAAAAAGCTCAGGGTCCAGTTGGACCATGGGGTTCAAGGAGTTGACAGTTGTCACCCAGGTCACCTCAGGTGGTACATGAGGAGAGAGAGCCCCCGGTCCTACCAGGCTGTGAGGGACGTGTGGGCCAGGGCCAAGGCTGGGCTGTTGGCTCTGATAGCTTGGCACTTGAGGACTTGGCCCACCACTTCCCAGCTGTGTGACCTTTAACAAGTTACTTCCCCTCTCTGTGCCTCCTTATACTTCATCAGAAATGAAGAGTCAGGAGCATCTACCTTATTGTGAGGCACAGCATCAGCGTTACTGTGGGGATAAGTGAGACCCTCATCACATCCTCCCTTCTGAAGTGGGCTTCCCCCCTACATTTTGATGACTTGAGGTTGAGATACATTTGCTGGGCTCCCTGCTCCTACACCCAACAAGACCTCAGTGAATTTTCGTGACATTCTGTCAATCAAGAGAATGCCTCATAGCACCCTTTTCTGAGCACTTCCTATGAATGAGGTGTCCTGCTAAGCCCTCTACTTATGTTAGCATCTTGGGGGCTAATGCTGGTCTTTAAAGGCAGGTGCGGGGTCTCAGGCAGGTGTGGCCAGGTGAGAGCCTCAGCCAAGGGGCGGGGAAGGTGTGGAAGGAAAGCAAGGAGAGAGAGAAGGATGAGACTGGGAGCTCAGCCCCCAAGTTTGGGGCACAAAGGGCTCTCGGCGAGGTTGGCTGGTGCAAGGTTCAGCCCCAGAAGCCTCCCACTCCTACTGCCCCTGGGGTTGGTGAGGGTATTGAGGTGCCTCTGGGCAGGTCCCTCTCAGCCCTCCCTTCCCCCCCTCCCCGCACTCCCCAGCCTACCTGAAGCGTAGGTATGGCCTCATCAGCACTGGCTCAGACAGCGAGTCTCCAGCCACCCACTCCGAGTGCCCCAGCCCCTGCCTACAGCCCCAGGACCTGAGCCTCCTGCAAATCAAGAAGCCCCGCGTGGTGCTGGCACCCGAGGAGAAGGAGGCCCTGCGGAAGGCCTACCAGCTGGAGCCCTACCCCTCCCAGCAGACCATCGAGCTCCTCTCCTTCCAGCTCAACCTCAAGACCAACACCGTCATCAACTGGTTCCACAACTACAGGTAGGGCAACTGGGGAGGGCCACGGGGGCATGGAGGGGCAGGCAGGGTCCCGGCCAGGCCTCCTGAGCAGGAACTGTCTCTGGTGTCCATGTGGAGCCAGAGAGGAGAGTCCATCTGCATGTTCCAGGGGCAGAGAGAAGGTCTCTTGATCCCCAAGGGAGGAAAGGTTGGAGGAGCCTGGTGGGGTGGAGCACTTGAAATCTCTCTCCACAGCCCAGGCATGGGCATCACACAGACCTGAGTTCAAGTCCCACCTCGGCTGAGTGTTCTCAGTCGAGTCACTGTACCTCTCTGAGTCTCGCCCCTGTGCAATAGATAAGGAACCTAACACTGGACGGTGCTGAGTCAAGGATCCGATAAAACACGAGGCATAAACACAGGGTAAAATACCTCCCATTATCTGGCTTCGAGCCGGAGCCCAGCAAACATCAGATAAAGCTGGTTCTTAAAGCCTCACAGCCTCCGTCCCTCCCCGGGCTTGTATCGGGACGTCCTCACCTGTTTGGTTCCCCACAGGAACTGAGCGCCCCGTTATTACCCAGAATATTCGTTCAGCCAGGGTCTGGAGAGACGGGGGTTCAAAGCTAACATCCCTGCCCTTAGGGAGCTTAAAGTCATGCCCCAGATAATTTTACTACAACCTAATAAATGCTGTAAAACAGGAAGGAATGGGAGCCGGGGGTGCGGGGGGGAGGGAATTCTCCGTCCTGGTGAAGAGTTTATAGAAGACTTCCCACGGGAGCTGGGTTTGAAAGGATGAAGGAGTTTGCCCCAAAGAGCAAAGAGAATTGCACTGCCAAAAGAAGCCACTCTCAGAAAGTTTTTGTGACAGAAGAGCACATTAGTTTATTTGGAAAATGTTAACTGAGCACCTACTCTGTTCCAGACATTGAAGAGAACAAGACAAAGTTCTCACCCTCGCATCTCTTACAGACCGTCAGGGAAGGTCCCTGTTAAACAGCCACTCCTGTTAGTGTATTGCTACAAATGGCAGTGAACAGGATGTGTTGAGAAAAATTACTAGGCCCTGTCATAGATTTGGGGGGCAGGAATTGCAAAGACTAATGTATACTATAGGATGAATGACTATTAGCTTCATATTTACATTTAATCTATAGTTTAGAAATCTAAATCATGGAGCTGTAGGCATTGAGCCATCCAAAACCTGCAGAGCTGCTCCTGGTCCCAGCAGTTCTTCCCTTTAGAGGGGACTGAGAGAGATGGCAGAGTCCCTGTAAGGTGGACAAGGAGGGACTGGGGGCTAAGAGAGAGGGGAGTAAACAAGATGATCCCTCCCAGTCCCTCTAAGCCCAGGACCCTGGGGTGGGGCCCCATTCCCCACCCCGGGCAGGAGCCAGGGAGGCAGGGGAGTGTAGCCAGACTGCTAGGCTCAAAGCCCGATCGAGCTGCTCGCTGGCTCTGTGATGGGGGCAGTCCCTGTGTCTCTCTGAGCCTCGTCTGGTTTACCAGTGGGAATGGTCATGGTAATGTTCCCTACAAGGATTATTATGAAAAACAAGTGAGATAATCTGCACAAAGCACTTGGCCCAGTGCCTGGTACATATAAGCACCCATTGTTACGATGTTTATAATCATGAGAACGGTTATTACTATATTTCAATAACACATACTTTGTTATTCATGTAAACAGTGGAAGGCTACAGACTTGGGGTACTGAGGGAGCCCTGTTGTTTGATGGCCCTGGATGGGTCATTTGACCCCTCTGGACCTCATTCACTAAATAGAAAAATAATTAATGGCCTTAGACCCAATCCTGGCCCTTCTGGCTCTGAAACGTGATGGGTGAGACTCAGTTTCCCTCCCACAGCAGGGAGACTGTTGAAAGAAGAGAAAATGGATGCCAGACTAGAATTTGGGGTACCCAGACTCTGGTCCCTGCTCCGCCCCCTTGTGTGCTGTGGTGATCTGGACAAGTCACGCTCTGTGCCTCACTTTCCCCTTCTGGGCTGGTGTCTAAGAGTCCCTTCAGGAAAGGAGCAGGGAGTAGTCGCCACAAACTAGACCTGAGCCTGACTTTGAGAATGCACTGTCCCACAGAAACGTGGCACAAGCATGTGAGTCATTCAAAGTTTCCCCGTGGCCACATTTAAAAAAACAGAGGAAACAGATAAAAATTCATTGTAGTAATATATTTTATTTAGCCCAATATATACAAATGTAACCATTTCAACATTTAATCAATATAAAAACTTTATTAATGACATCTTTTACTCTTCTTTTTTTTGGATGAAGCTTTGAAAATCTTACCCTTACATCACATCTTAACTCAGACCAGCCACATTTTAAATGCTCAAGAGTCGCTATGGCCAATGGCTGCTGTACTGGACAGTGCAGGTTTAGATCATGAGCTTTGGAATCCAACAGTCCTGAGTTCAAGTATTCGTTCTGCCATTTACTGGCTGTGTGACCTGGGGCAAGTCACTCAACCTCTCTGAGCCTCATTTTCTCCTCTGTGAAGTGGGGATGATACTAGCACCCACCTTGTAGTGTTATGGAGGGGACTTGCTAAGATGCTACATGTGGAGGAGCTTAGTGCCCAGTGAGCCCCCAGGGAAGTGGGTGGGTTCAAAATGTCCTCGTGGAGTGAGTCCAGGGTCAGCCGGTTCCCCCTCCGCCCCCTCGCTCACCGCCGTCTCTGCCCCAGGTCCCGGATGCGCCGGGAGATGTTGGTGGAGGGGACCCAAGATGAACCAGACCTCGACCCCAATGGGGGTCCTGGCATCCTACCACCGGGCCACCCACACTCAGACCCCACCCCGCAGAGCCCCGACTCGGAGGCTGAGGACCAGAAGCCTCCCGTGAAGGAACTGGAGCTTCAGGAGGGCCCTGAGGAGAGCACCGCACCCCTCACCACCCAGGCCCAGGTACAGGTTAAGCAGGAGCAGACCGAGGACAGCGCTGAGGAAGAGGCAGGCAGCCAGCCCCAGGACTCAGGGGAGCCGGACAAAGGCCATGGTTCTCCCAAAGAGATGCACTCCGACCCTCCGGGCAATGATGGACTCCCAAAAGTGACCCCTGGGCCCCTTCTTCCAAGTGGGACCACCCCAGACTGCCCCTCACTACAGCCCCCACAGGAGAGCAGGGGTGGAGAACGGCTATATCCGGACCCCCTGAGTTTTAAGTCGGCTTCGGAGTCCTCGCGCTGCAGCCTAGAGGTGTCCCTGAACTCACCCTCGGCTGCCTCCTCACCAGGCCTCATGATGTCTGTGTCACCTGTCCCCTCCTCCTCAGCTCCCATCTCCCCATCCCCACCTGGCGCGCCCCCTGCCAAAGTGCCGAGTGCCAGCCCTACTGCCGACACGGCCGGGGCCTTGCACCCCAGCGCCAAGGTGAACCCCAACTTGCAACGGCGGCACGAGAAGATGGCCAATCTGAACAGCATCATCTACCGGCTAGAGAGGGCTGCCAACCGGGAGGAGGCGTTGGAGTGGGAGTTCTGAGGGTGGGCCGGGGCGCGCCCAGCCGGCCGCCCTCGCTCTCTCCCCGCCCTGCCCCCAGGCAGCACAGGGTCCAGGAGGGAGGAGCTCAGCCACCAAGACGTGGACAGCGACGTTCTGCCGTTTACATTTTTTGTTGTAATCCTGGTTCTGTAAAGTTGTGTGTGAACAGGTGAGGCAGATGCCTCCTCTCATTGGCACCCCCTGCCCCAGGGGGCACCCTCCTCTCTACCCCGGCCTCTCTGCACAAGGCAGAAGCAAAGAGGCGCCACATTTTCACCTGGAAACTCCAAACTCTTTTAGAAAAATAAATAAATATTTATAGACCTCTTTTAGATATTTTAATAAAGGATCCTTTGGAATTTATTCCCAGCCGATGCTGTTTTGATATTACAGAGAATTATAAAATCAGGATGCCGTCACAACTGTTGCGAAGTATACACTGAAGTTGTGTCGTTTTTGCCACTAGATGAGATTAAAAGAAGACAATTGTTCGAAGCCATCACAAAACACTCTTTAAGGCCGACCAAAACTTAGATAACCTTTGAACCACGGTTTTTCCCCCATGTCTGTCTATGAGACACAGCACGTCGCTGCTGCCCTCCCGGAAACCGTGCTGAGAAGATAAAGTCCAAAAGACTCTAAATGGAAACCTCGATGACACTGAGGATATGTTTCATTCTGGTGGTCTGTTCTGCAACCTTGGTAACACAGAAGGCCCTGTGCTGTTGTAAATGTTGTAGAGCTGTGGGCTGTGGCCGGCCGGCCCACCGGAGATGTGTGTGACATGGGACAGAACGAACAGCCTGCACTCCCTCTGGTCACAAACCCGTGGGCCACGGAGGTCAGACGTCCATCTCGTCCTTGTGTGGACAAGATGTGTTTCCGGGTCCTTTGGAAAGCCAGGCATGGGGTTAGGTGATTGGAGGGTGGCGCTTGAGCCAGAGTGGCCCCGCGCCCCATGCTGAGTCATGGCCACAGCGCAGAAGTTTCGCTGCTGGTTTTCCAGAGCAAGACTGTGGCCGCCGTCAGCCCATTGTTGTGTTTTAGGAAAACAGCGGCGTCAGTCACCTCACAAGCACCTGGTGCCAAAAGTAGATTCATCGCACCAGAGACCCCAGCTCCCCCACTCGCTGCCTCTCTCACGTGGGCCCTGGAGCTGCTTCTGGAAGGTGTCTGCAGCTCCATATGCATGCAGCGCCAGCGAGAAGGCCCAGTTCGCCACAGCCTGACTGCCACCGTGCATTCTCCCAGCCCACCTTCCTGCCTTCCAACATGCGACCTTTTGGGGAGCAAATACTCAACCACCCCAACTCAGAGAAGCCTTTCCCTCCAGCATCTTCATGGTTTCTGGGCGGAGAGTCCCCACTCTGGATGCAAAAGCCACCACACCGAGTGTCCTGTTCTTTCTCATCCTTTCCCAAACTCTGGGGAGGCTGCCTCGGGTGCCTCCAAGGCCGAACCCGAATGACGACAAGAAGGTGGCTGTACTTGGTGCCAGTCCACTGCCGGGGGAGAGATGGCCGACGGGGGCTTCAAGGACGCCGCCAGCACCTTGCAATCAGGCCAGTGGAACCCAGCAACTGGCAGGGGACAACAGGGGGCCGTTCCAGAACTCTCAACTCTCGTGCACCCAGCCCCAGCTGCAACCCCCACGCCCAGCAGTGCAGACCAGCACACACCCTGCGGGGAGGTCTCCTTTTCCACACACCCAGGCTATGCATTGAAGAGTTTTCCACTGTATACATTTTTATCCAGATGAAGGTATTTTTATATTTTGACAATAGGAAACAGTGACCAATTTTCAGAGTCATCAGATCTGGAACAAACACAACATCCCCTTTCAGTCACCACCACCCTGTCGCAGTTCAGACAACCATGGGGGAACACACCACTTTTTACCGCTGAGACTCACACACCATTCACTGAAACCCAGGCTTACCCGCAGACTGCGATCCTTAGAGAGCCAAGGCCGGCTTCTGCGTGACGGGATTTGATTAAGCACTTAGCATAGTCTCTTGAATGTGGAGGAAATCCTGTCATATTCAGAGCTGGCGGACCCGTGAACAGCTGTCAGGGTCACGTCCTATAACACTAAAAACAGAGCAAAAACCCACACAACCGTTTCTATGAGAGATTGATGAACTTTGTTTAAAATTTAAAAAAAAACAGGAACACGTTCTGTAAATGCGTCGCTCAATACAGAATTGTATAGTAATGTCTGGGTGTCCTGCTTGCTTTGTCCTGGAGCTGGGGTGCAAGTCGGGGGTCACAGTTGGCCCTCAGAGGTGTTTTACAAAATGGTGTTTTTAAAAACTAGTTTTTTTAATTAATTTGCTCCCACTAAAGTATGGGGAAATACATAAAAATTACAATCACCGGCTTCCCTGGAATACCGTTAAGATCGGGCAACAGACCTGCCTTCCAACATGACAACAGCCAGCTGAGGAGTGGCTGCCACTTTCAGGCAGGATGTGTGCCCATGGTTTGCCTCCGTGCTCACCTGTGCCACCCATCTGGGTGCGTGGACATCTTGGTGGGTGGCTGTGCTGTGGGCTCCAGCCAAGGAGGACGGAAGGATTGGAACCCATTTTCCACTGTGAGTGGGGTGGGGATAGGTTAGACCCTGGGGCCAGGTAGTCAAGGTCATGCCCTGTCCCCAGAGCAGTGGCCACAGGCTGTGCCTTGCTCCGTGGGATGTGAGTGACAGGTGCCCCAGCCTCCTGAGACCAACGCAGCATCACCTTTCTTGGCTGTGTATCTAGGACCTTGGTTTCCTCATCTGTAAGACAGGGGTGTTGCAGCAGCCAGCTCAGAAAGTCCGTATGAGGAAGGATCACGCATGTGAGAGACACGAAACAGTGTGTGGCATGTGGGGGCATGGCATGCCTGTTCTCATGCATGGGGGTGCGTTCTTTCGTCCCATGAGGATGAGTCTTCTGTGTGCATCAGCTGCCGGAGGTTTGTTTTTCCTTGACCAGACCTGTCAAGAGCGTGCCTGAAGTCCCTGAAGTGGCATTAAACATTACTCACTGTGAGCCAAGGCCACATGGTACCCCGAGACAGACATTTCCTCTGTGTCTGGAAACTTTCTGATTGCCCAGTTTTTCCCCACATCCTCACAGTGGGAACCGAGTGATTAATTGCCTCCCCCTTGGTTAGGATAACTAATTGCTCCAAACCCAGCAGGAGAGTCCCCTGGGATGCCTGAGTACCCCCACCAAGCTGGGAAGGGTAGTGGCAAACAGGGGCAAGGCCCCACTGGCTCTGGAGGTCCCCAGCTAGCCACTAAGAGTGACATTTCAGGAAGGCCCAGCCTTTAGTCAGAGCTGGAGGGGAGAGGATGGGAGCCAAGAGTTCAGGACATCAGGCTGGACCACCTTTCAACCCCAGCTCCCCCTGTTGGGGTCACATGACCCCGGGCCAATGTGTAAACTGCCCTGGGCCTCTGTTTTCCAAGCTGTAAAGTGGGGAATGAGAGTAACAGTGCCTGCCTTATAAGGTGGTTGTAACAACTCAAATGAAGTGAAGCCACAGACTGGCCCTTTGGACCCTCGGGTGACAGCCCTGGAGAAGGTCAGAAACCCCCAGGATGTGGCCCCATGGCGTAGGTGGGGGCAGGAGTAGAGGGGGGAACCATCTCTGATGCATACCAGCCACCTAAGAACCTGTGGAAGCCGGTGCCCCCCGGGCTGAGAACTAAAGCTCCCTTCTGGGCCATTGGCTTGTTGTTGACATGGCACCTGCAGCTGCTGGCCATCTGAGGCAGGAAATGTAGCAAAAACACAGCAATGTGGAGTTCTGGACCAGGTACTGTGGGACAGCAGGGAGTGGAGACTGGAGGAGACCGGGAACTCAGGGCAGGCGTTGCAGGAGGCGGCAAGTTTCTATCAGGACAGGGGAGAGCAGAGAGCCAAGTTGGGGCAATTTGGCAGCTGTTCATCAGGTGCTTAGTATTTCAGGAGTAACTACTATGTGCTCAGAGCTCCCCTGGGAAACACTGGGGACCATGACAGTGTGAGTTATGGGGTCCAGGAAGGCTTCTCAGAGGAGGGGACATCTCAGCTGACATCTGAAAGACAAAAGGAGTTAGAGGAGAAGGGAAAAGAGGAGGGCAGGAGTGGCAGGCAACATGTGGGACAGAGACAAGAACGTGGGTGAACAAGTCCAAAGAAGGGTGGAATTTGAGGTGAGGGTAGAGGGAAGGAGAGGGACAAAGGCCAGCCCCTGAGGCCCCCTGGGGCGTGGTGGGAAACACGTCTCTCCCAAGGGCACTGAGGAGCCGTGTGAGGCAGGAAGTTGCTGTGGTCAGGCCTGTGCTTTTAGGAGGTTCAAAGGTTTCGTCTGCCTGGGGAGGCAGCAGCCTGGGAGGGTGGCAGGGCCCGTTCCCACCTTAGCCCCTAACCTCAGGCCTCCGTGGTCCTCGCTTCCCGTCTGTCAACGTAAGAAATGGCCAAACCTGTAGAGGATTTTTTATGAGTCCGTGTCACATTGACAACCCGGGCCGGGGAACAAGAACGCAAATGCTCCTGAGAATAACAGTTTTGCAGCTTCTTTTATGCATTTGAAATTAAGGAGGAAATGTAAGAAAGATTCTGTGGAGGTGGGGAAACACCAGGCAGGGACTGGGTCACAGGATAGTTAAGATTAGGTGCTCTCCTGAGGGTTAACAGGCCTGATATTTTAAAGGTGGATTAACCTCAACACACAGGCAGGCTTGTTAGAAGCAAAGAGAAGCCTTCACTACAGACATCAAAGGCCTGGGCATGACTACCCTCAATGACCTTCCCAGGTGGAATTCCGATCAGATCACCCCTTACGGTGACTTTGTGTAGAACCCACTGCACATCCCTGCCCTCCCTTCCCTCCTAATGAAGCAACTTGAATTGTGTCAGCAGCCCTACCTCCTCGCGCATCCGCGTCAGTGGAAATGTGGACCTCAGTGGCTTGTGACCACTGGGGCAATTATCTAGGGGTCGTTCTGAAGGCCAGGCTCTCCACTGCCAAGGAACAGCGTGTGTCACCCTAGAGACTGGGCTGCCTCTGCAGGTGCCCAGGATGCTGCAGCCACCCCCAAGACCCAGGAGCCCGGGGGGGGGGGGGTGGGAAGCGCTGGGCCAGGAGCCGTCCTGAAGGGTCTTAGCCAAGGTGACTCCTTGCTCTGGTGGGTTACCCCATCTGCGTGGGAGAAAACCACTGATCTCTTTCATGGTCTGTGACCTTCTCTAGCCTCCAAGGGCTGTTAAAAGCACTGGATTTTAACTCAGCCTGGCCTGGGTTTGACTACACTATCAGGAAATCTGGGGCCCTTCAGTGAGACTCAGTTTCCTTATCTGTCACATGGATATGATCGCAAAAGCATCTACCTGTTTTTGGTATCTACAGCTGCATAACAAATGCTAGAACTTAGTGGCTTAAAAACAATCAGCATCTCTCTGGGTCAGGAATTTGGGAGTAGCTTCACCAGATGTTCCGGGCTCCTGGGTCTCCCGTGTGGTTAAGCCGTCAGCTAGGGCAGAGGCCAGTTCTAGGGCTGGAGGACTCACCTCCCAGATGGCCCCCTGTGTGGCTGGAAAACAGGTGCGGGCTGCTGGTGGGGCGGCTGTCGCTGTGTGAGGGGACCTCCCCAGGGGGCTGCTTGAGGGTCCTCACAACATGGCAGCTGAGAGTGGGTGAGGCAGAGGCTTTGGTGTCTTCTGGGACCCAGTCACCTCTCAGCATCCGCCTGGCCACACAGCGTGGGAGGGGCTACATGAGGGCGTGGACACCAGGAGCTGGTTACCACACTGCCTGATAAGTTTCTTTGAAGATTAAATGAGGTCTTTTTTTAAGACTGCATTTTTTTAGAGAGGAGAAAGGGAGGGAGGAAGAGAGAGAAACATCGATTGGTTGCCTCTCGCACAACCCGGGCATGTGCCCCGACTGGAAATCAACTCACTGAGCCACACCAGCCGGGGCTAAATGAGCATTTCTTAATCTGCACTCCTAAAGTGCCTCGTTTCCTACTCAAAATGTAGCTTCCTGGGCCCTGCCCCAAACTACTGACCCAGAATTCCTGGAGCCTTGGCTCAGGGATCTGCATGTTTAAGAAATATCTCAGGTGATGAGACATCACAGGCCTCAGTAAATGGGAGGCAATTTTGATTCATCTCACCATCTTTGGCCCCACTGGGCATGTGAGGCCCTGGGCAGGATGCTGGCCGAACAAGAGAACAGGAGAAGGAACGATACCCACTGCATCTCTTCGCATAATCGGGAACTGGTGGGCTGAAAGAACTCATGACCTCCTTAAAGGTGTGCAAACAGTCTGTGGGGGAGGGGGCAGATCCGGGGAAACCTGGAGAAATCCAAGGCAAGTTCAGCTGGGCTGCAGGGCACTGGACACCATCTATCTTGATTCATTCGTTCTCTCTCTAAGGCCATCTCAGACCTTAATCTGTTCCCCCCAATTCAAGATTCCCAGGACTCTGACTGCCCAGCTTGTGTCTCAGGACCATCTTCTGCCCAAGAGGCTAGATAGGGAGAAAAGGATCACGGGAGCCGAGGGGCAGAGGACGCAGTGGTTGGCGGCTCTGTGCTGGGCGCTGTGGTGGGCCCTGGGAGGAGGTGTGGTGGGAAGCAGGCCTGGCCCCTGCTCTTCAGGAGTGTGCAGTCTAGGGGCCTGGGCGCTGCCCGGGGCTACGTCGGCCCCCAGCTAGAGGAGCAATGGCAACAGGGTCCCTGGACACTGAAGAGAAGGCAGTGGCCCCAACACTCAAGAGCTTTCAGAGCTGCGCCTGGCAAGAGCAGCCACAGCCCCGGCACCAGGGACAGGCAGACGGGGCTAGGACAGCCCTGAACCCTCTGTCAGGACCGTTCGACTGCTGAAACCCTGAGACGAAAACAGTTCATGGGCCGCCTTTTAGAAAGTCTTCATCAGAAAGTACAAAATTTGCAGCCAGGCTTGAGCAGTTCATTATTTTACTGCCTTGGAAGTTTCATTTCAGATGTGGCAATTTAGAAATTGGGACAAATTGCAGGGCCTTCTGTATAACAAAGTCTGCATAAGGTGAAGTAAGGTGATCGGGGAGGGGTTGGCGAGGGTGGACAGTTGGCCCCAGCTCTGGCCCCAGAGTAGAGATGAAACAGCCCCATTTAGGAACAGACAGGGCGCAGGGCCAGGAGCAAGTCCAGCAGAGTGCTGCTCTTTCAGTATTTGTTCACTCAAAACGGGAGAGATGGGAGGGTCCCAGGGAAAGGATGAGAAACAGCGGCCCCTTTACTGCTCCAGGGGATCCCACTGCGGCCCTGATCTTCACCCCACTGAGCCAACAACAGCCCTGAAGTTGGTCAGCCACAGCCACGCTCTTTAGAGGAAAAAGCTGCCCTGGCTGGTATAGCTCAGTGGCTTGAGCATGGGCCTGTGAACGAAGAGATCGCGGTTCAATTCCCAGTCAGGGCACATGCCTGAGTTGCAGGCCAGTTCCCAGCAGGGAACATACAAGAAGCAACCATACATTGATGTTTCTCTCCCTCCCTCTCTCCTTCCCTTCCCCTCTAAAGATAAATAAATAAAATGCTAAAAAAAAATAGAGGAAGAAGCTGCCATTACTCAAGCTTATCCATCAGGAAGTCTATGGCTGCAAATAACAAAAAAAGTCTCCCTAAAATCTTTAAACAAGGCCATTTATTACTGTAAATCAAATAACAAGCCGTCCAGAGGTGAGGTTGATTCAGAAGTTCAAGGATATTTTCAGGTGTGTGCTAAACTCGAGGATGCTTTTCTTAGAGTGTCCTATTTCATGATCACAAGATAGCTGCCATAGCTCCAGGCCTCAGGCATAACTTTACCTTTTCAAAACAATGAAGAGCTCTTCTTTGTGTCTGTCTCTTTTAGAAAGCAAGAAGTTGCTTCCACTCACATTGCATTGGCCAAAATTAGGTCGCAGTCATTCTTTAGCAGCCGAAGTTTAGCTAATTCCTACAAGTGAGATGGGAGAGGCACAACTGATTGAGCGTTGTTTGTTTGTTTTGTTTTAGTCCTCCTCCTCCAAGGATATGTTTTTTATTGATTTCAGAGAGAGAGGAAGGGGGAGAGAGAAAGAGAAACATCAGTCGGTTGCCTCCTGTACATGCCCTGGCCCGGGATTAAACCTGAAACCTAGGTAGGTGCCCTGACTGAGAATCGAACTCTCAACCTTTCGGTGTACGGAACAATGCTCCAACCAACCGAGCCCCTGGGCCAGGGCTGAATTTCACCAGCCGTTTAGGGTGGAAGGATGTTGGGCAGCCAGCACATAACCTCTGGCCTGATGGCCCCTCTTCAGTTTCTCATCCCCTGCCCCACGTGGCTTTCTCAGAATGTTCCTTCTGAACGCAAAGACTTTTGAGGTAACAATTTTCTCTACTTGTCATGCTCCTGGGGTGTTTGAGTCCTCAGACATGTGCCCTGAACACATCCCCTGGGTCAAGAGGAGACACTAGCACACTGGCTGGTGGACGCACAGCACTCAGGTATTGGCAGGCTTGTCTTCCTCTCCCGGTTTCAGGTGGATTCATGGAAACATTCCAGCCCTCAGAAGCCCAGCAGGTAACCCTCCCTCTTGGAGTTAGCTGTCTCCCGCCTGCCACTTCCCCGTTCTGCGCTCTGTGGTGGCTGTGGTCACAAGTGCCACAGGCAGTGCTCTGACTCAGCCTGTGCAGGGAGCCACTTCCCCAGCCCCTGCCTGTCAGCTGTGGTCCCAGGAGAGGTGGAAGGAATTACTCACCGTGGCCTGGATGCGCACGAGTGGCCAGACCTTGCTATCTTTCGTTTCTTGTTCTTGAACATGTTCTGCAGGCCAAGGACTGAGGGTGGCTCATCCTAAGCCATTTTCCTCAATGTGCATGATTTTCCCAGGTTGACAAGGAAGACATGTGACCCAAGCTCTGACAGTCCATCATGCTGGTTGGCCTTGGGCCAGCCTCTTCTCGTCTGTGATCTCCCATTAGCCCAGTGGGTCTGAGACAACAACAGCATGAGAGCCCCCGCATCTACCCAGGCTCATGGTGGACACCACCACAATTGCAGGACCGTTCCCTCTGAACTACCATTGGTGCCCGAATCCTAACTGCAGGCCCCCAGGGCAGCCCCATGAACTGACCAATAAGAGCCAGCTTTTGACTCCTCCATTTGCCATCCTTGACAGTCCTCCCCACGGTCGGGCCTTTGGCCCAGCTGACTTTCTAATCCTTACCCTTCCCTCTGCCTTCCCTCCCCTCTGGAAAGGAGCCGTGCAATCCTATTTCCATTTCCCCATATTGCTCTGGAAGGCCCTACCCCTCCTGCTCAGGGTCCCAGAGGTCCCGTCCCTGCTCTGACACTTTGTGGCTGTATGAACTTGGCAGATTGCTTAACCTCTGTGAGCCTCAGTTTCCTCATCTGTAAAGCAGGGCCAGCACCCTCCAAAAGAGGTGGTGAGGAAGTGCCTGCCAGAGCACTGGCCATGGAGGGCGCGCACATACACTGGCCACTGGTCCTGCAGGGCCCGTCCCTGGCTCTGCCAGGCAAGTCAGTCCAGGATTTTGATGGGAAAAATCACACAACCAGCCATTACTTGACAAACTAGTGATTCTTTTATTTTAGCTTTCACAATCCCCCTTCCCAGGCTGCCTGATATGCCTCCCCCCACCCAACTCTGAAGACAGCCTGACCCCACCTTGTGCTTTGGGGATGGGGAGCAGGAATGGGGGTAATTCCCACCAGCCCCCCCATGGAGACCAGGGCACAGTACCCTTAGAGCCTGTAAACCTGCACCAGGACTGGAGCCACCACCTCGCCCACCAGCCAGGTCTGGGCAGCTCCTGACACCCCTAGTGACCCAGGGCCTGTGGACAAGAGCCACAGCCCCCACCAACACCAACACCCAGGACTTGGGAAAAGGGACAGGGAGCACACCAAGGCCCCACAGGCACCTGCCCGGATCAGGGCTGTACTGGAGAATGCAAAGAACTCAGTGAGATTCTTGAGATGCCTTTGTCTCCAGCCAAGATTCCAGGCCCTGTCCCTGGGGTGTGCAAACTGTCCTCTCACCCCCACCCCAGCCAGGCTGAGAGCCTGACACCCTGTCCCTTCCCAGCAGCCAACAAGAAACGGAAGTCATGAAAATGCCAAGCTTTGTAGTTTAAAAACAAAAACACCTTAGTATCAAAAATTAAATTAAAACAGGAGCCCGACATCCGAGCCAGCGGTGAGCCGGTGACTACAGGCAGATGGCATCCCCCGCCCGTCCCCTGAGCCCCAGGGTCTCCCAAAGACAGCAAGAAGGGGTCTCAGGGCAAGTTTGTCATCAAGAGGGGTTGTCTTCTGTAGAATACAGGGTGGGGGGAGGTGTCCTCAGGGAGCCCCCAGCACGGGGCACTGAGGACTGTAAACATGACCCAGCCCTAGGGTCTCCCTGGACAAAGAGCAGCCACCGTGGAGATGAGAACAATGGCCTCCCCATCCATCGGAAAACCAGGGGTGGAGGGAGTTCCAGAAGCCAAACACAGCTTCACAGCCACTTCTTAGCCCCGAGGGATCAGCACCTGGCCCTTTCTGGGCAGTGAGTCAGTTGGTGGCCACCCCGCCCTAGTGAAACCTGCTAGAAAGGCAGCTCAGGCCATGGCTGCCCGGCCAGGCTGAACCAGGTCGGAAGAGCTCCCACGAGTCTAGCCCCAGGGACGGGGAGAAGGGCTGGCTTGGGCGAGGGAGACCGAAGGTGTGGTTGAAGACTGTCAGTAGAATGCGTGAGAGCCACCACAGGAAGGCAGACAGGCTCCAGGCTGGAGGGTCGCTACTGTACCAGGAGTGCCACCTCAAGGCCTGGCTGAGGCCCAGGGCAAAGTCCTGCCTGGGCCCCACTCCAGCCAGGAGCCCTGGAGACCAGGCAACCTCACCATACCGGTTAGGCATTAAAACCTGCCGCCACCTCCTCACCTGCTGCTTCGGGAGCAAAAGGAGGTCCCATCCAGGAGCGTGGCACACCCGAGCCTTCCTTGTCTGTGTGGAGGCCCCATCAGGGACCAGGGCTGACAGGGCATTCGCCTTCAGGCCATAGATCCTTATCAGGTCCCGGTCGCTGTAGCCAGGACCCTGACGCCAGCAACAGGCCTTTGTTGGGTGATCCAGGCTGGGCCTGGGGCTGGAGTTCCAGCCCTCAAGCTTCTTGAGGCTCAGCCAGGACCCCCGATTCTTCTTAGGAGGTGCTATGACCTCCTCTGAGTCCTAAAGCGCCCCTCCAAGTCCAGCATCTTCTCGGAGCTTAAGTCCCCTGAAAGTAGGCCACACAGGGGCCTCGGTTTTCCTTAGGGCTTAACCATAGTTTCCCTCAGGCCCAGGCCCCCAGTCTCTCAGGGCTGGGCCCGTCAGAGCGGGGCCTAGGACTAGAGTCCCTCCAGAACGAGGATCGCTGGCAACCTCAGGGCTGGCTTTGACCCCTGCCCCTCAGCACAGGCCCTCCCCCAACTCTTTCAGGGCTGAGCCCGGCTTCTGAGCCACTGGCTCCTCAGGGCCCTGACCTCCTGCCCATACCACTCGTGCAGCTGGGTGAAGGAGGCCGAGGCGAGAGGCCCATTGGGCGCAGAAGCCCGCCGGCGGGGTGGCAGTGGCGGGGGCTCAGGGCCAGGCCGGGCTGGGGTGGAGGTGCCTGTGGAGGCAGCAGGTGGCTCAATGCTCCAGACAGCACAGCCATTCTCCTTGGGCAGGAGGGCGCGGGGCCGGCGTGGTGGGGGTGGGCAGCCCCCAGCCCGCATGGTGGCCAGCTGCTGCTCCAGCTCACGCACCACCAGCCGCAGGTAGTCAAAGCTGGCCCGAGACAGCGCCTTCACCCAGCCCTCCATGGCGGCCTGGCTCTCAGCCGCCAAAACATAGGTGCGGACCCGGGCCCCCGCAAAGCGCACGGCGAAGGCGAACTCTTCGGAGGCCTCCACGAGCTCCACAGTGCAGCCTTCCAGGATGATGACACCCACGGGCTCACGGCTGGCCGGGTCCTCGAAGTAGAAGAGCATGTTGCCGCGGAGCACGAACCAGCGCCGGTGGTAGGCCGCGTGCCGGCCACCCTTCTTGTACAGGAAGCCCGCGTTGTCCACCGGGGCATCACAGGTGGCGTAGAAGGCCAGGCTGCGCTCATTCAGCTTCATGGCGGTGAGGATGAGTCTTCAGGGAGCTCAGGGCCTGTCCCACCCCAACCCAGCTGTCACTCACGTGGGCCGCCACCACCAGATCACCCAGCGCCTCACCCCGACCTCCCAGCCACCCTTGGGCATCACAGAACTCAACACCCCTCCTTCACAAATAAGGAAACTGAGGCTCAAGGAGTGGAAGCAACCTGCCCAGGCTCACACAGCTCTTCAGGAGCAGAGCCAGGACCCGTAACCCTCCTGCATCCTTCTCCCCAAAACAATGTTGGGGATTCCTGCATGCCAAGCATTTTATGTATCTTAACTCATCTGGCAACGAACCTTGGTTGGCTGGAAGTAGCCTGACCCCCATTTGACAGATGAGGAAACAAAGCAGAGGCTAGTCATGCGCCCAAGGCCACATAGCAGGTTGGTGGAGCTGAAACTCAAACCCAGGCCTCACTTCAGGCCCTGCTGTGTCCATCATCCCGGGGGACCAGGTGGGCTGACCTTGTGTCGTCCCTTTCAGGTCCTGGCTCTAGCTTCATAACTCAGCTTGGATCTGCCTGTCCATGAAATGACAACATGAACAGAACCTATTTCAAAAGGTTATAGGGACTTCATTCATCCAACGGTGAAGCACCCACTGTGTGCCAGGCACTGTCCCAGACACTAGACACCAGCAGTAAACAAGACGGAGAGGGTCGCTGCTGCCAGTGATGCTGTCGCTAATGCTAGTGGCCAGTGAAGGGGGCAGACAAGTGACAAAGGGACAAAATGCGTCTGCCCAATGGTCTGGTCTTCAGTGCTAGAGGAAAGCTAACATGGAGAAGGGGGTCAGGACTGTTTGATTTTAACGGGGTGCAGGGGGTCAGGAACGGCTGTACTGAGAAGGTGACATTTGAGCAGAGACCTGAAGGAGGCGACGGAGGGAGCCCCTGAGAAGCCTGAGACATGCCAAGCGGAGGGAACAGCAAACTCAGAGGCCCTGCAGTGGGAAGCTGCTGCTGTGCTGGATGACCAGGCAGGAGGCCAGTGAGGCTGGAGCGGAAGAGGGAAGGGGCAAGGCAGCAGGTGTGGCCGGACAGACAGAGAAGGCTGTGGTGAAATAATCCAGAAAAGGGGCCCAGAGCTCAGCCCGCAGTTACAGGGAGAGGGTGAGCAGAGAGCATCAGTTACTCAACGTAGAAGAATCTAACTATGCACTTGGCTCAGTGATTTTTCCCACCTTCCCCAAGGAGCACATAATGGGGCAACAGAGGCCAGGTAGGACTTACTGGGAGGTGACACATGGGCCCCTAACGCGACCACACCTTCCCTTGGGATTCTCCACGGCCACTGTGAGGACCCACCTTGTGCTCCTGCTTCACGGCCTCACTCTATATAGGACAGTAGGTACATTTTTCAAAAGACAAAATACCTGAAGTCCCTGGAATGCAGTAGGTACTCAGCAAACGTTCATTCCCCAGCCTGCGTAGCACCTTGCTCAGGGCCTGGAGGAATGTGGTATATAGGTGGTAGCTCAACCTCATCCAGGGTGGATAGGGTGATTGCTCCAAACTGAATTCACCTCATCTCACCAGCCCAGGCCGTCAAGGATGGCTTCCTGGAAGAGGCACCACACACTGATTTCATAGCTGAGGTCAGCCTCTCTTGACCTAGGAGCAGGTCAAGGCCAAAGACCCTGAAGGCTCAGGGTATTCAGTCCCTGCTCTGCCTCCCTGACCTGTGACTTCAGACAGGCTACCCCTCTCTGAGCCTCAGTTTCTTCCTCTGCAAAATGAGACTCATGCCTTCCCCCAGAGCCCAACAACTGCATGCAAACCCCAGCCCCACTCTTCACAGGAAATGCCCATGCTGCCTGCCCCATTTCCCTCCTACCTCTCAGGCCACCGCTTGCCTCCCCGCCCTCTGCCCAGTCTGCTCTTGGCTTGCTCTTCTCTGGGTTCAAATGTCAGCTCTGTAGTGTCCAGGCTGTATGACCTCAGGCAAGCTTTCAGCCTCTCTGGGCCTCTATTTCCACATCTGTAAAGTGGGATCAAAAAAGCACCTAAGTCAGTGTTGTTGTGACAATGACACGGTGAACCAATTACACAGAAGGCGCAAGCATGGTGCCGGGCATGCAGTACCTGCTCAGCAGTGGCAGCTATTGTCACTCGGCTTCCCCAGACATCCGGCTCAGTGCTCTGGCACCTTGGCCAATGGCCTTTGGCTTCTCCCCTCACCCTACTCTGACCACTGATCAAGTCCAGCTGATCTCCCTCTGATCTCTTCTGAATCAGTGGCCTAATCTCTACCCACTGCCACCTCCCCATTCTAAGTCCCCATCATCGCTGGACTGGATGGCTCCAGTGGCCTCTTCCCTGGTCTCCTCTCCCCCCCCCCCCCCACCCCTCCTTGTCCATGCTCTTCAGGGTAAGAGCCATGATCCTGCCAAGGCCCCTCCCCCAGCCCCACTGAAATCCATCCCCCACAGAAAGATCCTGTTTTAAAACCAAACGTAGTCACCATGCCTCCTCTCATTACAAAATTCAGTCCTCCCTGGGGCCTCCAAGTCCCCTCCCCCTTGCTCACTCAGCATCAGCCAGCCCGAGCTCCCTGCTACTCCTCAAACACAGCAGGCTCGTCCTGCCTGGGGCCTCTGCCCTGGCTGCTCCCTCTCAAGGGAGCATCCCCAACCACCCTCGACACAAGACTCCCCAGTCCTTCTTGGGCACCCCAGCCTGAAATTACCTGGGTCGCATTCACCTGTTCTAGGAGGGCAGAGGTTTTTCTGCCTGAATTCTATCCCAGTGTCCGGAGTGTAGCTGGTGCTCAGATACCTGTAGAATGAGTCAAACAGTCGTCTTAAAACCTCTCAACAGCTCCTCCAGAAGGTGTGCCTCCCCATTCCATGTTAATAGATGTGGAAACCGAGACACAAAGAGGTTAGGCGACTTGCCCAAAGGTACAATGCTGTGCCCAGAATCGCATGCTCCAGACAAGTGGCCCAAAGGGGCTAATCCTGGAGTGGCCCCACCCCATTAAGGCCAAAGAAAGGGATTTCCCTCACACTCAGCAGCCCTCCTCCCCTCACTGCCCACACCGGAGCTGGCCGGGTACTAGGTCACTGGTGACACAGGAACCCGCTCTGTCCATGGCCCCTGCTGCTTCCAGCCTCAACAAGGGGGAGGCCAGGGTGGGCAGGGCAGAAGTGGGAGGAGCACGGGCTCGGGCCTCTGGGAGGGCCTGGTCCCTGCCTTATCTCCCCAACACAGGTTGCTTCTAACAAGTCCAGAGTCCACTGTGACTTCGTCGGTGCTACTGACTCATAGCCGGAGGCCAGGCAGAAGACTGTAGCCACCGCCCCCCCCCACCCCGCCAACCGCAGCTCCCTGGTCCCAAGGCCATGCTGCTCTCTGCCAGTCCAGGCTGGAGGGCCCTGAGGTCATTTCCCTTTTCCAAGCCTCAGTTTCCTCATCTGTCAAATGAGCTGTGGGGAGGATTCAATGAGCTAAAACGAAGAAAGTCCCATGGCCAATTATGGGAAAGGCACCAAAAATACTACCTCTGTGAGTTGGAGTTTTCACTGCCTCACCTCTAAAATGAGAGCATTAACATGCACCCCTCTGGGAAGGGTTGAGTAAGTTAATCCTGAAAAACCATTTTTGCAAAACGCTTAGCAGGTAGTGAGCACTCAGGAAAGCTGTCCAAAAAAAAGGCAAATAATTAGCGCCAGGTCTCCAGGGACATAGCTGGCCCAGAGTGGGGGACTCTGGAGAAACTGACATGGCATTTTGGCACTCAATTCCAGGAAAGAAACCACACCACTGGTCCTGGGGTTGAACCAGCTGCCACAGTGCCCTGAACAGTGGGCACGGGGAGAGGGTGTGGCAAGCACAAGGATGAAAAGCAGGGGCCCCAGGGGTGCTCCCCCACACCTCTAGGGTGGAGGCAGCCCCAAGCCCCTTGTAAAGTCTGGATCTCCGGGTCGGCCGCACTCCTAGCAGCCCTCGGTCCCTTTGTGTGTCGTGTGGGGAGCTCTCGAGTTTCTTGGGGGACAGTTAAAGCCCCAAACAACAAAATGCGGATGCCCAGTGGAGGGTTTGTCTCCAGAATTCCCAGCAGCAGCGGCCCCTTATGGGGCGGGGGAGGGGCAGTTCATCCGCCAAGTTCGCCCCGGACTGCCGGGGTCCTTAGAGGGAAAATCACTGCTGACGTGGAGTCGCAAACAGGTAGATCCCCAGAAGAGGTTTCTCCCGCCGGCCGCGGGACCCGAGGCCCAGGGCGGCCCGACCTCGCAGCGCTCCCCGCCGGGCGGGCCTTACCTCGCAGCGCGGCCTAGGATGGAAGGCGCCGGGCCGGGGGGCAGCGGGGCCATGGCCCGGGACCCGTACTAGCAGTGGCGGCGGCGCTGGCGGCAGCAGCGCTTTGTCTTCCCGGCGGCCGAGCCAGAACAGCCGCGAGAGGCCAAACCTCGACTGGAAAGAGGCGGGGCAGCCGGTCGGCCGGGAACCCGCGGGCGCGCCTCTTTAGCCCCTACGCTCGTCCCACCCGGGGATTGGCTGCTCCGCCCCACCCGCCTGCAGATTCTCCCGCCCCTGTGGGCCCCGCCCCTTTGGCCCCCGCCCCGAAACCACTCTTAAGGGGACCGCGACCCGTTCGCAATCTTGAGTGACGAATCTCAGGAAAGAGGGTGGGGTCCCCGAGAATCAGCCTGTTTCCAGGGCTAAGGACAGCGGGGAGATTCGCCCGAAGAAAACAGCAGGGTCCTGACGTCCTAGGACTGGCGTCCGAGCCCTTCCCCGAACCAGAGTTAGGAAATTTAACGCCCAACTTAATTGAAAAACAACTCCACATGCTGAAAATTTGTGATTTATTGGAAAAAGAAAAAACTGAATACAGGACATTTCAGGCGATCTGACGAAGTCCGTGGAGGACTGCAACCCTAGCTCTTGCCCCAGGGGAAGAGGGAAAGCTCTGGAGGGCCTTGGAGAAATGGCTTCACTTCTCCAGGCCTCAGTTTCCTTTATGTGTAAAAATAAAGACAGTCAAGGTACACAAAGGTCATGGCACACAGTAGGTGATCTCAGCAAACAGCAAACAACAATCGCTGTTATTTTTGTTCTGCACAAAATAATATAGTCCACCTCCCTAGACCTGCATTTACTTCCTGCTCTTGCTGCCTCCCGCGGACCACCTCCAGGGCTCAATCAGTGCCCAGTCCTGGCCTGAGGGCAGGAGACCAATCGGATGGTCAGCACCATGTATTCATTCTGCAGCCTCTCACTAAGTACCTACTGTGTGCCAGGCACTGTGGCTGAATCAATCAACAAGCCACACAAATAAGATGAGCTCTATAAGCAGTCCATGCCAGGAAGATGATTTGCCGGTCCATGGGGTGGAAGGGTTGTGAATGCCGTTTTGGACAAGGTGGCTGGTCAGAGGAAGCTTCTCTGAGGAGCAGGGACCTGAAGGAACTGGAGAATGGAGCCATGGAGATATCTGGAGGTCTCCCAGGCAGAGGGAACAGCAAGTAAAGAAGTCCTGAGGTGGGCCCATCCCAGGCATGTCCAAATACAGGACATATGAAGAAGAGGCCAGCAGGGCTGGAGCCGAATGAGCAAGTGCAGGAATAGTAGGCCGAGTAATGTTCCACTGTGTGGATGGACCATGTTTTTTGTCTATCTTAGCACCCGTCCATGAGCCTTATGTTCGTTTTGCCTTTTGGCTACTATGACTAGCCAGGCATCTTTGTGGCTGGAACTGTAGAAAAGAAACAATGGTTCATGGGGACTGGAGAGAGGAATTTGAGAACCAGAACTGGGTCGTGGCTACGTTACCTAGTCCTGATGATGTTACCTCAAAAATGTGTCTCGAGTCTGTCATTTCTCCATTTCCGCAGCCACTTCCCCATCCCAGGCCACTGGTCATACCTCACCAGGTGGACCACTGTAACCTTCTCTCTGGTCTCCCTTCGGCCATTCCAACTCCCAAACCCCCAAATCCAATCTCCATAGAGGAATCCTAGTCAAACTTAAATCAAGTTACAGCACTCTCTTGCTCAAAGACTTTTTCAGATACACAACGTGGCATATTGGGCTGATGCTCTAACCAAGTGAGCTACCCAGCCAGGGCCAGAATACAAGTTAAAAAAGACAGACAAGCACATACATTTTCATAGCAGCACTACTTACAATACCCAAAAGGTGAAAACAACACAGATCTCTGTCCATGGACGAGTGGATAAATAAAACACGGTACATCCATGCAATGGAATATGACTCAGTCATAAAAAGGTATGAAGCCCTGATGCCTGCTACAGTGTGGATGAATCTCAAAAACATGATGAGATTCACAAAAACATGAGAGAAGCCAGACACAAAGAATGCATATTGTATGATTCCATTTATATGAAATGTCCAGAACAGGTAAATCCTTAGATACAGACAGCTGACTGGGCAGTTGCCAGGCATTAGAGGGAGGGGGAAATGGGAAGTGAGTGCTTAATGAGTAGGGGGTTTTACTTTTGGGTGATGAAAATGTTTTGGAACTAGACAGAGGTGGAGGTTGCATAGAGCATTGTGAATTCATTTCAAAATGGTGAATTTTTAAAAAAGATTTTATTCATTCATTTTTAGATTTTATTTATTTATTTTTAGAGAGAGGGGAAAGGAGGGAGAAAGAAAGGGAGGGAAACATCAATGTGTGGTTGCCTGTTGAGTGCCCCCCACTGGGGACCTGGCCCACAACCCAGGCACGTGCCTCAAATGGGAATTGAACTTGTGACACCTTGGTTTGTGGGCCAGCACTCAATCCACTGAGCCACACCAGCCAGGGCAAAGTGGTCAATTTATGTGTTGTGAATTTCAACTCAACAAATTATTTTTTTAAATGACAGCCAAGTGTTCCTGCCCTCCCTCACCAGAGGGGAAAAATAAGGAAGCAACACTCATGCAGTACATCAGATGATGTTAGGAGTCAAGGAGAAAAATAAAGCAGGGGCAGAGCGCGTGCATTGTGAGTGAGAATGATGGATTGGCCATTTTCGCTAGGAGGGCCACAGAGAAGGTAGCTTTTGAGTAAAGACCTGAGGACATAAGGGCAAAAACCATGCAAATATCCAGAGGGAATGCATTCCTAGCACAGGGACTAGCAAGGGGAAAGGCTCGGCAGCAAGAAGCATGTCCAGGAAGTCCGAGTGGCCGGAGCAGAGAGAGCAGACGGAGAAAGAGGTGGAGCAGGGAGGCCTGTGGGCTTTTCTGCAAAGGCTCGGGGAAGGAGGGGGCCCACAAAGGAGATGGGAAGGTGCAGATGGTGAAATAGGCCAAAACCTGGGACAGGCCAACTGTAGGCAGTGTACCTGGGTTGGAAGACTCTGTGCCTAACCTGTGATGCACCCACCCACCGGTCAGAAGGTAGGTCGGGGAGTGCAGGGAGTTTCATCTGCTTTGTTCTCTGTGGCTTCTCCAGTGCCTGGCAGATAGTAGGTACTGGGTGACCAGGACATGCCAGACTCAGGGCCTGAGCCAGTTCCTCCCAGGAAGGTGCCCACGGGACCTGTCAGCTTGCATCCGGACCTCAACCTCCCCACCCTTTCCCATGACCCCCACTTCATTCAGCCACCAGCAGGGAAAGGCAATGCTCCAAGCTGGGGTCTGGAGCAGCATTTCTTCCCACAGTGGTCATTCCACCCCCGAAGTGGCTGGGACCAGCCAGCCCCAAGGAGGAACTGAAACCACCCTCCGCCACGAACACCCAGCCCAGGCCACAGGCTGGGAGGGACTCGGGGGAGATGGACTGTAGGAAGGGCCAGACCCCTTCAGGGGCCCTCCTCCCTCAGTACATGTGGAGGAGAGACAGGGGCCTGTGCGAGCCAGCCTGAGGCCCAGGTCCCGTGCATGAGCAAATTTTGCTGAAGGCATGGAGACTGGGAAGGTCTTGCCAGCTCCTTGCATGGTGTCAAATGGAGGATTTGAGAGCCCTGCCTTCAAAGGTGGCATTGCCAACTACTCTCCTCATCCCCGCCATCATTTGTGGGGACTTTCATCCCACTCCCTAAACCCTCTCTGCTATTTTCTTCTGCAGACCCCCGAATTCCTAAATACTTCCTCCCAAGGAGCAATTTAAACTTCCTCTGGGTTTCACCTGCTCCTTAATAGTAACCAAGATGTGCTGCATATCAGCCCATGGCCAGGTTCCTTTCATAGACCCTTATTGTTGACCCTCAAGCCAGGGCTCAAAGAAGGTGAGTAACACACCCATAGTCATGCAGGAAGGGGCAGAGCTGAGGCTGCAACCCAGGTCTATTGGCTACCAAAGCCTGTATTCCTAAGTACCTAGCTGCCTCCTCTTCCAGGTACTTACTGCCCTAGCAAAAGCCACAAACCAATAGCCCCCTCTCTGAGATAAACCACTCCCCTCGCCCTGAACACCAGAATGGCTGCCTTTGGTGGGACATTAAGTGGGATATGTTTTTCTTCCTGCTACGTCAGGTCAGGACTTGAAGGGAGGTAGGGTTGGTGGTCTTGGTCCCTGAGCCACCCCAGGACTGCATTCAATGTGCATACTTGGGTTCCAATCCCCAGTCTGCTGTTTTCAAGCTCAGTGACCGCCCACAAGTCACTTCACCTCCCTGTGCCTTGGTTTCCTCATCTGTAAAACTGAAGAAACACAAGTTCCCATATCAAAATGTGTTATAAAGGATTTAAAGAACAACAGGTAACACTTACTGAACACTTACTGTGTGTTTTGCTTCTCATGACAACTCTGGGAAGTAGGGCCAATTTCACCACCCCCATTTCACAGGTACAGAAACCAGGATGGAGTGGCTTGCCTGAACTTACACGGAGAGCTAGTGGACTCGAACCCAAGTGGTCTGGTGTGTGAGCCTACACCTTGCGGCCCTTGCTGCCCCTGCTTGTAACGAAGTGAAGCCCTCAGAATAGCACCGGCACGTAGTAAGGGCTCAGTAACTGTTAGGTATTATTACCTTGTCCTGCTTACAAGTTTGGGTTGGAAGTTCACACATCTTTGAGTAATGGAAAATTGAAAGACAACTAAGTCAGTAGCTGGGAAAATATAGCGCTTGGAGATTAAGAAAATCAAAATAAGCCCTGGCTGGTGTGGCTAAGTAAATTGAGCACTGGCCTGAGAACCAGAGGGTTGCAGGTTCGATTCCCAGCCAGGGCACATGCCTGGGTTGCAGGCCAGGTCCTGAGTAGGGGGTGGCATGAGGCAACAGCACATTGATGTTTCTCTCCCTATTTCTCTGTCCCTTCTCCTCTGTCTAAAAGTAAAAATAAATAAAATCTTAAAAGAAAATAAAAATATAGAGCCCTTGGGGAAAATCCATAATTTAAAATTTTTAATTAAAAACATATCGCTGGCTGGTGTGGCTCAGTGGATTGAGCACTGGCTTGCAAACCTAAGGGTCACTGGTTGGATTCCCGGTCAGGGCACATTCCTGGGTTGTAGGCCAGGTCCCCAGTAGAGGGCGCATGAGAGACAACAACACATTGATGTTTCTCTCCCTCTCTCCCTCACTTCCCCTCTGTCTAAAATAAGTAAATAAAATCTTTTTTATAAAAAAAGCCAATTAAAAAATAAAAATATTAACTAAAAACTAAAAAGTTTCTGGGGGGTATAACAGACAAATTAATAATGAGTAACTGCACTGTAAGGGACAAGCCTACTCCCCCCTAGAGGCTTGATACCGAGGAGGCGACATCCCCAGAAAACCGGGGCAGACTTCAGGCAGAAGGCACATTTCAGGTGGCTTTAAAGGGTGCGTAGGAGTTTGCCCAGCAGAGGAAAGGGAAAGGGAATATCAGACAGTGTGACTAGCATAAGCAAAGGTCTGGAAACAGGAAACAAGGACAAAAAGAAGTCTGGTGAGGCCAGAGCGCAGGGTATTTGATGGATATTGTCATGAGATGAGGTCTTTGTGGTTGAGACTGTGAAGGGGCTTGGAATGATAGGCTGAGGTGTCTGAATTTTATTCATAAGGTGATAGGAACCATGAATGATTTAGAGCTGGAGAGAGACATGGCACATAGCCAGATTTGTGCCTTGGAAATTAATAATAATGATAATAATAATATATTAATAAATAGCAGCAGCATTTATTGAGCACTTATTTAATTTTCACTACAATCCTATGAAGTAAATTCCTCCCTTATTCCCATTTTACAGATGAGGAAACAGATCAGCTCAAATCACTTGCCCCTGGTGACACAGCCAGCACTAAAGAAAGCAGGTAAACTATGCCCCAAACCTGTGTTTTTGGCCTTGGTAGCTATTCGACTATGGATTAGAGGTATCAGACCTGCAGCCTGGGAGGCTTCCAGGAACCTTGGGGGGAATACAAGAGCGAGGGGGTCTAGGCCAAGGAGGGCCGCGAGTCTGGAAGTCACTGCCAACCCTCCACCACCCCGAGACCACCAGGGGGCGCCAGAGCCCCGCGCAAGCCTGCCGGTCACACACCCCCCACACCCTACCCCTCCACGCTCTCAGGGTCCGCAGCACCCGGCAGTCTGGGACTCTGGCCAAGCTGGAGCCCTGGAAGTTCGTGCGCCCACGTTGAACCCGGGCAGGGGCGGAGACCGCGGGAGTAACTAGGTTGTCGGTCCTCTGTGGAGCCATTAGGGCCTTTAATTACCGGGATTGGAAGTGAATAATTATCTGCGGGTCCTGAAGACACTGAGTCACTTCCCCCGCAGAAACCGGATTCGCCCGCAGAAAAGGGGGTGGCTTGCAGCTCCCTGCTGGGTTCGGGGTCTGTGGGGTGGGTGTGGGGTGTGCAGCCACCGGGCCGAGGGCGTAATTCTGGAGCCAGAGTGTAAATCCCTGCCTGGCCTTGGACCAACCTCGCAATTCGGACAGGTCACTTCACCTCTCTGTGCCTCAGTTTCCTTCTCTCGGTCAAGTGGAGGGAAATAATATTCTGTCCTTCATAAATTGTTGGGAAGATTAAATCGTTAATCCGTGTAACGCCCTCAAAATCGTGCTTGGTACATAATGGCTTAATAATGGTTATTTCTGTTATTAGCAACGTCGTTATTACTATTTGGGCATAGTAGGTAGTTCAGAGCTGGAGTTCTGCGATCAGACAGGCCTTGAGACCAGACCAGCTACCGCACTTCAGTCTCTTAACCAGTCGTGTGGCTTTGGACACATCACTTCACTGCTCTGTACCTCAGATTCCTCATCTGAAAAATGGGGAAATTCATAGTAAACCCCTCCCAGTGGGGAGGGGCTGGGAGGGTATACTATTGCCTGTGATGGTCTCAGCATGGTGCATACTTCTGGAAGTGGAGTCCAGATTATAAAAACTGTTTGTTCTTTTCTTAGGCAAGGGCTTGGGCAGTTTTAGGCTCAAGGGTGCTGGGAGGACAGAAAAGGGAGCCAGCCTTGGGCTGCCCACTTGGTTGGTTAGAGCATCGTCCTGATACACCAGGGTTGTAGGTTGGATCCCAGGTCAGGGCGCATACAAGAAGCAACCAATGAATGCATAAATGAGTCGAACAACAAATCAGTGTTTCTCTTTCTCAAAAAAAAAAAAAAAAAAGAGTGAGGGAGGCTGTTGTGGCTCTGTGGATTGAGTGTTGGCCTGCGAACTAAGGGGTTGCTGGTTTGGTTCCCAGTCAGGGCACATGCCTTGGTTGTGGGCCGGTCCCCAGTGTTTGTGTGTGTGTGTGTGTGGGGGGCACAAGAGGCAACCACACATTGATGTTTCTCTTCCTCTCTCCCTCTTGTCGGTCTGTCTAAAGGAGGGAGGGAGGGAAGGAAGGAGGGGGAGAGAGAGAGAGAAGAAAGGAGAAAGAAAGAAAAGAAAAGGGAACCAAAGCTGCAAGAAGGAAACAAAGGGGCACAGGCAGCATCAGGCACCTGTGCTCAGCAGATGGGATCCCCACCCACCCACAGCCCCCAGGAATCAAGCCTGGGGAGCTCCGACTGCAGGGTGGAAGGAGGACCACCCAGTTATGGAATTATTTTCCGATGCCCTTTCCTGAACTGCCCAGCCTCAGCTGGACCTTGATGAGTAGCGAAAGGGGTGGCTGGGCAGCCCCAGAGCTGTTGTGAAAGCTTTATTAGTTATGTGCAGTGTAACCAATGACTCCCTAACTTAGTGATCTCAAAGTCCAGTCTCATCTAAATCAGTTATGAGACTCAAAGTTGACCCATTCATTCTGAAGCAAATTCCTCTTTTGTGAAATCGCATGTGTTATGGGCTTCTGAATACAATGGTGCGACAGGGTTAGGATAGACATTCCCATTCCCAAAGGGAGAAATAGAAAAGAAAGAAGTGATTGGTCTGGGGGCTCTTTGGCTCAAACTCTGCCCGCTAGGGCACTTAGGCTGTGGTCCTGCCTCTGGACCTACTGGGCAGGGGGAGTCCTGTCTCTGGCCACATTAGGATGGCATTTCTGACCCAGAATTCTCTGTGCGTAGCCATGGCTTTATTAAGCGAAGCCCTGGGAGCAGGGTTCCTGGGCTGGAATTGTAAGCAGGTAGCTCTACCAGCCTGGAGGCACGCCCTCACGTCTCTAGGGGATGGGGAGGGGGTGTTTGCCCTGGTCTGGGAGGTGGCCAGCTGCCTGGGTTGTGCCGCGGACAGCCCCTCAGAAATCTAGATGGAGGCAGCCACGCCCCCCACAGCTTTGCGGGCATGGCACCGGCCACTGGCGGCCTGCTAGAGCTGTTCCTGGGGTAGCGGCTGAGCGCCCGCTTCTCCTTTGAGATCCTCCTGCGCGCGAGCCCTTGTGCTGTGGACCTGTGACGGGTGGGGAGCTCTGATGGTCTCCGAAGGCCTCTGGGGTCATTCTTCCGCCGTCTCAGACATCTTTTTCTACAGCCCTCCTCTTTTCTTTCTGGGACCTCCCCAGAGTCGCCCTTAGTGGTCAGTTCATGGCAATATAGGCTTTTTCTAGCATGCATCCCAAAATTCCTGCAGCCCCTACCCAGGACCCAGCTCCAAAGCTGCTTCCGCGTTTTTAGGTATTTGTTACAGCAGTGCCCCCGCTTCTCGGACCAGTGTTCTGTCTTAGTCTGTTTCTATTGCTATAACAAAATACCATATAAACTGGGTGGCTTAGAAGCAACAGACATTTATTTCTCACACTTCTGGAGCCTGGAAGTCCAAGATCAAGGGGTTAGCAGATGCAGTGTCTGGTGAGAGCCTGCTGTTTGGTTCAGAGATGGTAGCTTTCAGCAGTAACCTCACAGGACAGAAGCAGAGAGGGGCCTCTTTAGGGTCCCTTTTACAAGGGCACTAACCTAGTGCATTAGGACTCTGCCCCCATGACCCATCACCTTCCAAAGGCCCCCACCTCCTAACACTATCACCTTGGGGGATTATGATATCCACATGACTTTTAGGGGGATAGCAAAGTTCAGTCCACTTACCAGCCCCTGCCCGATTAGGGGACAAACTAGGTACTCAGGGCTCCTCACCAGTGGCCCAGACCTCATTCCCAGGAGGGAGAGGACCAGTTTTCAGAAGTGTCTTGTACAGATGTGGACTGCACTCACTGGCTGAGTAGCCTTGGGCAAATCTGTACACTCAAGCCTCAGTACACTCATCTGTAAAATGAGTGTGGGGGCATACCACCACAGGGCTACTCTCCCTGGCCGCTACTCTTCACATTCCTTGAAGGACATATGACTTGACTCTTATACCCAATTCTAAATTCAACCAACATTCTTTAGCCCTGACAGATATGGCTCAGTTGGTTGGGTATCATCCTGCAAAGCAAAGGGTCATAAAGGGTCACTGGTTCCATTCCCAGTCACAGCGCATGCCTGGGTTGCGGGTTCAGTCCCTGGGTGGAGTGCGTACAGGAGGCAACAGATCAGTGCTTCTCTCCCTTTCTTTCTCCCTCCCTTCCCCCCTCTCTCAAATGAATAAATAAAATTAAACCAACATTCTTCATTGAGCATGTATTATGTGGAACTGCCACCTACACTCCCAAGCCCTTAACATAAGTTTTCTCATCAAATTCTCCCTCGCAACCCAAGGAGGTCAGCCCTGTGATTGTCCCCATTTTGCAGGTGAGAAAACTGAGGCCCAGAGAGTCCAAGTGACCACCCAGCTAGGAGGAGGCCAAACGGAATTATAAACCTGTCCGGATGACCCAAGAGTCTTCGTTCTTTTTTTTTTTATTTACTCATTCTTAGAGAGAGGGGAAGGAAGAGCGAAAGAGAGGGAGAGAAACATTAATGTGAGAGAGAAACATTGGTGGCTTGCCTCTCTCTCACATGCCTCTACCAGGGACCTGGCCCACAATCCAGGCATGTGCCCTGACTGGGAATGGAACCAGCAAGCTTTCAGCCTACAGGATGACAACAAACCCACTGAGTCAACCCAGTCAGGATGAGTCTTCCTTCTTTATTAGAGGGCCCCTCAGACAATGGTGCCCTGCCTTGAAGTGTGGGGAGATTCTGCTCAGGGCTAATGACTCCACTTTTGAGTGCCTCAGTTTCCTTATCGTAACATGGGGACAATTATAACAATGATAGTACCTACCCCAGAGCTCCAGTGAGAATCAAATTTGTTACCATGTAAAATGTCCAGAGCTGTGCTGTCCAGTACAGTAGCCACCAGCCACATGTGGCCATTTAAATTTCAATTCATTGGCATTAAATAAAGTCACAAAGTCAATTCCTCAGTGACACTAACCACACTTCCGGTTTTGAGTAGCCTCATGTGGCTGGTGACTGTACTGAACAGCTCAGATAAAACATTTCCATCACCACAGAAAGTTCCATTTGTCAGTACTAGTGTAGAGGATGCCTGGTATCAAGCACGCCTCAAAAACTGTTAATCATATTATTAACCCTGTATCTGTTAATTATTATAATTATAGGGTTATATCTGTCACTGTTAATCCTGTCCCAGCTAATTGTTATTATTATATTTATTATTAATCCTGTAAGTAAGTGCTGAGTTTTTAGTCCTAGAACTATTAACTATGACTACATTATTATTATATTACATTTATTATTGTTATTACTAACCTATTGTTATGTTATATTTATTATTATTAATCCTGTAACCATTAGTTCCTATTATTACTATTAGTCCTAGGCCTGTTAACTGTTATTATCATATTTATTATTACTACTAATATCCTATTGTTATTTTATATTTGCTATTAACCCTGTAATCCTATTATTATTCATTAGACTCATTAACTGTTGTTACATTATTATATTTATTGTTATCAACCCATTTATTATTAATCCTGCACTGCCTAACTTCCATTTTGTTATTGTTATTGTTAATACTACTATTAATAGTGTTAGGAAGTGTTTATTAATATTGTCATCAACTATTGTTTTGTTGTTATCAATCCAGAGAGTCTTTAGCCCCTGGAACTTGGCAGGCAGCAGGTGCCTTCACCCATTGGAAGGAAGGTGGTGGGAGCAGCTTCCTTCAGCCTGCCTTGCTTGTATTTTGGGGGAATTCAAGCCTCTTTCTCTTGTTGGGGCCCAGCGACCTGTGGAGTGGGAGGAGCCACCATCGGCCAGCCTCCGGAGAAGATGAAATCGCTACTCTAAGTCTCGATGCTCTCAAATCCAGGGCAAGGCAAGAAAACAGAAGAGGTATTCCTTGTAACCCTTTCCCTCTCTAAGGAAAGACAAAAACAGCAAGTGAGACATCTCTATCACAGAGCGCATTGAAACGAGAGACTGGACTCTGGAGGGGACGCTGGTGAGAAGAACTTCAGGGAGGAAGAAAACCACTTTGGGCCTCAGAGAAATCTGGCGCGAGAGAAGGCGTGCGCGGTGATTAAAAAGGGGAAGAACCACAAGTCTTCGTTTAAGTCAGCAGAACAGCCGTCTGGGCAGTGAGAGGGAAAGTGCTTGTGGCTGGCAGACTTCAGCGACCCTTTGACGACGGCTGTGTACCTGGCTGCTCTGTTGGCATCACCTGGCACTGTCTTTCTGCAGGCAAGTAAGTGCTCTCTCTGAGCCTCAGTCTCCCCAAGTGGAATAAAGAGATAATAATATAGGGTGAATAGTTAAGCCTTCCCTGACACCTTCTCCCTCCCCACCCTCCTCCCCTGTCCTGCATCCTCAGATGAAGTGTGAACATCACTGGGGCACCTCCTGATGGGTTGCCAACAGCCCAAATACAAAGCTAGGATTTGAGCTTCAACAGGTCCTCCTCAAAACACTCCATGGCTCCCTACTGTCCTCAAAAGAATTCCCAAACTTACCACCAGGACCTTTCAGTCTCCATATGATGGGCCCACCTTTCCATTTTCCCATCTTTTGCCATCATCACTGCCTTTTGACTTTCCTCCAAAACACCAAGCTTATTCCCACCTCAGGACCTTTGCACTTGCTGTTCCTTTGCTCTGGAATGCCCTTCCCTCAAATCTTATCAGGCCTGGATCCTTTAATAGTGGGATGGGGTGGAGGTGTGGGCTCAGCTCCAGTGTTAGCTCCTCAGGGAGGTCCTCCTGGAGCCTCCATTGTAAGCCTCTTCCCACTTTCCATGGGTAACCATTTTGTCATCTTCATAACATAGTACCCCACTCACTTCTTTATGCTCTTCCCCTACCAGAATGTCAGCTCCAGGAGCGTAGGGGTGTTTGTCTTGTTTACTGCTGTGTCCTCAGTACCTAAAACAGTGCCTGACACACAGTAGGTATTTAATACATATTTGTGGAAAGCACGTGTTTGTGACCAGTTCCTTCAAGGTTATGGGGCTCCATGGTCCCCCTCTTCCCATCTGGGTGGAGTCTGGAAATCCCCACCCTCGGGGGAACCCCTTCCTGTAGCTCAAGGGCAGCAGTAGGCTTGATAGTTTCAGAAAGACTCATGCAGCAGTGTTTTCCCTTGGGCAAAGCCCCACGCTAACTGCTTTAATGCATTAACTCATTTAATCCTCCTGGAACCCAGTGGAGTGGGTACCCGTATTGTTTCCATTTCATAGATGAGGAAATTGAGGTATGGAGAAATCTAGTCATTTGCCCAAGGCTAGCAAGAGGGGGAGGCAGTGGAATGGAGGAATGAGTACGGTGTCTGGGAAGGGGTGATGTGGCCCCTGCAAGCTAGGGGCGCGAGCGACTTGTTTCTTGTGTGGGAGGGAGGTAAGTATAGGCATTCCTCTCTCCTCTCATTCCCCTGAGTTGGGGGAGGGGCTATGCTCCACCCAGACTAGGGGAGAACCTATTGTCAATCTCCCCCAACATAAGGCATGTACAGAAAGTGAAAGTAGACCTGGGGAGAGCATAGAAGGAGGCTCGGAGGGCATGGGAGCCAGTGGTCCAGGAGAGCTTCCTGGAGTAGGGGGACCAGTGCTCCTATAGAGGCCTGTCTGTACAAGCATGGGCTGAGGCAACAGCAGAACTGAGGGTCGGGACGGAATCAGAATGGGGGTGCTGGAGTCGTGGTGGGTCGGCTTAACGCGGATGATCGGGGCCGGGTGGGGTTGGGATCCTTCCCTGGGTGATGATGAAAGCTGCGGTCTCTATTGCAACGAATGGCCCGGCGCGCGCAGATAGGGCCCAGCAGGAGGGAGTCGGCTGGGGCGCGCCCCCTCGAGGCCAGGCAGCTGGTCCGGGCCCCACCCCGCCCGTGCCCCGCCCCATGCCCCGCCCCTCCAGTATCTGGCCCCGCCCCCGCTGGCTGGGGCATTCGGTGGTCTGCGGGCGCTACGTGGGTGGGGCCTAAATTGTCCCGCCCCTCGGACCTTTCATTCCCTTCTTTAGGCTGCGCGTTGCGAAATCGGGTGGGTGAGATGTGGGCGTGGCCTAACAAAGCCCCTCCTGTTGCTGGGCTCGCATTGGAGACACTAAGACCAGGTCCGCCTAGGAGAAGCGGGTTGATGAGCGGGATCAGGTCCGGCCCGAGCCCCCTCGGGCTGAGTGTGGCTCCCGGTCGACGTGGGCGGAGTTCATGTGGCCCCGCCCAGGCCCCGCCCCTGCCGTGGCCGCCCTCCCCCGCCGGGCTGCGCTCTCACAGCCGGTTCCTCTTTACATAACGGCGCGGGGAGGAATGGGCTCGGGCCACCGCCTCCGCCCGGCGGCCCGCCCGGACTATCGCGGCCCGCGGTGGCGACGGCGGCAGCAGCAGCAAAGTTTCCCCGGCGGCGGCCCGGGGGCGCATCCCCCCGCAGCTGTCAAGCTCTGGCGGCGGAAATGATGAGACGCTGGCCATTTTCCGAGCCCGGGTTTCCTGCCTGAGCCCCGCTTGAGAGAGCCTAGAGCCAGGAGCCGGCGCGCAGAGGGAACGTGCCCGGGGCGGGGGCCCGCCCGCCCCCTCGGGATTTCGTGGGGCCAGGGGCGCGCGACGCCATGGGCCGGCCGGGCCCGGACCCGGACCCCCTCTCTCTCAGGTAAGCCCGCCTTCCCAAGCACTCGCGTCCTCGGGGACGGGAGGGCTTTAATGGGGGAGGAGGAGGCCCGTGTCCAGTCTGCCCAATGTCTGCGCACTCGTACGACAGCCTAAAATATTGTCCTGCAGCTAACTCGAATGGGGGCGTTCCCAGGGTGACCCTTCTTCAGTGCCCGCGACACCCTCCCAATGACACCCCCACCCACACACGTGCTGGGGATGTAATGGGGGTAGCCTAGGCGGCGAGGGAGACACTGAGAGGGTATGGCCAACACTGCCAGTCCGCCTCTTCAGCAGCCCAGCCGGTTGAGGGCAGCAGTCCCCCCCAACTTGTGATTGGTGAGGAAGGGTCGGGGGTCACCGCTAGGCACCTTGAAAGCGAAAGTGGTCCAACTGGGGCTGTGAGAATAGAAGAGCCCTCCAGCCTCGGCTCACTCCCTCTCCCAGGCCAGGTCATGTGGTTAGGAGGGTAGCACCCCGATTTTGGAAGCCCCTCTCCCCACTCCTTGTTGGGGTAAGCAGGGTCAGACGTCCCCATGCCACTGAATTTGGAGGTTCACAAGGTTTAGGGGGTCCTAGAGCCCAGGTCTCTTTGGGCATGGACCCTCACAACCAGGACCTGGGGATCCAGGAGAATTTTCCCACCAAAGAAAGGGTGGGGTGGGGTGTGGAGCATTGGACTGATAGGCCAGCAGGGCTGGGAGGGTATTTCAGAGGACCTCAGTGCCCAGTGAAGACACCCCTCCCTCCCTTTGGCCACCGGGGCTTTTGGAATGATGGGGACTGCATTTGAGGAACTGTGTTTGCCTGTCCCGCTGCTGCTTTTTCTCTTTAGTTTCCTCATTCCCCTGTTTCTCTTCCCCATTCCCGGGGCCACGATGATGTAGGTGAGGAGGTCACTGCCTGCAGCTGGGGGCCTCCAGGGAGGGGCCTGGCCAAGCCGGACCTAGGGGGAGGAAGTGAAATTGGGGTGTGGGTAGGGGCTTGAGAGCAAAGGGCCTGGCGGTACAATGTCTGCAGGGCCATAGTCCAGCTTTGGGGGCAGGAGGGGCTGAGACCTGTGCCCCCTTTGCCTGGGAGGTGAGCATCCCCTGACACCCACCCACTGCCAGGCTTAGTTGGGGCCGCCAGCCCATTCCACATTCCCACTTGTAGTCCAGTCATGGGGCCCCTGCCAGGGCGGTGGGCGCATAGGTCTCCAGGGCTGTGGGCTCAAGTCGTGTCTGGATTTCCCGTCACTGACCTGGCTGCCAGAGCTAGCGGAAACAGCTCTGGCGGCTCCTCAGGGCCTGTGGGGGCTGGAGACCCAGCCCTAATAGGGGGAGAGCAGGCAGAGGCCGCCTGGGCGGCCTGGGGTCAGTGAATGAGAGGCCAGGGCCTGTTGGGGAAACTGGAAGGGTTTTTCTGAGCCTTTTCCCACAACCCCCCTTGGGGAGGGAATACCCTTCTGAGCCAAAGGGTGAACATTCCTAGAACTTGTTGGAGTCCCTGCGGGCTATAGAGGCCGAGGCAGGGAAGGGGGATGGACTGAGGACCTTTAGGGGCTTAGCAATGGCAGAGGAGTGTCCCGGAGGCTTAGATTCAATTCTCTCACTGCCTCCTTTCCAGCTGAGGGTGGGGGCAAGTGACACTGGTGAGCCTCAGTTTCCCATTATGTTAAATGGGATAATAGCAGGTTTGTGGTAGAGACTAAGGAGCCAGTGTATGAGAAGTACCTGCTGCCTGGCAGAGAAGGGGCTCCGGTACAAGTAGAGGTGGCGATGTTATCGTTGCCATCACAAGTGTTACCAGGTATATGGGCTGTGGAGTGTTTGTTCATGGATGCCTTGGGCACCTCCTGCATGGTCAGCTCCAGGCTCCCTGAGTCTTGGGGAGAAGAATTCTGAAGACTGAAGCAGGTTGAGTAGATGCTGCTTCCTTGGCTATGAGACCTTGCTTAACCACGTCAGCCTCAGTTTTCTCATCTGTCAAATGGGAGTGTACCTACTTCTTAGTGCCCTTGGAACCATTCATACGTGAATCCAACAAGTGTTTACAACTGTGTGATCAGGAGGAGGAGGAGTAATAATGATGAGATTGTTATTATACTGTTTGTCGTGGATGTTGGCTCTGCTTATTTTCCTATCAGGTCCTCCCCATCCCCACTCTTCTGGATGCTGGGCATGAGCATTCTCTGATAGAGAAAATTTTACTTTTATTTTTTTTTTATTTTTATTTATTTTTTGGAGAGAAGGGAACGAAGGGAGAAAGAGAGGGAGAGAAACATCGATCAGTTGCCTCTTGCCCACCCCCAACTGGGGACCTGGCCTGCAACCCAGGCATGTGTCCTGACCAGGACTCGAACTGGTCACCTTCGGTTCACAGGCTGGTGCTCAACCCACTGAGCCGCACCAACCAGGGCAGAACTTTCTAATAAAGTCAAACTCTGGAGAGCCACTCCAGATAAGGCGGTAGCCTGAGCCCAGCAGGTGGTGGGTAGGGAGTCCTGCCACAGCTCAGCCTGTGGGGCCCCTTGGATGTCTGGGCCCTGCTGTGCCACCCTGGACACCTCCACCTCCCAGATGGAACCTCTCTTTGGGCAGAAGCGGGTGGGGCTGGAGGCACCATACACTGCCTGTCCCCGCACCCGCCCACTTTGAATGGCAGAGACAGGGTGCATAAGCACTTAGTATTGGGCCTGGCATTTAATAATAATAGTTGTTGTTGTTGTTGTTGTTGTTATTTAAATGAGAGGCCTTTTCTGTTAAGTTCCCAGTTCTCCCTGGTAGCAGCATGGCCTTTGAAGCCAAATATGGTCTCTGCCAGCCTATAGCCGTGAGGCCTTGGGCAGGTTACCTGACAACCTTGGGCCTCACCTGCCCATTGCAGGTCGAGAATCCCAGCCTCTCTAGGTTCTATGAGCTCATATTCTAATTGTGTGAGCCTGGCAGAGTGCTGGGGGTAATTTCAATGGCTCTGTGACCTTGGGCTTGTACCTTAACCCCTCTGAGCGACAGGTCTCCTCCACTAGGACATGGGAGTACAAATGATTTCACAACAAGGTTGTTTTGAGAAAAAGCAGGTACGGAGCCTAGCACACAATCAGCGCTCAGTAAGTGTGAGCGACTGCTGTTAATGCCCAGGAGGGGCTGGCAGTGAATTGCCAGGTTTCCTGGGAAAAGGTCCCTAGGGGGCCCTGGATATGCAGAGTTTGGGGCTAGGAGGGGCAGGAAGCTGCTTCCGTCTGGCAGGCAGGAGAAGTCCACCTCAGTCTAAAGGTGTAAAGCAAGTTGTGACTTCCCAGCTACCCCTCCTCCCTGAGGAAACTGAGGCGGGCAGGCCGCCCAGGGGAAGTGACTCAGCTGGGGTCACTAGCTGAGTCAGGCCTAATTGGACCCAGGAGCCCTGCGCCCCAGCTCCCTGGCTTCCGGGGGCCTGAGGTCCCTTGGGAACTAGGCAGGTCCAAAGGCCACAGCTGGATACTGCTTGCTCAGGCCCTGAGGCCTGGGTGACCAGCTTTCCTTGGTCAGGGCTCCAGGGTCCCCCTGGCCACCACTGGCTGCTCAGCCCAGCATCCTTCCTCCTGGCAGGGGCAAGGGGCACTTCCCCAGGAGAGCAGGTCCTCCTGGCGGCGTCCCCGGCTCGCCCAGGCCGGAAACACGGAAGCTGAGCAGATGGCTGGAAGATTTTTCCTCCCACGCCACCCTGTCAGGGGTCGGCAAGGGGGGCCGGTCTGCAGGCTTCCTTGTGAGCCAGGCCTGGAGCCTCTGGGGGCCAGCCCGGATGTGGGCCCCCACCCTGGTTGGCCAGGGGGAGGCTGCCGCTGCCCCAAGTGTCCCCAGGGAGGCCTGGGAGGGAGGAAGTTTGTGCCCTGCTCACCGGGAGCTGACTCACAGGGCGCCTGACAGTGGGGGGTGGGGGAGACTGGCCTTAGGGGACCAGGGGACTGGAAATGTGATTGGCGGAGGTGGACACAAAAGGGCCTTTGGCAAGGAATCTGGCCTTTGAGAGCTGGCACTCTGGTGTCATGTCGCAGGAGGGGCCCAGAGAGGGTGATGAGTGTGGGGAGAGGCACAGGAGTGGGAAGGTTTGAGGGCACCCCACCTGAATTGCCCCAAAGCAGCCCCGCTGATGGGGGAGGGGGAGCTTGCTGAGCTGCTTCCCCTTGTTGAGGTCTCACCTTTCTCTCCTCCACCCAGGGGCAATTAACAAGAAAAAGTCACAGGCTGGGACTGAGAGGGGGTGGGGTTTGGAGAGCACTGCCCATTCTTGGGGGGATGGTCCCTGTCATTTCCCGCCTCCCCAAGCCTGGCTGGGCCTGGGTGTCAGTCTGGGGCGGGGGCAGAGGAAGCAGAGGACATTTCCTGTCTGGCAGACTGTGCCGCTCTGATAAATGTCCCTGAGCACGAGGGGACCCAAGAGAGTGCATCAGGGCCCTGCTGGCAGCCCGGGGGGCTAGGGCAGACCCCAACTCTCAGCCTCCCTGGGGCCCCAAAGCCTTTGTTCCCTACTCCCCAGGGCTGCACCACGGCCCTGCTGGCTTGAATGTGTGAAAGGGCCGTGGGCCACCTGCCTGGCAGTGTGCGTTGAGGTGTCACCACCAGCTCTCTGGGCCTCCCTGGGCAGAGGGTCTCAGCTCCTGGAGAAGTTGGTGCTGTGGGTGGGAAAGACAGAAATGCTCCCTGTGGCCTGGAGTCAAACCTGGAGGCCTCCCCAGAGGAGGTGTCTCTGAAGGTTTGAGACTTCCTGCCCAAACATCTGTGAGCTGGGGGCAGGGCTGCTGGGGACCTAGGGGAGGGTGGAGGCTATGTTTGGCTCATTTTAACTTCATTTACCAAAATTTAAAATATCCTCCCCAAGCCTTGGCAGGTAGAATTCCCACAGGCAGGTAAGAGCCTTCTCTGCACCTGGGCCTGATAGTTTAAAGGGAAATGGTAGCTTGCCGAGATTATATTACCCAGGGTGATCAGATGGGGGTGAGTCTGAGAGCCTCATCTCTGGGGTCATGGGCCCCATGCTCAGAGCCAGGACTCCCAGCTGTTTCAGAGCCTGCTGTCTCCCTGACTTGGTGGAGACTTGAGGGTCCCTCAGGATGGATGTGCTTGAAGGAGGGACACCAGACAACAGGCTAAGACGTCAGGGCCCTCGCTAGGTCGCCCTTCGCAGGCACTCCAGTGGACATGGTTGTTCTGAGCTTGGGGTCCCAGGAGGCAGACTCGACCCCACCCTGCCCCTAGGCTGGGCTGGAGGAAGCTGTCTCCATCTCCTTGTGTTTGCAGTGGGGGTTGGAAGTGGGGCACCAGGAGGGAATCTTCTGGCATCACATGTTCCTTGTCCTTCACCCTGCTGTGGCATGGGGAATCCTGGAGCCCTCCCCCACAGCTGGGGAGTCCCTGTCCCAGAGGCCAGACTGAGCAGGTGGGGGACCTCTGGATGTGCAGGCTCCTCTGGGTGGAAGGCTGTTTGTCCCGCTGACTGCCCAGGCTCCTAGATGCTCACTGGGGGACAGAGGTGCCCAAAGGTCCCTCCAACTCCTGCTCCACAGCCTCAGCCTGGGGGCTCCTGGGAACCCTCAGGTGATTAATAACTGCTTTTCTGTCCAAAGCTGTTTAGCCCCTGACTCCAGGGTTGGCATGATGTGATCAATTGCTCTTCCTCCTGGCTTGGCACATAGTAAGTGCTCAATAAACAGCCACCACCTGAGCTGGGGCCCAAGGAGACTATCTTCCTGTGGCCTGGCTGCCCACAGCGCCAGAGACCTCCTGGCACCGCCACCTTCCTGGTCTGGGCCACAGCTGGTCGTTTCCTGCCTGAAGCAGCCGCCTCTCCCCTAAGAAGGCCTTTTGTTTGGTTCCCCTAATGCCCCTACCCTGCCCACCAGGCCAGACTCTCTGTGTAGTTTCTCCTGGCCAGCAGACCTGGCCTCCTCTGGAGCTGGCCTTCCTCCTTCCTAACAATAATAGTAATAAAGTGGCAATAGCCACACATTTCTGGAGCCCTTCACCAAGCACCCTGCAGACATCAGGCCCTAGAATACTCCTAGTAAATGCCCAGAGAGCATCAACCCATTTTATAGATGGAGACATTGAGGCTCAGAGGGGGAAGCCCCTCTTCTGAAGCACCTGGCAAGGACGTGATCCCAGGTTTGGTTGGCAGCTCCACCATAGAGAGGTCAACTGGGTGGGAGTAGGGGTCCAGGTGGGTTCCTCAGACCCCCGCTCACTGCTTTTTCTGTCAGCTCTCCTGGGTCAGTGGCATAGCTCTGGAGTGCGCCTTTTGCAGCCCATCCAGACCCCGAGAGTTCATTAATTCATACAGCTGGTATTTCTAAGTACCTGCTGTGGCTGGGCCCTGGGGAGTGGGCAGGGATGGGAGGGCCTCTAAGTCTGCTGGCTGCACAGCCCTGGTGGAGGGAGATGAACGATAGGCAGCATCACTCATGTTTACTGAGGGCGAGCTGGGTTCTAATCCAGCCCAGGGGCCCTGCCCCTTGCTGGCCCCGTGACCTGTGAGAGCTACTTGTCCAGCACCTCAGTTTTCTCAGCTGTAAGTGGGGCATAATGCTGGGACTCCCCGCGATGGGGAGTGAACACGAGAATAATGCAGGCATCTGCCACGGAGCAGGGCACACAGCATGAACAAGCATCGCCTATTTTGTTTCCTTATTTTCACCCTGTGGCTATTTCCCTGACCACCTGGTGCGTTGGGGACCAGGAACTGAATGAGACCTTTATATTCCTGCCTGGGTCACACTCATCCATTCCACAAACACTCACTAGGAAAAGTCTTCTTTGTGGTGTGCATTCAGCACCCACAGGCATTTTGGGGGGTGCCTCCTGCCATTCATCCTTAGCTGTGGCACCTCTCTGTGCTTAAGTTTCTCCACCTGTAAAATGGGGGCAGTTATCAGCCCTACCTCTAAATGCTGTCATGAAGCTTGGAGGCATCCCTGTTTTGCCAGGGCAGTCAGAAAAATGTGTGAGATGTAGCGAGTGCTCAGGACACGTCACTCTCATGGGAAAACTGGAAAGTGGGCCATGGTGAGGAGGGTAGCCAGCCGTCACCTGTGCAGGGACGGAGCTTGGAATGGGCACAGCTGTTCTGAGAAGGCTCCTGCTAGGGTTTAGCCCTGCAGGTGGACTTCGAGACTGATGTGCAGGGGTGGACAGGGACAGGTGTTCCAGGCAAAGGGACAGGCAGGCAGAGGCCTAGGGTACACAGGAGGTGGGTTGGCTCATTGGTGGGTGCTAGCTGCCATGTGTCTGCCAGAAGAGCGAGAGGTTGCAAATTCAGCTGAACTCTTGCATTTGTTCATTCAACAGGCATTTGTTGAGCTGCTGCAATAGAATGGGGAGCTCCTGGCCTTGTGGAGCTCAGTTTGGTGGGAATATAGGCACCAATCACATAATCATAGCAGCTGAACGATAGTATCATGCTGTATGGGGTTGGCGAGCTCAGGGAGGGCTGCTTGCGTGTGAGATTTGAGCAGGTGGAGAGCAGGCAGGGCTGCAGGATGCTAATGCAGTCGCCCAGAGGCGGCTGGAGCCAGTGGGGCAGTTCCATGGAGCCCCTTTGGTGGGGCAGGGGCCTGGGCCTGGGCCTGGGATCTGAGACCTCTAGTCCACAACCTGAGAGCACAGTGCCTGCCTCACCTGTGTCAAGGAATGCTGCAGGGTTGACCAGGGTCCAGGCCATCCCCACGTGCAGGTGAAACCCTTCCTTCAGCAATGGGGTGTGTTTTCTCAGAGTGTGATGGTCAAGGGCACATGTGGCTCCTTGCCCTTCCCTCTGTCTGGCAGCTTTTACTGATTGCCTACCCTGTGCAAAGAGCCTAATGTGTGTAGGTGCTCAGCTATATGCTGTCTTGGATGATCTTTGACCAGCTGCAGTGTCATCACCATGGTCTGGAGATAGTGGGGTGACAGAACCCCAGTTTCTGGGCTCAGATCTCCATTCAAGTCCCCCTTTTTTAAAAAAAAATTCTGCTTGTTTTTGTAATTTTATTTATTTATTTATTTATTTATTTATTTATTTATTTATTTATCTTTAGAGGGGGAGGGAAGGAGAGCGGGTGAGAAATATCAATGTGTGGTTGCCTCTCATGTGTCCCCTGCCGGGAACTGGCTTGCAACCCAGGCATGTGCTCTGACTGGGAATTGAACCGCGATCCTTTTGGTTCGCAGGCCCGCCCTCAATCCACTGAGCTACACCAGCCAGGGCTCAAGTCCCCTTTTTAAGGACCCTTTGCAGCCATCGTATGAGGCCGATACCACACTGCTCCCTGTTTGATAGATGAGGAGCCCTGGATTCAAAGAAGTCCAATCGGGTATCGGGAGCCACCCAGTGTGTGTGTGTGTGTGTGTGTGTGTGTGTGTGTGTGTGTGTGTGTGTGTGTGTGTGTGTGTGAGAGAGAGAGAGAGAGAGAGAGAGAGAGAGAGAGAGAGATGCAGCCTCACAAGAGTGGGCATTTCTGTCTGGGTCACCGCTGCATCCTCAGGGCCTGGCACAGTGTCTGGAATGTAGTAGGCCCTCAGTAATATTTGGGGGGGCAGGTGAATAAGCAGCCATGATTATGTGTCCCCAGTGGGGGCTCGAGCCCAGCCGGGTCCAGCTGGAAGAAAGGCCAGTACTGATGGTGACTAGGGTGCTCTGGGGTTCAGCACCTCGGACAGCAGAGGGTAGGGGGCTTCTCCCCTGCAGATGTGCCTGAGGAGGGACCTGAGGGGTGGAACAGAAGGGGGCCCCAGCTGGGACAGGAGGGCAAGGGTTGGCTGAGCAGGAAATATCTTTGCACCTTTTGTGAGTCTAGGCAATCTATTCCTCTTCATCTGTTGCTTTGTATTTATTGGCAACAATACAGTCATCGTAACATTCAAATAACAATAAAAACAGCCAGCCCTTATTATGCTTTTCCTAGTTTCTGAGGCCTTTATGTTAATTAACTCAATCCTCATAATGATTCAATGAGGCAGGCACAGTCACGGTCCCCAATTTACAGATGGGGACACTAAGGCAGGGAGAAGCTGAATAACTCACCCAAGGTCACACAACTAGTCAGTGGTGGTGCTGGGCTCCGTGTTTTTGGTTTTGGTTTTTGTTTTCAAAGAGGAGAAACATCAAGTTTGAATACCTGTGCATGGGGAATTCACATAAACCAGAAATTCCAAAGACAGGCCACACTGGGTGTATGAGACATTTTGGACGAAGGAGAAGGGTTGGAGGGGCATTAGACTTCAGAAGGAAGAATGGGTGATTGACAGGTGGTTGAGGAGGAGCCGGACACACCTGGCAGGGAAATCCTTGCAAGGAGACAGAAACCATGGCACGTGGGGAACCGTAGCTGGTGGGCTCCGTGTTGTCAACCACACTTTCTGGTGAAGAGCCGTCACAGTTGTCCTTGGTTACTTTTTGCCTGCACCCCAGTTCTAGCTGCCCCCCAGAGGTCGCCACAGGTTCTGGATGGGTCTGCTCCAGCCACGCCTTCCTTGCTCACCACTCACACACATCCACATGCCCACAAAAACCGGCGGTTGGGTTTTGTGTATATGTCAACATGATCGTGCAGCTTGCATTGCTCTGTGGTTTGCTTTGTTTGCTTCATGGTGTCCCTTGGAGATCTCACTGAGGTGGCAGCATCGGTCTTCTACATCCTTCCCCACTGCTACAGGAGATTCCAGCCTGCAGGTGCACCACAGTCCCTGACTGATGGGCAGCTAGGCTGTGACAAGAAAAAAGTCTGAGGTGTCCAAAGTTACAGCAACAGGCTGAGAGTGAAAGGGGCGGAGCTGTGCTGCTGTGGGCCAGTGATGACAAAAGTCCGCTCTGGCTCCTTTGGATCTGTTGACATTGAGGATGAATTTCCAAGTGATTATCGAACCCCAGGAGCTTCTGTTTCTCATTTACATGTGAAGTTTCCAATGTGCTGCCCACAGGGGCAAACACTTTTCCTTTTTTGGGGGGTGGGTGTGTTTGCATCAGTTTTGTCTGTGGCTAGTGTAAATCCTGTCAGACCAGGCTTAACCCACCCCCCCACCCCCACCCTTGAGGTATAAAAACCTCTGGGGACCTCCAAGACCAGGGCACAGTTGTCCTTCCCACCTGACCATGCTGCCAGTGGTTTAGACTCCATGCCCTGGGACCAGCCATCCACTGCTTTTTCTTTCTTTCCTTTTTTCTTTTTGCCTTGCAATGGCCTAATAAACCCTTTCTTTTAAAAAGACTTTCAGCCATGGGAGTTTAAATTTTTGCTTAACAGTTGTATCTACTTTTTCCCTATTTTAAATGTTGGGTCAGGAAACGTCTAGCAGGGGGTTGTCTTAAGGCTTCTCTTGAGTACTTAAAAGTGGAATCATTGGGTCCGAAATTGACCCGGCCACATCACCCTCCAAAAAGGCTGTACCGCTTATCAGTAGCCGCAACTCGGTACGGAAGTACCCATTTCACTGCATATTACCAGCACTATGTTATGAGTAATTTTCGATTTTTGATGTTGGGCTTGGTGAATGACAAGTCCCTGGCGGTGGGTTTAAGGGGTCAGTTCATACCCATATGCTCACTCCCTGTTGCCTGTTCCCACTTGTTTTTCAGCCCGGCCGTGCCACCTCGATCTCCGCCATGAACGGGCCCACCCTGCAGCCCTCCGCGGCCTCTTCCACGCCCTCCTCCACGCCCTCCGCCTCCTCATCCACGAGCGCGGCCCCAGCCCCACGGGGCTGGAGCGAGTTTTGCGAGCTGCACGCGGTGGCCACGGCGCGAGAGCTGGCCCGGCAGTACTGGCTCTTCGTGCGCGAGCACCCGCAGCACGCGCCGCTACGCGCCGAGCTCGTGTCGCTGCAGTTCACCGACCTCTTCCAGCTCTACTTCTGCCGCGAGGTGCGCCAGGGCCGGGCGCCTGGGCCGCCGGCTCGCGACTACCGGGAGGCGGGCCGCGGGCCCCCGGCCAAGGCCGAGGCCCCCCGAGCCGAGGCGGGCCCCGGCCCCGCCGCTCCTGCCCTGCCCAAGGCTCGCAGCTCGGAGGAGCTGGCCCCGCCGCGGCCGTCTGCGCCCTGTGCCCTGCAGCACCTGCGCCACAGCCTCCGCCACATCATCCGCCGCCGCTCGGCTGGGGAGGTGCCGGCGGCTGGAGCCGCAGGGGAGACCCGGCCCAAGCCCGGCCTGGCCAGGAAGTTCTTGCCCTGGAGCCTGGCCCGAGAACCGCCGCCCGAGGCCCTCAAGGAGGCGACACTGCGCTACAGCCTGGCCGACGAGGCCTCCATGGACAGCGGGCCGCGCTGGCAGCGCGGGCGGCTGGCCCTGCGGCGCGCCCGAGGCCGGGAGGGCGGCGCGGACCTCGTGCTGGAGCTCTTCGACCCGCCCAAGGTAAGCGACGCGGCGGGCTGCGCTCAGCGCGGGCGTGGATGGTGGCAGATGGGGGTAGGACCTCGGATTTCCAGCAGGTGGCCGCAAAGTGCCCAGAAGGAAGTATACTTTTTCAAAACTGAACTTTTTCTTTGATAATCATTTGATGTACAGGGAAGTTGCCAAGATAGTGCAGAGTTTCCCTGCACACGGCACCCGGCTTTGCCTGATGCAACATTCCCGTGTGTCCGTCACAGGAACCCACACTGGTCACTACTATTAACGAAACTTTGCGGTTGCTTTGGATTTTGCCAATTTTCCCTAAGGTCCCATTTCTGTTCTGGGATTGGATTCAATCGTGAGGTGCCTTGTGGTTGTGACGGATCCTGCCTATCTTTTCTTGTTTGTGATGACCTCCACAGTTCTGAGGCACGCCGGTCCGGGATTTTGTAGACTATCTAGGGACACCCTAAGTGCTGTCACTCGGGCTGTGGCAGGTTGGTTCAAGGTCCTACGAAACCCTGACCCAGACTGACCTTGACATGCAGGAGATTGTTTTCTAGGGGGTTCGAAACCACTGTGGAATTCCTTTGCACTTGCGCACACACACCCCCCCATGTGTTGCGGATGTCTTCTTTCCAGTTTTAACAGTTTTGTCTTTTCCCTTTGCGACTAATTCAATGCCAGCTGTGTAGAGAGACTGAAGAGCCGCTGTTCCACACACCTGTTCCATCTCTGACCCAGGTGTGTTGGGTTGATGAGACCATGAGGCTTTTGTTAATTCCTTTCTCTCTGCGGTCCAATTCTGTGCTCTAGGGGGTGAGCCAAGCAGGTGTGATCCAGCCCTCAGGGCTCGCATGCTAGGTCAGGAGACCAACAGTTACGCGTTCATTTATTCAACAGGTATTTATTGAGTGCCTACTACGTCCCAGGCGCGCGCTAGGTACGGGTGTGGGGGGAACTGGGAGGTGGTGGGGCTGTGGAAGGAGTAAGCAGACAGGTGCACGTGGAGTTATAAATACACACTGTGTTCTAGAGGCAGAGCAGCAGGGCCGCCAAGAGGGGACCTAGGAGCCTGAATTGGTGGTTGGGGTGGGGTGTTGTCAAAGTGTCCTCTCATGTCACGCGACTGTCCCTCTAACCTCACTGTGGCATCAGGTGCACACACTCGAGTGTGGGACATGCACCTGAAACTCTGTGTGTGTGGCTCCCTGCATCAGTGACCCCCACCCACACTGGGCCCCACCCCACAGACAAGAGGCCTCTGTTCTTGAACTTCATGTAAGTGCAGTCATGTGGCATGCGGCCTTTTCTGTCCGGCAGCTTTTGCCTAGCACCGTGTTTTGGGAGCCGTGCGCGTTCCCGCGTGTGTGGACGGGCCATTTCTCTTTGCCACCGAGCAGTATTTTGTTGTGGATGCACTGCATCTCTGGGTTTACCGTGCGTCCACCCACTCACCTGCTGGTGGGTGGTGGGGCCCTTCCCACTTCAGGGCTCTGACAGACAGTGCCGCCATGAGCGATGCCTGGAGGTCCTGAGGGACAGGTGCTTCCATTTTTCTGAAGTTGGGTCCTAGGAGTGGGCTTACACAGTAAGTGCTGGTTTAACTTCACAAGAAACTTCTAAACTTTTCCAAAGTGGCTGCGCGATTGTGTGCGTGAGTTTTCAGTTCAGCCCTTCCGGTGGACGGGCACTGGTGTCTCACTGTGCCTTTAATTTGCATTTTCCTGACGACTCCAGAGGTCAAGCACCTTCTCAAATGTTTATGGGACATTAGAATGGACTCTTGTGAAATGCTTGTTGTCTTTATTGACTTTCCATCTTCTTACTGATTTGCAGGAGTTTTTATGTGTTCTAGATACACTTCCTTTGTATCGTAAATTCCATCTCCCACTCTGCGACTTGGTTGCCTTTCTGCTCCTTTAAAACAGAACTTTCTCGTGAACAGAAGGTCTTAATTTTGACAAGCCCCGTTTACCAATTGCTTTCCTTTATGGTTAGTGCTTTTTTTGGTCCTGTTTAAGAAACCTTTGCCTACCCTGGGTCATCAGGCTCATTCTTGGCTTTTTGTTTAGAAGCTTTGTTGCCTGGGCACCCCCATTTGGAATGAGGGTCCCCTTGAATTAGCTTCTGTGGACGGCGTGAGGTGCGGGTCGCGATTCTTCACAGTATAGCGCTGCTTGCTGAGGTGCTGCTTCCCCCTAAAGCCGGGCTCCATCTGCGCGCTCTGGACTTGTCTGTCCCATCGGCCTGTCCTGTGCCAACACCACACTGATTACCGAAGTTTCGTAGTGAGTCTTAAGAAGGTGACTCTGGACTGAGACCTTCACCCTGAGCTGAGACTCCCTGGGTGTCCCAGGCCGAAGGAACAGCACTGGCAAAGCCCTGAGATGGGAAAACATTTCGTGTGTTTTGAAGAAAGAATAATAGACGAGGCCAGTGTGTGTGTGGGGTTGGGGTGGGGGGAGCGAAGAGGGAAGATGAGGACTATGTGAGGGCAGAGGCTCCCATCAGGAGTTTGCATTTCATTCCAAACACAGTGGGAAGCTGTTGGAAAAACACAAGTACAGGTAAAAAGTCAGTTTTCTCATTGCTGTTGGAGTCTGTGTGACACCATAAGAGGCAAAGAGCAGCCCGAACACGGCCCTCCTCCGCACGGCGGCCGGGCTTCCCTGTGCAGCTTTGCTTGCAAAAGCTGCTGCTGCTGAAAATAACCCGTCTGGGCAAACCAGGTGTCAGGAGTCAGATGGGCTGGGCTGGAATAATGAGTTCGTTCTTTCCCGGCCTGGAGGCCTTAGGCAAGCGACATCAGTTTTCGGAGCCTCAGTTTCCTCCTCTGTACAAGGGGCCTATTCATAGCGCCCGCATCGTGCGGCTCATGTGGTGGCTGGGGAGCGCATCTGCTGAGCGCCTGACGGGGCGCGCTCCGTGTGGGTGCTGCGGTTGCTATGGCAATGCCTCTGGGGCTGGGAACACAGGTCTCCTTCCAGTGTTGCTTTGGGTCCCGTCAAGGCTCCTGTTCTTCTGGTGCCCTGAGTTGAGGCCCCAGTCTGAGTCTCCGGGCTCAGCAGTCATGGTCTGGCCCCAGAGAAACCGGGCCCAGGGGGAGGGCATCCAGGTGTGTGGGGCTCTCTCCCCTCAGGCTTCCCTGGGCCCTGTCCTAGGCTTGGTGGTTACCATAGGACCTGGAGTGTCACCCACAAAGGGAGCAATACTGGTAGGAACCCCCCAGCCCCTCCACAGTGTCTGTCCTGACAGAGAAGGCCTGTTCGGTCAGCTGCTGACAGCTCCTGACAGCTTGTGGGAGCCAGGTCCTGGCTGTGCCTCTGACCCTGGGTAGGACCCCTCCCCACTCAGAGCCTTGTCTACTCACCTGTAAAGCAGGCTCATTTGGAGGCCTGTGGCAGGAGGGCTCCTTGTTCCGGGGGCCTGCAGGGCCTTGGCAGGGACACCTGTGGCTGTCTCCCAAGGTCCAAAGGGGGCAGGGAAGTCATGGTGGCTTCCTTGCAGGCAGATGGGAGGGGGGCTGACCCTCTCTTCCACTGCGTGCTGGCCGGTGGGGGGTGGAGGGAAGGCTGGGGATAACTGCCACCAGAGCCAGGGGGTGGTTGGTGAAAGCCCCTTGGCAGGAGGTGACCTGCGAGATGAGGGAAGGTGCCAGTCTTGGAAGATCTGGTGAAAACATCACGGACCAGGAGTCCAAGGGACAACCAGACAGCCAGGCCTGGGGTGGCGGGGGCAAGGAGGGATGAGGTGGGCAGAGTGCTGTGGCTGGGCTGGATGGGGCCCTGTGGGGCAGGGGAGGATTTTGGCCCAGAGGTGCTGAGACTCAGTGCTGGGGTGCAGGGACCCTCTGGAGAGGCCCGGGCACTCCCAGCCTCAGGGTGGCCACGGCAGAGGGTGGCCTGACTCTGCTCCTAGAAGATCCTCTGGGGGCCACTCTTCCTGTGGCACCTGCCTCCCCTCCGATTCCCCTGACCCCAGGAGGCCCCCTACTCCCAACCCCCAGCTCACGTCGGAGGGTGCAGAGTGACAGTCCAGCCAGGCCTGTGAGGCGCTACCCCACTTGACAGTTGAAGGAAAAATAAGAAAGGATTGGTTGCCAATATTCAAAAACGTAAAATGGAGAGATTTCACATAAACATCCAGATTCTTGGTTTCTCTTATAGAACCGCCTGGCCCTGCCCAAGCTCTGCTGAGGGAGGTGGTGGGAAGCCAGCGGTAGGGAGAGGTGACAGAGGCAGCCACTAGGCCAAAGGGTGGCTGGCCTTGGGGCAGGGACTCGTGGGCGCTGGGGGTCCATTTGCACATGGAGCCAACAGGCTGGCTGTCGCCTTTGGGCCAGCCCTTGGCTCTTCTGGGCCTCAGTCTTCCCATTTTCCCAGGCCTCTAGGCTGAGATGATCGCAAAGCCTTGGCAGTCCTGCCAAGCTGGGGGGCTGAGCCTCAGTTTCCCTCACCCGCACAGGGGGTGAGGCTGGAGTTCAACCTGTGGTTGAAACGGCCTTTGTAGCCAATGTTAATCTGGCCCCCGCTCTCCACCCCGCTCTCCACCTGGCACCGTGCTGACCCAGCTTCATTTAGCCCTCACTGCAGCCCTATGAGGGGGCTTCCGTGACCGGCACCACTCTGCAGGCCGATGAACTGGAGCCGAGAGGGTAGGTTCACCCTTGACTTGTCCAGGCTCACTCAGCTCTCTCATGGCCAATGTGGGGCTGGAACCCAGGCGACCGGGCCGGACCTGGGACCGAGCGGGTCTTCAGAGGGCTTAGCAGTGGTTGGTGCATCGTTTTGAGTTCTCAGACCAGGAAAGGCTCCCTGTAGCCATCTCATCCAATGCCACCATTTACATGTGGGGACACTGAGGCCCAGAGCAGAGGTAGGGGAAGGAACTGGGGGCCACCTCAAGGGACTCAGCCCACAGCCCTGAGCCCCCGCCACCAGGCCTCACCCCCCACCCAGGAAGAAGTGTTGTGGTTGGGAGTGGTTTGGCCTGTCGGCCCCAGGGTGGTCAGGGGTGGGCCAGGCAATGAGGTTCAGAGTCCTTCCCGCTCTGCTCCTTCCGGGCTGGGATCCCTTGGATGAGTGACTTGACCATGCTGGGCCTCAGTCGTCCTCACCTGTAAAATGGGATGGTCACAGTGCCTGCTGGGGGTTGTGGTCATGTGGGCGAGGCTGAGATGCACTAGGTGCCAATGGGGTGAGCGGGGGGCGCCCAGATACCCAGGAAGGAGGCCACCTGGCCCCACCCTCATGAGCACAGAGTTCAGCCGGGGAGACAGCCTGCGAGACTGGGTTTGTGATGAGAGGCAACTCAGGCCTTGGGCCCCCTCCGCTCCCTGCTCATGCCTGGGGTCAGCCCAGGACCAGGCCAGGGCACGTGGGCAGTGGGTGCTCGTGGAAGCCTCGGTGAGTGCCCAGCAGCTTGCGGGGGGACGGCCTCGTGGGAGTGGTCCGCCTGTTGCCCACCGCAAGCCTTCAGGGTTGATGCCGGCCCTGTGCCTATGTCACAGATGAGGACATCGAGGCCGAAGTGGCTGCGGTGTGGATGCTGGGGCCTGAGCCTGGAGCCACGTTCCTGGGTGTGGGAAAGAGGAAGCAAAGAGAAAGGGACGTCCATCCGCCGGAGGCCTGGTGGTTTCCTCGAGGCAGGAGTGTGAGGAGGAGGAGGAGGAGGAAGGCCAGGCAGGAAGCTGTGGTAGGAGGGGCAGCTGCGGAGACTCCTGCCTCTGCCCCCCGGGTGGGAAAGGCTTTGCCCTCCCTGCCTCTGTTTTCTCCAGTGAAAACGGCCACCCTACGGCCCCACGTCACGGCCCCCTGGGTGAGCTGCGCCCAACACGCCTGCCCAGCACGGCCCAGCTGCTTAGCCGTTGTCAGTACTCCTGTTGGTTGTTTCTGACGTGACACGTGCCGCATCTGACACGTCCCACGGAGTCACCACAGACCCTGTGGTGTGGGGACAATGATCAGGGCACTGGGGCACAGAGAAGCAGGGAGACTTGTCCAAGGCCACACAGCAGGGAAGTGGCAGCGCTCAGCATGGAGTCCTTGTGTCTGGGCCCCAGAGCAGGCAGAGAGGCCGCCCGCCGGCAGCCTCCAGCCTGGTGGCCCTTCTCCTGGGGAGGCAGGAGCTGCAGAGGCTGGTGGCTCCCCAGCCCCACCCTCCACTGGGAAAACCAGAGGCAGAGGCTCTGAGGGACACAAGGTTCTGTCCTGGCCCTGCCGCGGCTGCTGTGTGACCCACGTGGGTCCCTGCCCGTCGCTGAGCTGTGAAACGCGTGACCAAGGGGCTTAATCTTGGCCTCCCGGGACTGGTGCGGGGACAAAGGAAGGGGTGCTGGTGGGCAGGGCTCCTGCAGGGCCGCTGACAGCACACACGGCTGCCCCATCTGGCCCTTATTGGGGTTCCGTGTGAGATCGTTTTTGAAAACTGCTTTGCCGCTTAGAAGAAAGCCCCAGCCACGCTGAAACCGCGGGCAGATGGTATCGCCAAGCTTCCTTTCAGCTTGAATCCTGTGAATCCGCAGACAAGAAAGGGCCCCGATTCCAACAGGGGGAGGGCGGGGACAGTATTCATTTCTTATCATTTACTCAAGTCCCTGGCGCCGCTGGGCACTGTTCCACAGGCCCTCCTGCTGTGCAGGGCTGTCTGCTGCCGCCAGCTTCTTGGAAGTTTGTCTTCTGTGGTGTTTGTTTGGGGGACTGGGTTTTAGGAGGAGCCCTGCACTGCGCAGTCCGGGCTTTGGACTGGAGGCCAGGGAGAGGTTTGGTTGACGTCCTGGCCTCTCTGAGCCTCAGTTTCCCAATCTGGAAAATGGAACGTCAGTCCTTGCCTTGCTGGGTGATGAAGAGTCAAAACAGGCTCAGGGAGGAACTGGCACAAGGTCCCCACCCTGTGAGGCGGAAGAAGGGGCTTCCTGTGTAGGAAGTGGCCAGATCCAGAGGTGGGTCCCCGCACACCCTCCCAGGGATGGGCGGCCACCTGGCCAGCCTCACAGTGGCCTGTCCTGGGCACCAGCTGACAAGCCCGGCGCGGGCCGGGCGGCGCTGCTGGAAATCCCCCACCCACTTCTTTGTGAATGGAAAGGAAACCAAGATGCACAAGAAGAGATCTCCCCGTTCTGAGCGGCCAGCCCTCACTGTGTGTGGGGGGGTAGCTTCCTCCCCCAGGGCAGGAGGGGCTGCCTCAGCTTCCTTTTTGGGCCCCACACCCCTTTTTCCTATGTCCTCCCTGAACTGGGGAGGAGGCCACTGTGTTCCTCAGGCCATGCACCTCAGCCTCTGGGGCCCGTGGGTACCTGGGGGTGGGGAGGACTCTGGGTCCTCCCTCTTTGTGGCCGTTGCCTGGGACCGTCCTGTTACAGGCCTGACTGGCGTCCCGACCGTGCTGAGCGGGCTGGGGTGCCGAAAGGCCCCAGCAGCAGCAGCAGCAGCAGTGGCTGCGGGCGAGACCTCCCCGGACCCATCTGCAGCTGGGGGCCCTGCTTCGTCTCATCTCAAACCTTCGTGTAATCTAGGAAACCAGCCTGCCGAGGGCCTCCAAGCTTGAGTTCCTAATGTTTCTGGCTTTGTCTTTTTCAATGAATAAAGCTCATGGAAGGAATTATAAAAAAGTAACTGAAACACCACCCACAACCCTGCTACCCAGAGAGAATCAGCGTTTCCATTCTGGCGGCTGCCTGTCGTCCTCTTCTCCTCTAGTTCCTCCACTTCTCCCCCGGACTGCTGCTCCTCCGGCACCCTCTCCCCCACCTCTACCGGGTGCCGGGCACTTGCGGGGGTGCCGGAAACACAGGTGGGAACTTTTGGACAAAACCCCCTGCCCTCGTGGCGCAGACCCGTGTCTGCCTTTTTTTCCGCTTGCGTGTCTTGAGCGGTCTTCTGTTTTCTCAAATATTTTCCAAGAATGTCTTCTTTAAAATACGGGCTGCCCAATATTTCATGTCTACAGTTAGGCCATGGTACGTTTATCTGTAATCACCCAGATTCCTCTTTCAATCACTTCTGACTTTTTTGTTCAAACAGACAGCCCCGTGACGAACACGGCGTCTGTAAACCTTGGTGCTCATCTCTGGTTGTCTCCTCAGGCCAAGGCCCCAGAGGGGGAGGTGCTGGCCAGCGGCGGCTTTAGGAGCCCCTCTAAGCTCGCAGAGGCATGTGCTGTCTCCGAGCTTTACTGAGACGCCGTTTCTGTGCCATAGAGTTCACTCGTCTCAGGTGTGCGCTGGTTTTCAGTACAGACCGCCGCCAGGATCTGACCACGCCGTGTTGCCATCATCTGAGAAAGAGCCGGGCTGTTGGCAGCCCGGCCCCAGCCCGGCCCCGGCCCCGGCCCCAGGCACCACCCATCTACTCTCTGCCTCTGGATTTGCCTGTTCTGTTCTTTTCCTGTAAATGGAATCAGACAGCATGCGATCATTTGGGACTGACTTCGTGTGATGTGTTCCAGGTTCACATGTTGCTCTTCCACTCGTCTCTGGGTGGATGTTGCTGGGTTTCCACGTCCGGGCGGTTTGGAGTGCCGCTGCCTGGAACACGGGGCACGGGCTGACCTCGAGGACACTGTGGGTCCCCTTCCAGACTGGGCAGGTCACAACCTTCTTGCTGGAGGAGGGTTGTCTGGCTGTCAGGATGTAAGCAAACACAGCACCTGTGACATGCACTGAAACGGGGAGTGCAGGGTGTGTTCTGTGGGGATGCGCAGCTTCACGTCCTCAGGGACCCATCTGCAGAGCGGGGTGCCGGGTTCAGTGCTAACTTGGTGCTAAACATTTAAAGAACTAACCCAACTGGGCTTCAAAGCCCTGAACCACTTCCACTCCAACCAGTGATTTCTCCACCTTCTCCTGACACTCGTTGCTGCCTGCCATTCCGATTAGAGCCGCTCTCCCTCCCGTGGTTTCCACCCGCGTTTCCTTGACGGCTGGTGACCCCAAGCATCTTTTCATGTGCTTACCAGCCACTTCTACAGCCTGTGAGGTCCCCTTTTCAAAGAGCTTTCCAGAAAGGTTATACCCACTTATCTTCTTGCCAGTGATGCAAGCACTGGGTGTTAGGGGAAAATCCTTTGCCGACTTCCAGGTGAAAAGTGGTTATCTTGTCCGTTCTGATTACCAGCGGGGGTGATATGCAATTCAGATAACACAAAACTGGCCGTGTTGAGGTGCCACGTTCCCATCACCCCAGGGAGAAACCCTGTGCCTATCAGCAGGCAGTCCCACTTCCTGTCCCCAAACCCTAGCCCCTGGCAACCGCTAATTGACTTTCTGTCCCTACAGATCTTGACGGTTTCTTTTATGTTTCTTGGTCATGTGCATTTTTTGTGACTTGCAGGCCATTTGCTTTGCGTGCTTGTCTCCTGCACCATCTGCCTTTTTCTTGTTGCTTGGCAAGAGTCCTTGCGTGACATTAGCTGTCACATGTTGCAGAGATTCCCCTCGTTTGCCGTTTGACTTTCCAATTTCGACCCCAAGTTCCTTATGTCTGGACAGTGAAATCCAGTGATTTTTTCCTCCATGGCTTCATTCTTTGCTTTTTCTGCTTAGGAAGGCCTGGGCTCAGATAATCACTTAGGTTTTGTCTTTCACTTTTAATTATTTAATCCAGCGGGCTTTTATTGTTTGTGGCTGGTGTGATTTCCTGTTGTGCTTTTGATGTCAGTGAGAGGCTGTGCTTCAGGGTATATCACATAGTAAGTGCTCACTAAACACAGGATAACAGGTCACTCAGAGAGGGGGAGTGTGTTGGCATGGTGGCCGCAGCTGTGATCTGGCCAGCTTCTGGGGCGCCTTTTTGTCAACTCAGGCCAGGGCTCTGCCAGCTCAGAGCCTCCCTGGCATCCCCACAGCCCCTCAAGCTCCAGGGGCCCTCACTGTCACCTCTTCTTCTGAATCATCATTCTTCGAAGGCAGCTGGTGGCTGCCGTCCAGGGCTTTGGGGATCTTGGTGATGACGAGCCCCCTCCCCTCTGGCTCACCCCCCATCAAGGCCAGAGGTTACTTGTTTTTTAACCACAACTTTTTCCACCCTCTACAGGTGCAGGGCAGACGCTGGGTCCAGCTGGGCTGTGGGGCTTCCCCGGTCTGCTCGGGATCTGCAGCAGGGCTGGGAGGCGGGCACCCTGCTCAGGCCCCTGGGGGCTGAGAGGCTCTGGCACCCCTGGCCCTGCGACACCCACTGCGGTCCCCCACAGGCTGCCGTGGGCCTATCTTCCAGGGGCGTGGGGTCCACAGAGCCCACAGGAGGGCCGGGGGCAGTGCCAGGTTTGATGCTGGGTGTGTCCCCTCCCCAGGCAGGGCCCCGGATATGTGACACGGCCTCGCGGAGCTATGGCTTCCCTTGCTGTCTGGAGGGGCTGACGAGCTCTTGTGGCCCGGAGTGGCCCGGGACTGAGGTGGCTGTGAATGGCACTGTGTGAGGGAGACCTAGGCTGAGTAAAGGTGTGGCTGGGGACCGGACGCACTGGCCTGGGGGCTCTGGCTACATGGGGACAGTGGGGGACAGTGGGGGACAAGGAGGATTCCTGGCAGGGACGGGCCAGGAGCCGGATGTGGTCACTTGAGGTGTGGGTGGCGGCAGCTGGTTTGCAGCAGGCCAAGGGTATGGGGTCTGGCTGGGCCTGTGACCCTGTTCCAGACCTGCGGTTGCTTGGGGCCTGCCGGGTACCAGCCGGGCGCTTCTGAGGCCGCTGTGCCCACAGTGACGGTCAGACATGAGGGGCGCAGGGATCACCGAGCTGGTTGCCGAGCAGCCTGTGACAGCCCTCTCTTCACAGCAACTCAGCTCCAGAGGCTGGATGGCCGTGTATCCTCATCTATCACCCTGAGAGCCAAAGGCTTGGCAGGAAAGGTGGCCCGTGTGGAGGGTACGGCCTATGTGGAGGGGACAAAGGTTGGCAGTGTCCCTAGGTGGCCTGGCCCCCTCATTCCTGCCTCACAAGGCCCTGTCCCAGGACGTCCGGCCCCAGCTGAAGCCGGGATGCGGCCTGGACATCCATTACCGAGGCGGAGACAAGATGAGCTGGTGAAGGTGCCCATGGGTGATCAGCGCCCTGGCTCGCCTGTCCAGTCACGTCCATGTGGACTTCCAGTGGTGGCCCCTTTTAGGCACTGTCACCCTCACCTTGGGTGTGGCCTCGCCATGGGCAGGCCTCAGAGCAGAGCGCAGGCCGGTCCTCACAGCTGGCCCCTCCGCACTAGGGCGCCACCCACTTCTGGGGGCGGGGGTGAGTGGCTGTGGGATCCCAGGCTGGTGGTGCTGGGGGGGTCTCTCTCTATGGGGGTCTCTGTCTCTGGGTGTTTGTCTCTGTAGGGGGAGGTTGCTCCAGCCTCTGAGAGGGGCTTTGTGTCCCTGTCACTGTGATTCTGGGTGGGGGGGGGTGGTCTCCGTCTCTCTGAGAGGGGCTTTGTGACTGTGTCACTGTGAGTCTGTCTGACGTCGGGGGACCTCCCTGCAGGTGGGGCTCAGACAGGCCCCAGCCCGTCAGTCCCAGCGTCTCTGGCTAGTTACCGCCCCCGGCCGCCTGGAGCCTCTCGAGGTCCAATGCTCCGTCCCTCAGGGTGTGACCAGGTACCACCTGCCTGGAGGAGGGAGGCAGGAGGAGGGGGGACCCTGTCTGTGAACAGGCTGGTTACATCTGGGGGTCTGTTCCTCCCGTTTTTCCCTGGCTCTGGAGAAGTCTGTTTCTGGCACTTGGGGGGGGGGTCTCATCTGTCAAGAAAAGGGGAAAGCTGACCTGATCCATGTGGCTTTTCCAGAAGCTTCTCTGGTCCCTTTCCTGCTCCTCTGCGGGGGCAGTCCAAGGGGGAGATCTGGCCTGTAGGGACAGGAGTGGGCAGCAGACAGGTTCCCTACAGAAGCCTGGAGGGCGTGTGCCACCATCACCTCCGTTTTACAGATGAGGAAGCAAACGCACCGAGAAGCAAAGTGATTTTCTCAGGGGTCACCCAGAAAAAGTGGCTGGCACAGGCATCTGAAGTGAGGGGGCCTTGCAGCCCTGGTCGGGGGCAGAGGAGGGAAGGGACCCATGACCTGTATGTCCAACGTTGGCTCAGTCCTTGGAACTGGCCCCCTGCCTTCAGTTCCCGCCTCCCCAGGAGCCTGGGAACGGGGCGGGGGCGGGGGGGGGGGTATGTAAGATAACTCACCACACCCCATGTCTGCCTCTGCTCTCCAGGCCTCTGAGGGCTGGGGCCCCAGGCAGCCACCCAGCTACTCCCCATCCATGTGGCAAACCCTCTCTAAGGACCTCCTCTGGGCCAGACCCAGTGCTGGGCCCCAGCTGGGAACAAGGCTGGGTGCCCTGTCCCCGCCCTCGGAGGAACTCCCAGTCAGGAGGTGGGGGGGGGGGGGCGGCGCTACATCACCAGGAAACGGTGGCCAGGCCCGATAAGCCCCAGGCACAGGAATCGCGCTGACCATGGCAGCGGCGTGACCAGAGAGGGCTCCCTGGAGGAGGGGAGGCATTCTCCACCAAGACCTGCAGCGGAGAGCCCGGAGCCTGGGCCTGGGCACCAGGAGGCCCGGGCCTGCCTCAGCTACCCCACTGTGGCAGGGCAAGTGCCTTTGCCTGCCTGGGCTTCGATTCCTTCACCTGTAGCGTGGGCTTGGTCACCGTGCTGGGGTCGGGGGTCAAGAGCCTGCTCCTGGGTTTAGAGCAACAAGTATAAAGGACACATGGACAAAAACTAAGGGGGGTCTGGAAATGGGAGGGAGGTGGGGAGGGCTGGGGCAGTGGGCTGGGATGGGAATAAAAGACAGAAAACTGTACAAGAACAATTAAAATAATAATAAAAAAAAAGACTCAAGAGCCTGCTTCTCAGCCAGTCTTCTCCTGTTGTAGCTTGGGGGGGGGCATCCCACTCCCTGCAGCACCCCCTCCCTCCTCCTTAGCCCACGTGGTAGGGGGTGTCTGCAGGGGGCCTGTGCCTCACTGACCCCCCAGTGCTCATGATACTCGGCAAACAAGAGGCCGATGACAAATACTTGTAGGAATAAAATTGAGCATGTCCAACCCCCCGGGCCCTGTGCTCGGGGCTAGGGATCCCCCGTGAACAAGACAAAGTCCCCCCAGAGCCTGTCTCACAGATGGTAAGTGCAGTGAAGGAACCAAAGGGTTCTGTGATGGTGAGGGCGGCATTTAGACACTATGTTCAGAGAGGGCCTTCCCAAGGCAACACTTTAGCTAAGGGCCTGAGAAGAGCACAGTTTGGTTGATTCAGAGGAACTGCCTGTCACACAGCAGGAACAGCAGGTGCAAAGGCCCTGGGGTGGAGCATGCTTGGTTCATGTAACAGCAGAGGCCAGTGTGGCTGGAGCAGAGTGTGAGGGAGAGGGGCTGAAGTCAAGGCGCTAATAAGGACTAGGTCACGCAGGGTCCCTGGGGCCACGGTGAGGACGTGGGCTTCCTTGCTTAGTGCAGTGAGGCCCACAAGTGAGTTTTGGGGGGCAATGGGAGGCAGCTGGAGGAGCCGGATATAGCTGGGAGCAGGACTGATAGGTGGCAGCACCTCAGGGGGCACAGGACATCACCCTGTTTTCCAACTGCTCACCCTGTCATGGGGGGATCCCTGTTTCCGCAGGCTCTGGGCCAGCAGGGGGTGGTGTGTTCTCTGCGCTGTCCCTGCGGAGGTTTTCTTAGCCTTCTCTCCTCCTGTGGGAGGTGGGGATAAACCACCAGCCAGCTTCAGGGGCTGTTGCAGTCACGGGAGGACCCCTCCTGCTGGTCTTGGCAGACGGACGGGCCAGAGCAGGGCGGTGTGTTTTCCTTCCCCAGAGTATCACCATGTACTTAACGAACATCAAAGACTGTCCTTTGTTCGGGAACAATGACCTTCCTAATTCCTTGGTCCCCTGCACCTGCATTCCTTGACATGATGCTCTTTGCTGTGAAATTTAGAACATTTTTGAAATGGGGCTGGTCTGTGAATCCAGCAGTCCTGAAGCCACTGGTGGAGAGCCAAGGTGCACAGCAGGTGCTCACCGAAGGGTGCTGCAAGGGTGCTGGCTAGTCCCAGCCGACTCCCCTGCCATCCCATGGGCTTGGCAGCCCTTCCTGGCCTCTGGGCATTGGCTCTTGCTGCTCCCTCATCCTCCAGGAGCTTTCCCTCCGCGGTCTCCACCCCGAAGAGTTCAGCAGATGTGTCCACACGGTCTGTGCCCTGCTGGACAGAGAGATGGCAAGGCAGGAAGGCCTTGCTGAGCGCACGGTCAGCTGATGGGGAAACAACCCGAGAGCTGATGACAGCAGAGGGGCAGTGGCGACAGAGCACAGTGCCTCCGGGAGCAGCTTCTACTCCAGAGCAGGGCACAGCTTCCTGAGCCTGGGTTCCCGAGGCTCGTCTGGAGCTGCAGCCGTCCCCCCCAGGGCTTTCCCATACCCACGGTGAGCGCCGTTGTGCTCACCGTCTTCCTAAACCCTCACAGGAGAGTGGTGGCCTTGTTAGCCCGCCTTACAGAAGTGCCGGGTGGGCGAGGGTTTCCAGCGGGACGCTGGGGCCCAAGTCCCGGGAACACAGGGGTTCACCAGGGTTCTCTGCGCCAACACCTGTGGGAGCCTCTAGTGCACTGCTGTGAACCAGAGGCTGCTTCTCTCGGAAAAACCCTTTGCGTTGGCTGCCACGAAGCTCAGATGTAACCTTGCGCAACTGGGATTCCCTGTCTGGGTGTCCCTGTAAGCCACCTAAAACCCTTTTTGGAATAAGGACGTTTCCTTTTTGTGTGTTTCAGGTTGTTCTGATACCGATCAGTGAAACTTTAGTAAGCATTTTCCGTGATGACATTTCACCTGCTTGTTTTGCTCATTGATCCAGGCAGCACCCACTGTGGGCCCTGGGTGGGGACAGGGCATCGGCTACCACAACCCGGAGCTGGGATTGGCTGAGCCTTTGGGTTTCCAGGGCTTCCCATCCTCCCCTACTTGGGGAGGTCAGTAGGGTTCCTCTGTCTGCTGTCCCCATGGAGACCTAGGCTGCAGTAGGCGCTGTGCCCAGGAGGTACTGAGGCGGTGCCGCCGAGATGCCAGGTCAGGGGCACGGCTGGTCTGGCCGAGGCGTGGGGCTTGAACCTAGACATCTGGCCGTATGCTGTGTCCTACTTCCTGAGCCACTGCTCCTCTTCGTGGGACAGGAGGGCCCAAAGCCCGCAGAGACAAGGCTGCCAGGGGCTGGGGCAGCCTGGGGGACACGAGATGGTGGGTGGTCTCTCCTCTAGGCTTCTGCTGGGGGATAGAAGCCTCTTCGGTGGCCAGGCGGGTTGCAGTGGATGGAACAAGGTCAATGCGAGGGTCTGGCCTGACCCTACCATGGAGCCCCTGTGCTGGGCCCTCTGCTGCTCCGTTTCCCGCAGAGGTGGTGGCCACAGCTGGGTCTGGCCCCACAAGCAGATCTGCTTCTGTCCAGGGATTCAATGTGAGCTCCCACTTCCCCACGCTGCCTTAAATGAGCCCCAGCTGATTCCCCCAGCCTCAAGACCGCATGGGGACTTCTGGGCCCGCTGTGGCCACCTTGCTGAGTGACATGAAGGCCCATGTGCTTCCCTAGCTCAGCGCATTTGCAAAGACCATCCTGGGACCTAAAAAAGCTCAGCTCTGCTCTTAATGTAGCAAAGTTGGCCTTCACTGCCTCCCACCTTCCCAGTGGGCATGTGGTTCCCTTGGGAGACCAGAAGCTCCGAGTCCAAGGCTGAGTGTGTTTTGCTCCTGCTGGGGCACCAGCATCTGTAGCTCAGTGAGGGCTTGGCCAGTCCCTCTGCTAGGGTCTCAAGGGTGTGAATGGTAGCAGGCCCCACTCAGGGTGCTTGAGTGGGTGACAGGATGTGGCTGAGTAGGGTGCAGCCCGGCACCTTGGAAGACTCTGGAAGGGCCGCTGCTGGCCCCTGCCCCTCAGCACATAGGGAGCAGTGACAGGTGGTGGCAGTGTCCAGGGAAAGCAAGGCCCAGAGAGACAGGGACGGTCTGGAAGTCTGGATCCAGTCATCGCTTTCGTTTGCCCCCTGGCAGACTGGAGGCTCCAAGCCTCTCCAGTGGTAGCCATGGGGTCCTCTGGGTCAGTGGGAGTTGGGGGGCAGGGCGGAATCTGTGGGTGAAAGCAGAGCTGTCCACACTGTCCTCCAGAGACGACAGACCTAGAGCCAGAACGTGCTCTGTGTTACACAGAAGTACACGGAAGCTTCTGCCCAGTTCCAGTGCCCACTGCACAGGCCAACCATCCTCCCAGGCTCACCCTGCCCTCTGGCTCCTTCATGTTCTTCATTTTTTAAAAACAAACTCAGAAACACCCAAGTATGTCATGGGCACAGTCACAGTGAAGTGTATTTTATTTTAATGGGAACTGCATTGCTTTATATTCCCTTTCTTTTAGGGTATGTAGGTCACATCACATGTGAGCGCCACTGCAGGATGGTGAGGGCACATTACGAGTTACAAGCAGGGTCTACCAGGCTGGGGGGAGCAGGTGTGCGCCCTGGCCCCCTGCAGGGCAGGCTGGAGCGCCTGGCTTGGGAACACTGGGGCTCTGATGCTGCAGTGGACCCTTGAAGGCTTTCCCCACCTCGGCTGGCCTCAGACCCCAGCCAGTCAGCACAGCAGCCCTGTGAAGAGAGAGGCTGTTAAGCAGCTCTACTTTCTGGATGCCCGAACTAAGGCAGGAGGGCTGAGCCACTTATCCAGGGTTACACAGGACAGGGTGAGGACTAGACCCTGAAGCCTAAAGGGATAAGGGGATCAAAGCCCAGCCAACAATAGCTGTAGAAATGCAAGCCCTTCTGTGAGGACAGTGTCAGAGCTTCCTAGCGGCCAGAGCAGAGAGTGGGTTATTCCCACTGGAGTCACAGTGGCCGTGGGAACGAAGCCAGCCTTTTGGAGGTGGGGAGCCAGACGTGCTCCCCAGGAGTGGATGCTGCAGGACGTCGTTGGTGATTTGGCTGCTGTACCACAGCCACCTCCAGTGGTTTGGCTGTTTGGATTACCTAAGCAGTGTGACTCCGAGGGGGCTTCCCAGAGCAGCTGCTTGCTGGCCCGGCTTGCTCTGCAAGGCAGGTGAACTTGGGTATGTGAGAGAAGAGGAGCCTGATGCCCCCAGTGTTCCTGAGGCTACGGAACCTCAGGGCTTGGGTTCGCTTTTCTCCATCACGGTTCTTTGTCAGCACATTTCTCAACCAGGAAGGCACCCGCTGGTCCCTCCACACAGCGGCCAGTGCTCTGAGTCCTGCTCTAGCCCGACCACAGGTGGGGCTGTCCTGTCTTCGTGCCCCTCCCACTTCCCCCTCGGATCTGGGGCAGCATGGAGTCAGACCCACTGCTTCAGATCCCAGCTCTGCACCCAGAGCTGTGTGACTTTGGGCAGACAAATGGGCCAATGGGGGCAGCTCTCAGGGTCCCAGGGCTGCCATGAGGGTTGGAAGACCCTGTGTCAGGCTCATCCTGCAGGCAGACGGCAGCCAGAAGTCAGACATCATCTGTGCAGCCGGGGCCCCGCGGGTGCAGAGGGGAACCCTCTCTTCACCACTGCCCGCCAGGTCAGCAGTTCCTCAGCTGCTAGGGGTGGAGCTGGGGAGGGAGCTGGCACGGAGGGCCCCACATTCAGAGTGAAACCAGTGGCTTTGCTGTTTAATCTCTGCACTCACTGGGGCTGGGCCCGTGGCCAGGCCTGGAGCAGAACTGAAAGGGAGACTAGGCCTGTTCCCCTCTTGGCCTGGCCTACTTCCTCTCAGTGATCCTGAGGCTGGGAGCCAGCAGGGAGGGGGCAGGCAGGGCCAAATGCAGAAGCAGAAAGAAGGAAACGGCCCTTTGTACCTTACCCATTTTGCAGACAGGAAACAGGGGCTCTGAGGGACTGGCTATGAAAGCTGCCGGGGCACAGAGGCCCCGCTCCCCAAGTGTGCTGGTGTGCCTGTGTAGTACTGGGTGAGGCTGCTGTGCTCCCCACATCTGACTCCCAGGCTGAGAAGTTGGGGTGCAGGGGACATGGGAGAGAAACGGGAAAGGTGGAAAGGCTGGGGTGGACTAGTTGTGCAACCCCTCGTTTCCTCATTCGAACCATTAGTGCGACGACGCAGCAAACCCCAGCAATGGCCAGTGGTTCCTAGAGGGCTGCTGCTGTGTCCTCAGACCACTGTGTCCAACTGGGCAGGACTGGGACCTCCCAGGAGCCCTGTGGGGGGTAGGGGGTGGGTCTGCACCAGGAGGAACCCCAGTTTGGCCAGGCTGCCCTTTCACCTCCCTGTTCATTGGCCTCCCTGCTGGTGGGGAGGGGCTGAAGGCAGGCAGTCAGAGGTGCCTGGCTCCTGTGTGTCCACAGCATGGTTAAGCACATCTCTGTGGGGATTGGCTCTTCCACCACCTTTGGAAAAGGCAGCTCCTGGCCAAGATGTGCCCTTTTGGGCAGAGGAGGTGGAGGTTGGATCCTCCAAAGCCTGACTCTTGTTTCCACTCCCCACCCTGTGCTGGCTCTTTAGGGACCAGGGTATTCCCTAGGAGCACCTGGCTACCTCCTGGCCCTTAGAGAATGAGCTGCTGGAGACAGGGGAGCTCAGCTGGGCCTCCTCTGTCCCCAAACTCATCTCTGGCTCTTTCCACCATTCTTATCTTCTTGCCTTTGCTGGAAGTAGCCACCATCGATAGCCAAGGGTTTGGGGACCATTTCCCACCTACTCTGAAGCTTGTGTGTGTTGGATGTCATGGCAGACTCCTGGGCCCAAGGCTGTGTGTAGATTTCGGCTGGCTGTAACTGGGGCCGGCCGTGCCAGGCATTGCCCCTTTGGGCACGCTGGCAGAAGCCCCAAAGGCCTGTGGCTAAGCTACTCCTCCAACTCCTCCTTATCCTGAGACTTGAAGTCAGGACAGATTAGTGAGTTTTGGGAATCTGATATTCTGGTGTTCAAAACCTGCTCTTCCCTTCCCGGAATCAAATGGCTTCACCCCCAAGATCTGCATTTCTTCCATAAGCTGTAGTGACAATATCTGCTTCCTGGGGCCACTGTCAGGGCAGAAGAAACCCATACTAGTGGGGGGGCTAAAGACATGACACAGATCTGGGGCCCCTGGCAGAGCCAGTCAGCACCAAAGAGAAATGTGACTTGGGTTAGAGACCCTCATGTCACGTCCCCTCTCTGGGCTTGTGACAGGGGTCAGGCAGTCCACATGACATGGCTGCACAAGGAACTCTTTGCTCCAGTGGAGAAGAGAGATCAGCAGGCAAGCACATGTCAGTGCTGGACTGTCCACATGTCCAGGTGAAGGGGAGTTAGCCCTCAGCCCACATAGGTCTCCAGGGATCTCAGTGCATGTGGGGTGCTCCAGAGGCTAGGATCCTCTGTGGGCTCCTGAAAGCCTGAATGCAAGACCTTCCTCCAGACTTGGGGTGCCCGCTCAGCAGCACCATGAGCATGCGCTCAGCAGAAAACTCACAGAGGCCTGGGTGGGCAAAGGGCCGTCAGGGACAAGCCTTGAGTCTCTGCCTTGGTTGCTTAGAGTTCAAAGCCCAAGCTACAAGCAGCCTGCTCCAGTATCCAGGAGGTCCGGCAATGCACACGCCTAGAGATGCCCGACAACCTCTACACTTTCGTGCTGAAGGTGAGTGACACAGCTTTCTGCACCAAGGGGCACTACCCCGCCCCCCCCCCCCACAATGATCCCATACAGCTGTTCCCTTCCTCCCCACTAGGTGAAGGACCGCACAGACATCATTTTTGAGGTGGGAGATGAGCAGCAGCTGAATTCATGGATGGCTGAGCTCCGGGAGTGCACAGGCCAAGGGTGAGGCACCCCCAACTCTGCTCCTGGCACCGTTTTCCCTTCAACCCTGATCTGCCCAGAGCCTTAATCCTCACCTCTTCTCCAGCAGGCTGGAGACCATGGACCCAGAGATGCAGATTCCCTCAGCTCCAGAGCCCAGCATGTCCAGCTCAACAAGGGGAAGCACAGAGTCCCTGAACCAAGGTCAGTGGGTCTAGGCCTTGGTGCTGAGTATGTCCGAATCCAGCCTCAGCCCAGGGTATAAGGTACCCAACAAGGGGTCACCATTACCCATCTTCTCTAGCAGGGGCTTCTCCTGGGGGGTTGCTGGACCCAGCATGCCAGAAAACAGACCACTTCCTGTCCTGCTACCCCTGGTTCCATGGCCCCATCTCCCGAGTGAAGGCAGCTCAGCTGGTCCAGCTGCAGGGCCCTGATGCTCACGGCGTGTTCCTGGTGCGGCAGAGTGAAACACGGCGCGGGGAGTATGTGCTCACGTTCAACTTCCAGGGCATAGCCAAGGTAGGGCAAGGCAAGTGGGGCTGTACCCCCACCCCAAGTTCAAAGCCCTTAGGGGCCACTGCCTGAGCCATCCCTCTCCTTCCCCCGCAGCACCTGCGCCTGTCGCTGACCGAGCGGGGCCAGTGCCGAGTGCAGCACCTGCACTTCCCCTCGGTCATGGACATGCTCCACCACTTCCAGCGCTCACCCATCCCGCTCGAGTGCGGAGCTGCCTGTGACGTCCGGCTGTCCAGCTATGTGGTGGTCGTCTCCCAGCCACCAGGTGTGAACCCAATGCCCCTTGATAAAGGGGGCGGCTGGCCAAGGGCTGCGCATGGGGGGGGTGAGGGCCTGCTGCGAACCCAGGGATGCAGAGATCTTGTTCTGTGTCCTTCCAACACTTTCCTGCCCTGTGGACACTGACAGTGTGGTCTCTTTGTCACTTGGTCCCCAGGTTCCTCCAACACTGTCCTGTTCCCTTTCTCCCTCTCTCGCTGGAACTCAGAGCTGGGCCTTCCCCACCTTAGCTCCGCTGGCTGTCCACGGGGACCCGGCCCGGAGGGCCTCCCAGGCCGGTCCTCTCCCCCAGAGCAGATCTTCCACCTGGTGCCTTCGCCCGAGGAACTGGCCAACAGCCTGCGGCACCTGGAGCCAGAGCCCAGCAGCCGCACCCGGGACTCAGACTACGACATGGACTCCTCCTCCCGGAGCCACCTGCGGGCCATAGACAACCAGTATACACCTCTTTGACAGGTGGCGGAAGCCTAGGCCTCATGGACGCCCTGGAGGAGCAAGCACAGCGAGCCGCGACAGGACTTGTGAATGTAACTGCCTTTCCTTCCTTTCAGAGAGAGTTAAGGGACACTGTTAACTGTTCTTCCAGTCTGGACATGACCCTTCTATTAGGCCTGTTAAAGGGCCCCTCTAAGTTTCAGCCTGGCTTTCTCCTTATTGTTTACAGATATAGTTCTTGCCTGCAGATGCCACCGGCTCCTGCCGTGGGTCCCTAGGACCAGTCCCCATCACTCTTAGGGGAGGGAGTGGGTAAGGGCCAGGCCCGGCAGTGGAAACTTGTTCTCTTTTTCACTGACACTGTCATAGCTGATGACAGACTTTCTACTAGAGGGGAGGGGGGTCATCAGGAAGCCCACAACACTAACCAGCCCTGGATTCTCCCATGGTTTTCCTGTTGTAGCTTCAGTGCACATGGCCGCTCTGCGGTGCCCCTGCCACAGGTGACCACACCTATCCTGCTTCGACACTCAGCCTTACGACTAAGCTCAACAATGATGTTAAACATTTTACCTCAGATAAATTTTTCAAAGGATTCAGGTTTGAAAACTAAACCAAGCATTGCTTATTTCACTGTACTGTTTGAACAAACACCCAGGTTTTTGCAGTCAGAGACAGCTATGCAAACCCTACCTGACCAGTTCCTGGCCGAGCCAGCCAGCCGCCTGGCTTCCTTGTCTATTGCCTCCTCAGGACAGTCACCTGCTGCTGAGTAGCCACTGTCCTTCCTAGTGTAGAGAAGTGAAGTGTGTCACCCTTTCAGGGGAATTCAGGCAGTTACTGAAATAGATTGGCAAGTTGTTGTTCTACCCTGGTGCCTTATGAGTAAAAAACTGGATTCTGCTTTATAGCAGCTTTATGGTGGGAGTTAAACTGAGGGGTGAGGGAGGGACAAGCAAGAAGGGAAGAGGCTCCCAGGCCTGTCTAGTAAACCCTTCACCAGCAGGGCCAGCTCAGAGCTCCCCAGCGTCTAATGGCTTATTAAGTTATCCCACAAAAGGTTTCCGGCTTGTGCTTAAGCCAAAAGGGAAGCTAGGCCTCTGGGCCGCAGCTCTGGAGGAACTCCTGGGACGGCCCAGGGCTGGCGCTCTGTCCCTGCTGGTCCTGCTTCGCAGGAGGAAGAGCGCGCCTGGGCACACAGCTCCAGCACCCAAGGAGATCCTGCAGTGCAGCCTCCACCTATGCTTCCTTCACAAGTGATACAATTCATAGGGGAGGGGGCTCCTCCCAGAGAAAGCTCCATTGAGTGATGGGGTTGGCGAGGGCGGGGAACGCAGTGACAGAACAGGAAGTCAGTTGCTTCCAGGGCCAGCAGAACCGTTCAGGACAGCCAGGTTCACCGAAGGGGCCTCTAGGAACTTGAGTCTAGGGAAGTTCAGCATAGTTGTAGTGTGTACAGATACACCCACCAATCAGTCAGAGGCTGAAGGTGAACCCCGGCCTAGAACTAGCTGCTGCCTGCCTTATCTGGGGTGAGGGTTTGCTCTGCGCCCTCCAGCTGCATTCTAAGAGGCCAGACTTCTGCTTCTAGAATTTAATTTTCTGTTTTTCCCTGGGGAGCAAGTAGCCACCTCTTTACTTTTAAGACCAACATTCCTGGGTGTTTTCAGAGGTTATAAAGCAGATCCAAGCCTGATCCAGATTTTTGGTCCATCTCTAAGTACAAATTTTCTACACACCAAGCAGGTTTCTCTAAGTAATGAATGCTAAGCAAAGGGTGAACCAGATGAACAAGCACTATTTTGAATTTCTCTTTTAAAAGAGAAAGCTCGTCACAGAAAGTCAATGCTGACAAGTCACTGGTGCAGGAAAGGGGTCAGACAATGAACCAAGCAAACCCCCATCCACTGCATCTGGGCTATCACATCTTCAAGCCAGGGCACTCACTTCTTAGCAATCTCGCCACGTAGAATCCTCAGGCAGTGCCGAGAGGCACGCCAGACACAGCAAACAAGCAGCTCTGACCCCCTGGTTACAAAGTACAAGCTCAGAGTGAGGAGAACTGGAAGTCACCCACCTGCAGACTGCTTCCATGTGAAGTGTTCATGAAAAGCATTTTTTTCTAAACATGTCTGAGTTACCAGGACAACTTAAGTACATTCTGACAGAAAGCCCCGTCCCGACCTGGGAAGAAGTGACACTGAGCCCATGCCTCTCCCTTCTGCTACAGCAGGTCGGGGTGGATGAGAGGGAGCAGTGGGCCCCGTGGCAGGACGCCCTCACGGTGACCCTGCAGGCGGCAGCCAGCCCCCAGCACCATTGCACATGCCACCCTCCTTCCAGTCCTGACATGACCGTTGCTGGCGGCAAGAGACCAAGGCAGCAGCTTCCACTGAGAGCCCACGCTCAGTGCCAAAGGGACAGTTTGCACCGCGGTCTCATCGGGTATCCCTGACCACAGATGCCGAGGGTGGCCTGACTGCCCCAGCACCGCCGCTCCCTTGGTCTGCCTCTAATGGACTTTTACAAACTAACAGTCACCAGCACCAAAGAATTAAGTCAACTAACCTGCCTTGAATTTTAGACCAGCAATCCATATGGCTTTATCTGGTATAAATCTTCTGCCTTTGATCATTTCTGGACCGTGTAGGAAAAAGGAATAGCAATCATTAAAATCTTAGACCAGAGAACACTATTTTTATATAACAGTTTCTTAACCTAAAATCAAGGCCTTGAACTCTCCCCTTCCCTAAGGGTTGCCCATGGTTTCTTCATGCTTTCATTCAGGGCTAAGTCTCTCATCGCAATCCCGCAGGCTGGAGGAGCCCGCAGCACCTTACCCACTGCCTCTTCGCAGGGATGCATCTGACTCCAGTGTTTGGTTGGAATAAGAGCACATTGTAACAACACAGAAAATGGATTCATCTTGTACCATTATAGGCAGAAGGTCTTTGGCAAATTTTTATGTATTGTTTATGTACTGTATAAGTAACTTATTCTTGAATAATGCAAATTTTGCTATAGTGTACAAATTGCTACATATGAATTAAAAAAAGTTTTTAAGATCTTGACTTGTTGCCAACAAAATTTTAAGGCTCTACCCATCACAACTAGGTCTGTCTAGAGCCTGTGCCCTGCTCAGACACTTGCTGGTCCCTCTGTCATCCTCCCACAAGCTGGGGACATTCACAAACACTTAGGCGCCTATAGTCACAAGCTGCTCTGTACATCACTGCATCTCTTCTGCCCTCTGGGTTTCTTCATCTAAGTTTTTTCTTTTCTCCCCTGCCCCATCTGTTTTGTTTTTTTGTTTTTTTTTTAATGAATTTTTACTTTTCAATTACAGTTGACGTATAATATATTAGTTTCAGGCAAATCTAAGATCGTAGCTTTTTTAAACAGCATCTCCTGCCCCCTACTGGTAAAACAGATGCCTGAATCGGGACAACTGACTCAACACACGTTCATCTGGGTTCCGGAGATTCTAAAAAGGAAGCTTACAGAATCGGTGTCAGGCTGAGGATGTGGATTTCAGTGCTGCCCACCTCTGGCCAGCCTTCCTCCTTCTGAAGCAGATCTCTATCCACCAAAGAGAATAGCTCAGTCTTGTCTTTTTCTAGAGAGACCTTGAGCCAGAACTAAAGGTGAAGAAGAAAAATCATTTGACAACTAACCTTCCAGGGTATTAAGAAAGCACACTCAGCCCTCCTGCCTTGATGTTAACTAGCAGCTTATACAAACACACACTAACTGGATATCAGTTTTTAAAACTTTTTTTATTTTTTGATTTTTTTTAAGTTTTTATTTTATATTATCTACAAAGTAAAAGTTTTTCCCTTAACTTAAAAGTTGAACCACTGTAGACAGTGATCACTTCATCAAACTTGATTTATAAATAATAATCCATCAGTTTGACGGTAAGAATTTACTGAAACTTTGTCAAGTTTAGTAAAAGGGTGTTCCAAGTCTTGATTTTTTTTTTTTTTTTTTAGCAGTAATCGCAGCAAGAATCACTCTTGTTACTTTTGCTAGCTGATGTGTTCATGACTTTTGAGGGTCATTAAAAAATAAATAACTTCCAGTTTCAGCAAGCAGAGCTGGGTACTTGCAGGACTCTGAAACAGCGTATGAAAGTATGAACAGCCCACAAGTTCCTAAATGCCTCTACTCGGTCCAAGTATCTTCCACTGCAAGTGAACTGTTAGCATTCCTATCGGATGTTACAAGAAATCAACATATTTTAAAAAAACAAAATAAATGAAATTCTAGTTTTCTGTGCTTCCAGTTGGTAGAAGCAGTAGAAGGGAGGAGGGAATTTGGCCTTTCGGTTCCTCCAGGGCAGCCTTACAACTGCTGTTGGTGGTGGGCTTGTACTGTAAAAAAGAAAAGTGAATATTTAAACAGAAAACTGGCAACACCGCACATTAGCCTAGTGTCTCTGCAGCACATGACTGTGAACTATCCTTGTGCTAGCTGAACAACACTCAAAATTCCGTTCACTTCCCCCCCTCCCATCTGCACCAAAATGGGGAGGGGGAGGGGGTAGGTGGAAACAAACCAGTAAGACATAAAACCACTTCAGATAAAGCTCCCAGAAGACTTGTTGCTCGTGGGGTAGAAAAACAGGCCTTAACATACCCCCTCCCCAAATGCTAGCCAAGCACCAGTACTGCTCTCAGAGGAACAGGTCAGACTGAAACCTCACCATGGCAGCCATCAATATTAGAGCACCATCGCGGCCTTCTCTCCCTGTCAGGGCGTAGCTGGAGCTAACACTACTTTCAAAACCGATCCACACACAGCACTTTCTCATCAGTAGTTTTCTCCAGAGCTACAATCAAACTGTCCTGGTGGTCGCCCCCCACGTCAGACGTTGGGACTCAGGAAGGAGACGCTGCCCTGTCCAGCCTGTCATAAACAAGGAAGGCCAACTGAGCCCTAGGCATGCATCAGCTCCACAGAATGCTGCTGCTGCTGCTGCTCCTCAAGCCAAACCCTGTACCACCAGAACACACACAGACTCGGCTCCGGAAGCCTCAGGCCCTGACGCTGGCTGATTGTCACAGTCCCTACTGTGCACACTGACGGGTCTTGCTAGTCCTCAAATGCGAGGTCTGAAGCGCTGGCCCTGCCTGCCATTCGACCTGTGCGAGCAGAATGCTTTGGGGTGCCCGGCGGCCCCTGCACACACACGCCTCACCTGAAGGGTGCGTCATATAGGGGAAATGCGCTGTTGTCGAGACTGGAATGGGCTGTAGTGCACTTTGAGCGAGGGCGGCCTGGGGACCGCCGGGTGGCTGTGTCGTCATTAGCATCATTGGCGCATGGGCAGTTGGATGAGAAGGAACCATTCCTGACTGTACATGAGCCTGAAACAGAGAGCTCTTTTACGCATACAGGCAACATCTCCAGCTTAAACAACATGTCAACTGTGTTCCTTTCACAGGGCTGGGGCTCTCAGGAAAGGGCAACAGTGGCCATCAGGGCCCTTTCTTTTCTCAGGGGACACTCCCTAGTAGAGCATAATTGACCTACAGACATGCTTTGCCCTGTAGCAGATCGACCTTGCAAGGCTGAGGGAGCAAGTGCCTGGAGAGCCCAGGGGAAACCAGGGCTGCAGTGTCCTAGCCTTCAGCGCTCCTGATCACTGGATTCTACGTGTGGGGCGTGGTCTTCGCCGAGATCAGGCCCCCGACCCAAGGGCCACGCGTTCAACTAAAGAGACAAGATGTGATCATGCTTCAGAGTCTGGCTTCCATATGGGGCCTGAAGAAGTTTTACACAGGACAGAAAAGCAGATCATTACCTTATGAGCAGGGAATGACAAATTCTGTTCTATGGCTACTCTCCTTGTTTGCCCCCCAGTGCCCACCCCTCCACTTCTTGCCTGCTCAGCAGCACACCTCAGTGAAGAATGAGTCAGGGCAATGAGAGAAGAGACTCAGCACCCTCTACTCCGCTAAAATATATGCTGATGCAGCAGCAGGAGGAGGAAGATGCAGTGAATGGCTCCAGTGAGACAGGGAGGAGCAATAAGACAGAACCCAGGCCAGCCCAATGTCCCTGTACCAAGCAACAGTGAGTTCAACCTGGTCTCAATGTCAAGTTGGGATGGTTTCTGTCAACCCAAATAGGCAGATCTCAGTTTTGCAGGGACGTGGCAAGGCCAGGAAGAGCCGTTTCCGTGCCTGCCATACCATGCACAATTCCACACCATGGTAAGCCTTGAATGAAATGCTGTTTTTCATTATCTTACATGTTCAAATGGGCCCACGGCATATCTGGGCTTCCATGTGTTAATCCATTTTGCTCCTTCAGCACAAGAACACAAAAGTGAGGCTTTTAGGAACCCCAACCTACATGTAAATTCACATCCCTACTTAGCCACCAGCCACTGCTAGACATCTACAGGACCCCAGCTCTCATGAAGCTCCCGATTCAGCCGAACCGTGCCGGCCCACACCTGACCAAACCAGCACCCCTCCCCGCCATCAAAAGCAAACCGTCCACTGCAGTGAGCGCCACACTACAGCAACTTCCCGGAGCTGTGGAACTCTATGACAAGGTCACCTGAGAGCGCCAACTGAGTCGCACCTCCAGCCCCCACCACGCCAAAGCCTCAGTGGCACACTGTGTCACATGACATGGAGTTCAGCGAGGCAGTCTAGCTTAGACCCACCTACATGCTGTTGTGAAAGCAGCAGAGAGAGACATCGAATATACAGCAGATTCACCCTTCACACTTCCAGGGTGGGCCTCACGGACAGAGTTAGAGCCCGACTTCAGTGAGGCTCCAACTCCTCACTAAGACAATCCAACTTAGCCCTGGATTGCACCAGACTTGCGTCAGCTGCTGATGCAGACAGCAGCCACTGAGATGGCCACCACACCTTTCCCCCTTTAGAAGCTGACACTGGGGGTGAGCTCCAGAGTGCATCCAGGGCTGCTCAAGAAAAACAGGAAAACCTGGGTGCTTTCAGCTTCTAGTTGTACTGACCCAATGTACAAGGCCAAGCCTTTCCAAGAAGTACAACATATAGTCAAAGCAGATGTGCGGGCAACCAGAGAAAACGAGAGGAGAGGTTCCTCTGGGAGTCATGTGACTAACACACAAGCTGACAGGCCCAGGGCGGTCAGAGGGTTAAAAACGTGTTCCGGTCCCCCCTCCCTGCCACACTTTCTGTGTGTGTGCGTGCGCGCATGAGAGAGATTATATATGTATGTCTACATACATACATACATACATACATATCTCAATGAAGCTATTTAAACACAGCGAAGCAGACACAGGAAGGAAAGGAGGACTGGGCAGCATTCCAAAGTCAAAGATATTTATACACCCTCAGCTGGGAACATTAAAGGACTGCCCAGTCAGCAACTTCACTGACCCCATTACAAAACCACACGAACACCCATGTGGGGCCAGATCACATGTATTTGAGCGGGAAAAGGGAGGCAGGCAAATCACACACGGGGTTTCCTAGCTTGGAGAGCATCTGGCTCTTTGCTGCTTATCTGGTAACCTTCGTATTCTGCCTGGTCTTTACAGAAAGTTGCCTAAAGCTGATTTACCTGAGGTACGTGGGCCATGTGGGGTGGGTTGGTGTATGCCGGCTGAACATGAGAAGGATGAATTGTAAAGACGGTCTGTTGTGCTGCTGGGAAACTATTCTGTGGCGACTGCGTATTGGAGGCAGGTGTCATGGAAGGTGGGGTCGGTGCAAGCCCCGCGTGGTAAATGGCTGATTGCTGCTGTGGACTGGCCAGATGGAGGGCCTGTGCGGCCTGGTGCTGATGGTGCTGCAAAGTGACAGGAAAGATTTAAGAAAATCACTTCTTTAATGAAAAGTAGCTAAGGGTCACACCCAGAAAGCTGAGCTTTGCACATGGAAATAGGCTCTTCCTGGGCCCATCTAAGATGAGGGGCAATGGTAAGCAAAGAGGATGTACAGGTTGGTCAGAGCAGGGTGGGACCCGCTCAGAGACCTTTCTAGGATACAAGCCCCATTCTCAGCCTGGCAGTTACAGGCCCTTGACCAAGCAGAGGTAAAGCAAGACTACTGCCCCAGAGACCTGACAGACGTCAGAGATCCTTAATCACCTCGGTTAATGATTTAAGAAACTAATAGGAAAAAACATTTATCATATAAATATTAGGAATAGAAAAAAAAGTTTCAAGCAAATTTCTCATTCTATGTTAAATTAGATTTTTCATTCCTGATGTTTCCAGAATTCCATCATCTTATTCTTAATATGTACCTTACTGTGACTTAAAACCAACCCAGGGACGCAGCCTGCAGAGCTGGGTGATGGCTCTAAGAGGCCGTGCAGGGTGTTTTGATCATGTAGTGCCTGGCCTCTGCCTGGCAACTGCAGGGAGCACTCAGCAAGGAGAAGAGGAAGCAATGCCTGAAGGCCTCCGAGTCTCTCCTTACCTGAACAGGACTGGGTGCAGGGTGACTTCCGCCATGCTGGCTCTGCTGCTGTCCGGTAGGGGTGGCTGAAGGCTGAGGATGTGGAGTATGTGGGTGCAGGGTAGCATTAGGGTGTGCATACTGCTGAGCAAGGGAGCCAGTGGAAACTGGAGTGGAAGAAAAAACGCAGTGTGTACAATTGACACGCGATGATCTTAACAGCTCCTCTACGCCTCCTCCTCTACTGAGTTTCTTGAAGCTGAAGGCCTAACTTATGCTGTTACCAATCTCTCTATATTTGACTCCATTTAAACCATCAATTTTCATAAAAAAAAAGTGATGTTATTTCTTAACATTAGATTAGCATTTATTCACATAACACAGCCATGTACTTTACATTAAAATCTAATTAGTTTAAATTTACTCAACATAATAACTAGGTTTTCCTGCAAAAGTAACATAGGCATAAACACTTTAATCAATCAATCTTTCTCTCTCTCTCTCTCTCTCTCTCTCTCTCTCTCTCACACACACACACACACACACACACACACACACACACACACACACACTCTCTTGCTCTCTCACACTTTAGCTCAAGGCCATCATCTGGCTAACCTCACCATGCTACTGCCCTGGAGCTGGTGCTGTGTCCTATGGGCACAGACTATATTGGGGCTGGGGATAAGGGACTGGATCATGTATGTGGCAAGGTCAGGTCTTATCTTCAGGGTCAATGACCGCAATTTTTCTCAGCTTATCACAGAAGCCACCTGGGTTCTCCCTGTTCCAGGATCTCTCACCTTGCTTTATAAAATCTAGTAGATAGAATTATCTAAACTATGTAGAAAAGTGAACTCTCTCCAAAAGCATCTCAGCCTTTAGAAAGAATTTTACTAGTAGGAATAACTTCAAAGGAAACATGAGGAGCCAGTTTATGTAACAACATGTTCATTAAAGATAAGAACCCAAAGCCAGTTCTTTGTGAATCTCAGCACGGACCACACCTTGGTATAAAACAAGGAGATGAAGTATAAATGCATTTATTCATGTCTTCCCAAAAGAGCAATTTCAGAATCAAAGGCACAGAATGGGTTCCCTGTGTCCAGTGACTATCAACAGCACACTGATACGAAACAAACCGTGACGGAACAATGAGCTGAGGTCAGTGTTGCGGCAGCCCATGACTCTCAGCCTTCTCTCTGGTCACTGCTAAAGTCTTTAAAAAGCTAAGCCCGAACGTATACAAGACATAGAGGGGGCTGTTGGGGACAAGCAAGCACCACTTTGGGACCAGGCACCCTAACTTCAGTAGTCTAGAGGGCAGGGCTGCTGAGGACTATCAGAGTAAGGGGGGTGAGTCCCACATCAGGGTCACGCAGAGGGTTAGGCACACACAGCAGCTCTATTAATGCCTGGCATTGTAGGGCCAAGGGCCACCAACACCCTAGCCCAACTGCTATCTTCTTGTGTATCTTTTAAAAGAGGGAAGGACAAGGCAAAGAGTCAGTGCTAGGACCACCTGTGCATCCACTGCCAATGCCATGGTGGGTGTTAGCGCCCAAATTAGATTAAACAGAGGGAGTACCTGCGTTCCAACATCGGGAACTCTCCCTAACTTGTACGAGTTAACGTATGCTAAAACATATTCACAGGACAACTGTGGCGACACAGCCACTGAGTGGTTCTTCTTCCTTTTAAAAAATTCTTTTCATTAAAAAATTTGCAGTATAGTTGGTATAAAGCATTATATTTCTCTGGGTGTTTTTAAGAAGTCAGTGACTATTTTCTGGGCGCTAGGAACAGTAATGTGCTAACTGCTAGACTCATTGCACCACGAGTCTATGAAAGCAGTCAGACACTTCCACCTCAACGGCTCGTTAGAAGGCCATTCTTCACCATCACGCTCTTGAACTTTCAGATCCCCCAAACTGTCTAGGCAATGACTTGATCTGAAATATTTGACGTAAATATCGAATCTTTATTCTTGTGAAAATCTTACACTTATTTTTCAAATTTAAGTGGTGAAAACAGTCGACCACACACAGCTGGTCGATGGTTTGGCGGCGCATTTCCAGCACCACAGGACGTTCTGCTGCACAGGGGACGTCTTGAGTCACTCGTGCTCCCTCGTTTTCAAACCTTTAGTATTAGAACATTCCCTACCTCCAAGCTTCTTAAATTCTCGAGCAATTCTCGAGTCCCACAATCTATTTATGAGGTTTCATAGGGTAGAAAATCTCAGGGTTTCTATTTTTTATAAGTTTATTTGTTCAAAAAATTTTTTTACTAACAAGTTTAGATTTCACTTTTAATTATCTGATAACCCAAAGTATTAAGAAAATAAGTAACAAATAAAAAACCCCATCTTTCTCCTACTCGAAACACCAGTAAACTACAATGTATTATAAGAAAAATTAAGCAAATGTAATACACAGTTCTTAAGCAGCAAATAAAATTTAAGGTAGCTAATTAGAAATATTTTCCTTTGTTCATCTTCTTGCTTAAGAGACATAAGCAAGTACATTGTCCAGGAACCACTTTTCCTCCTCAAATACAAAAATGGAATGGCTGGCTAATTAAGTCAGTACTAATAACAACAAAATATAGTTTGGCTCCTTGAAAGGCCAGAAGAATGAGACAAAAAAAAAGATGGGACAGAAGGAAAATTAAAAGGCTGGAAGTGGGGGGAGTTGGAAGGAAAGAAAAGAGTTAAGAGGAAGGAACCAATATCGAGTCAACAAGGAAAAAATAAAAGAGAATCAGGGAATACAAAGTGGAGAGCAAAGGGCAGTAAGTTCTGATCTTCAGGAAGTGTATCATTTAACTGTTTTTATTACATATACTCATTAATTTAGCTAAAGACTTCAGACAGGTTAACGGTAAGTTGAATTTTTTCAAAAGTATGACTTAGCTATTCATCGGTTAAACTTCTGTTTGTAAAACTTAATTTGCCTTCACGAAACCTGGATTAGGTCAAGCAAATCAAAGAGGTACTGGCCAGACCTTGTCCAGAAGTCTCCTACTTGCTGTGTTCCTTGAAATAAATGCTTAAAAGTCTAAATACAGGATTTTTAAAATCCTTCTAACCACATTCCAAAAATAGTTTCCTAAGCCATGATCTTACTGAAGTCAATTCGGTCCATAAAGCTGTGTGTTTTAGTTTGGAAGTAGACTTTTTAATTTTGACCTTGGATGCACAAGTCAGGAGGGATCACCAGCACCGCAAAGCTTTACAAAGAAAACAAAATCTTCCAACTTTTAAATTTGATGTTAAATTTAGAAAAAATGAAGAGAACGACAGTTGAAAACTATTCAAAAGGGGAGTAGAAGGCAACTCAACCAAACCATGACAAAATGGCTTAGAAAGGGGAGAGGAGGAGGGGAGAGGGGAGTTCAAGCAGCAAATTAAATTACAAATAGCAGCCCCTCTGTTGGTTTCTTTTAAAAGTGCTGATGCTCGTTTTTTTTCTTTTTTTCTTTTTTTCTTTTTTTTAAGGGAAGCTGTGCTAAGGTGGTTAGTGCTTAGGTGTGAGGGTTAAGGACCTTTCAGCTTACTTACCAGGAAGTGACTCCAAAACTAACAGAGACAGTAAGATGGTGAGGGTAACTACATTTGAGACCTCAAATTGAGTGCATAAAAAAATGAATTACTGACACTGTCTTTTACATACTATATCACATACATAGTTTCCCTTTAATAGTATTTATATACAGCAAGACTCCTTTTTAAAGAGTATCTATTAAAGGATTAAATTTGTTAACATTTCCTAGCACCACATAAATAACACTGATACACTTATTTTTGGATACCAAGTCATGGCATAACTAATGAAAATTTAAGTCAAAATGTTTTCCAAATGCTTTTTGAAATCTGGCATTTAGTAGATTCAGACAGTGAGTCATTCAAAAATAATTCAAAATTTAGTCTCTAAAATAAAATTTTAATTCTTAATATCCTTGAGAATATAGTATTTCACATAAAGTGACACATTACTGGCATAAATTTTTAACGAATTTGTGCAAGTTAGTACTGTTCCTATTCAAATACCAGAAGTCCATGACAGGCTTTAATTAAAAACTGACCTACAAATAGAGAAAACACACCTTATAAGTTCATTTCCAAAAGAAAGCTCTGTCCAGACTTTCTGCCTTTAGGAGCAATTGTTTACCTTTTCACTGGTGGTGAGAGCGCCGGTGCTGCCAAAACAGTCTCTGGTGGGTCATGCTTTCCTGCTTAAACCCAAATATTTTAAACCTTCAGTCATGCAAAGACTAAAAAGACAGAAATGTTTCTCCCTTAGTTTTTCAACCCTACTCAATTCAAAATCCTGGGAAGAATAAACTTCTTACCAGGACACTAAAAAAAAACTAACTTTTTAAAGTTTTTTTTATACTAAGTTTGTGGCTTGGTTAAAAAAAAAGGCTATTTAGGAAAAGCGTCTCACATAAGGAAAGTATCAGGCATTTCTAAAAGTCACATGTTTGCTTGGTATGCAAAAATTAATTTCTGAAACAACTCAATTTTTAAACTCCAGCTTTCTTAAGCTGGGTTGTATTTCCTTTTTTAAAAGTCTGAATTATTTACAGATATATTTTTAATAATTTTGTCTGGCACAGGAAAATACTGCTCAACAAGTCTACTCCCTTAACACGTATTCTTTAAAAAGTGTTTTACTGTTCAATTAAAATTAGTATAAAAAACCCAACTCACTGGCAAAGTAGAAAGAAGGGCTTGTCTCCTTGTTGTATGGTAATTTGGGACATGCTGAATTTGGGAAATAGAAAGGTAAATTAGCCTTTTGAGGTCTGCATTTTCCTAATTTTCTGGAAAGGTTGACATATCTAGTAATTTCTTTTTGTATCCATGCATAATTCATTATTCTTATTTCACAAGAGATGACAAGCACTTTAAATACTGCTACAAAAAACTAAGTAAAATAGGGCTGAACGAAAAGACACTTTTCTTCTGTGCACTGGAGTGTCAAGTTCTGCAAGCTGACTGGCTTAAACAAAAGGAATAAAATTATTATCTAATCAACAGATCAACACGGCACTCCACTGATTAACCTTGATATAAAAAAGTACCAAAATAAAATAATATTTACCAAGTTTAATTCAAAAGACAAACAATTTTGCACATCACTATTAATATATCATTATTCTGCAAGATGTTTATCAAGCACCTGGTAGTGTATCCAAAAATCTAGAAATGTAATAATAGCCATACTAAACACGGGTGCGATACTGTTTTTACTAAAATGACTGTGTAAGGTGGGTGTGTGTGCGTCTGCATGTACTTGGAAGGACATGCACCCAAACGTTAACAGATGTTGGGTGGAGGGAGAATAGGTGCCATTTGAAACCTTTTTGCCTACTTCTTTTCTAACTTATCTGCATTTAACTAGCAAAAACAAACCAAAGAAGATTCTAGATCTAACTCTTCCTGATGGCTTTATATAGAGAAAGTTCCATTATTACTACTTCTAAAAGGGAAGACACCACGGCCATACAACGAAGCAGATGAATTAGAAAACCAGTGTTAAGGAGGGGAACAAAGTGACTTCTCTGGAGGGAGGGTGCAGAGGCAATGATGGAAGTCAGATTAAGGTCAAAGAGATGAAGTCTGTGATCAAAGCCCTTTCTAAGATAGCTATTAGAATGTGTGTATATATCTCCTAATAATTAAACTGTTCGGTAATCTGGTAGCATATTTACATTAAATATACCAAAAAAGTAAAAACAATATCAGTCTCTCATTTTGTGGTCATTAGTGGTCCTTTCTATTCTCAAGGCCTTTTACTATGACCCCATCAATTAATAAATGACAGAAAAGTGACATAATTGTCACCAACATCTGGGTGCATATTCCTTTGTTTACATAAAAAGCTTTTAAAATCTACAGATAGGATGTAGTTGAAAAGAAACAATTCATACTCAAAATATTTGGTTCCTTTCGGAAAACAAAATATAAATTGTTTAAGGGAGGTAAGTATATCATTAGCATTTCTACACAACAGTTTCGTCTTAGTTTAAAATAATGTACTTAAAATTTGTCTACAGTTGTTAAAAATATGTCTATATTTGGCATAAATAGGATTTAGAATATCTAAAATAAATTACTGAAGCATTAGTGAATTTACTTTAGCAGATTAAATTATGGTTTATGACAGCAAAGAACAAAGTAATTCCCTAGTGTTGTTTTTAAGGTATAAAGTATCCACATGAACCTCAAGTAATCAGCAAAAACCATACTAAATCCACAGCCTTGCTCTAGCTAGCCCTTGTCAAGAGACATCAATTAAATACAACCTGTGTAAATTGCAGGAGGGTCATTCATATTTAGTTGAGTAACTTTCTCCTGGCATTAAAGAACTGGCTCTGATGACTAGTAAATTAAGTACAGTGTTTCACTTTGTTTGCAACATTTCCTATTTACCCATAATGAATGGACTTCAGGGTCCAGGGTCAAGTGCTTTTCAAATGAACGTTCTGGGAAAGTAGTTATAAAAACCACTAGTGCCTCAAATAACAGTATTTATTGTACAGACTGTTTCAATTGGTAAGGCTGTTTCAAACCAAAGACAAAGCCAGATGTTGGCACCGAGGAAAAAGGTCCTGCTCAACATCACAGCACCACCACAAACCCTCAAAACCATGGGCGCACAAGAGCTGTCACCTAAAGGGCAGGGAAGTTTTAGCTCATGAGTTTCAGATCTTATTCCAAGAGGAGTATGCCAGAAAATGGAAATACATAATTGTTTTTCCACTTGTTATATCATGATGTATTCACCAGAAATATAAAACAATCATAATGAACTTTTCACCTAAGCCTTTAGCAAACTAAAAAACTGTTGAAACGTATACAAATTGCATAAAAGGCAGTGTGAGGAATCAATGGTGCTTTTTCATACATACTTCGTCCTGGTGAAGACAATATGGACAAGCCAATGACAGCAGATTGTAACCAAAATCCTAAGTCAAATCAGTCTGTCAGTATATTTATAGTTTTTAATTTATTGATTTTTAGGGAAAGAGAGAAAGAGCAATTTGTTGTTACACTTATTTATGCGTTCACCAGTTGGTTCTTGTATGTGCCCTGACTGGGAATCAAACTGCATACATCCTTGGGGCATCAGGACAACGCTGTGACCAACTGAGTTCCTGGCCTGGACTATATTCTCCTCCTTCTGTTTTTAAAGATTTTATTTATTTATTTTAGAGAGATGGGAAGCGAGGGAGAAAGCGAGGGAGAGAAATATCAGTGTGCAAGAGACACATCCATTGGTTGCCTCTTGCACGCCCCCAACTGGGGACATGGCCTGCAACCCAGGCTTGTGCCCTGACTGGGAACTGAACTTGTGACATTTTGGTTCACAGGCTGGCGCTCAATCCATTGAGCCACACCAGACAGGACTGGACTATATTCTTGAAAGAAATGTAGTAATTACATCATTTTTATCTGAAGGGCATAATCCACAACAGAAAGTCTAAAGTGATAACGTAGAAAATTAAAATCAGACCTAAGCATTCTGTAAAATCAGTGAGCCTGTGTGTGGGGCAGGAGCCCGCCTTCAGGAAGAAAGCAGACACACCAGGTGACGGGTGACAGGAAGGGCGAGTGTTGTTGCCCAAGTCCCATTCCTGCTCACGTATTAATGTTAGAAACTGTTATCTAAAGTTGAAAAATCTTTACACTCTCAGTCATTCAAAAAGTTTAAGAGGTTTTAAAAAATGAAATGTCCATGTAGTTACATGTAACAGTGATTTCATTCTCACAGTGGTTATTCTTTTCAAATCTCTCTCCTCTCACTCCAAAAAACTGAAATGCCAAATCCTAAATGACAGTACAGGAGTTCTCAGCAAAGTAAAAAACAAAACCTACATCTTAATAAAATTGGCACTAAGTGTGCATTTAAAAAACATAAATATAGGAAAATTTGTGAATTCTGTATTACACAAGATATAAATAGAATTCTTGTTTTAAATTCTCAACACCGAAAACCACATTATTTTAGAATTGCAGACAGTTGCTAATTGTCCTGTACAAAGTTCTCTGGCTATATAATATTAAGATGTAATTTTTGCTTATTATTAATTAGTCTTATATGCATCCGGTTTTACACACAATATTAGGCATTTTCATCTTACCACTGTTTCTACTTAAAGTGTAAATGTCTAAAGCAGATGTAGTATTACATAATTTTGACCACTTAAAATACAGCATGATGCAGTAACAGTAACATTATAAAAAATAGCAATAAGACTATGTAACACCAGTAAGCCCCACAGCAAGAGGTGGACAGTGCTGGAGGGTGCTTTCATCATGGTACAACTTCCCCGCACACCTCACACAGGGCGCCAAGTGATAATGCTGATGAGAAGAGGCGAAAAGACCTTTTCCCACAAAAGATGCTTTCTGTTTTACATATCACTACACTTACTTAAAGGAGAGACATTTGAACAGAGGACTTTCAGAACAGAATTATTAGCCAAAGACTTAAAAAAGCAGGTAAGAGATAGAAATGGGTCCATCTTTTCTTTAATTCCTTCACCCTCAATGTCATAGAAGGCCAAGTTATTCTTAAAAAGAGTATCTTTTCAGAGCTTTAGAATAAATTAAGAATTGTCAGTCACAGACTACAAAAGACAAAGAAAGTGCTTCCTACCATACATTGCATGTGTCTGCTCGTGAGCCCCGTACTGCGCTGCTGAAGAAGATACTAGACCCGGCTGGGCGTGCGCTGCTGGCGCCATCATCCTAGCGTTGCCCTGTATCACAGGACTGTAGACATGAGGATGCTGCATTCAAAGAAAAAATAAAGAAAAAAACATTCAACTATCAAATAGACTCACTCAAGCAGATTTTAGTTAGATGTTTTAACTCTACAGTGTCCACATTTCTACAAACAACTCTGAAAAATCTTAAACTTGTCTTGGCTATTTATTTTGAAATACTTAAAATAATCAAGAGCCTTCTAATATATATTAAAAAGTCCCTTCCCAATCCTTAGCTATCAACCACAGAATTTAAAAAGTACAGATATAAAGAAAAAAAAAACCCCACTAAGAGTTCAAATTAAAAGTTATTTGGCCCTGACCAATGTGGCTCTATTGGTTGGACATTGTCCCACAAAGCAAAAGGTCACTGGTTTGATTCCCAGTCAGGTCCCACACGTGGGTTGCAGGTTCAGTTCCTGGTTGGGTCAGGGTGCTTACAAAAAGCAACCGATCAGTGTTTCTCATCCTCCAGTTTTTCTCCCCCCCTTTCTCCCTCCCTTCTCCTCTCTCTAAAAATAAATAAATAAAAATCTTTTTAAAAAATTCAGAGTTATGTAAACAGAACAAAAATGATGAGTTAGGTCCTCTCAGCCTTACCTGAGACTGATAATGTGGCACGTGCTGAACGAGAGGCTGATTTGGAAACTGCTGAGGACTATAGGCAACGTATTGTGTGGAATAAGCTGGTGGGGTGGCTACAATCGGAGGGCCTGCTGCCGAGGCGGGGTGCATCATGGTGCTCTGATGATGCTGGTCTTGCCGCTGTTGGGGCATATTTGGTACTGCAGAAAAAGAGGACTTCGTATGAGAAAACAGCATCTCCGTGGTATGAATGCATGAACATAGTCCATGAGGCCCTGCAGGATGTGACCCTCCCGCTTGCCTCTCCAGTGCTATGTTATGTGACCCCCCCTCCACTACTTTAGTCACTCTGGGGTGTTTTCTTATACACATGCTACTCCTGAGCCCCAAACACCGATTCCCCACTCCCAGTGTTGATAATTCTGACTCTTTCTTCAGGAGCCAGCTTAAAAGCAACTTCCTTAGACCCCCTTTACAATGACTGCCAAACTGGATCAACCTATGAAACATTTCCTTCAGACTACTTCTCAGATAATCCCTGTTTTATAACATGAAATCATGCCACTTGCTAAAGAAAGGCATTGAATTTATTCAAAGAAAAACAAATGTATAACAAAAAAGCCAAAACAGACCCAACATTAACCTTAACTCCATCTTTCTTAATTTCCCACCACTGAACTATCCAATCATATCTTGCTCTTTCTCAAACACAGAACCACATGCTATCATGTAGCAGGTGCCCAAATAGCTCTTTTAAAAAAATTAGTTTATGTCCACACAGACTCTGCTCTGGTCCTCCCCCTGTTAAGGCCGCAATTGAGATTTTTGCTCCAGTGTCATTTTCTCTATAATGTTCTTTGCAGTTTCCCCTAAAAGAGCTAGCTGCAAGCTCTGTGTACCCTTTCCTCACACATCAATGATAGCATTGACTGTTTTATATGATGAGTTTATGGTGTGATATTAAATAAGCCACCTGAGGGAAGGAATCATAAACCACTGCTTACATCAGGTATGAGGCACAAAAAAGTGTAACAACTTAGTATGTTCATAAAATCATCACAACTATATAAGCAGCTGCTAGTTTAGAGATAGAAATTGGTTATTTTAAATATTTGAAATTCTTTATTAAAAATGTAGTAATTGCTGTTGAAAGTTAGGAAAGCCCGTTATATACAGTTTTATTTACTTAGAAAAGCAAGCTTGTTAACAGAAGAAACCAATACAGTAAATATTTTTCCGAATTTAATCTTGAGATTCCTCACATCAAAAAAGCATCTCCTTTTAGTAAAGACACCCCAAAATCAAGCATCATTTTTATCAAATGAAAGTTTGTCTGATTAAGTTCACTGAGTCTCCCTGGCTGGTGTGGCTCAGTGGATTGAGCACTGGCCTGCAGACCAAAGGGTTATAGGTTCGATTCCCAGTCAGGGCACATGCTTGGGTTGCTGGCCAGGTTCCTCAGTTGGGGGTGTGCAAGAGGCAACCAATAAGTGTATCTCCTCACACTAAAGTATCTCCTCTTTCTAAAAAGTAAATAAACTCTTAAAAAAGAAAGACAGTAAGTTCAATGAGTTTAACTTATTCACTATCACTTCTTGTGATACACATTATAACTCTCACATATTAAAACAAACTCTAAATGCTAGCCGAGTTTACTTTTTTATTTTTAGATTTTATTTATTTAATATATTTTTAGAGAAGGGAAGGGAGGAAGGGAGGGAGAGAGGGAGAGAAACATCAACCTGTGGCTGCCTCTCGTACCCCCGTACTGGGAACCTGGCCTGCAAGCCAGACATGTGCCCTGACTGGGACTCGAACTGGCAACACTTTGGTTCGTGGGCCAGCACTCAATCCACTGAGCCACACGAGCTAGAACCTTACTATCCTTCTTAAAATTAAAAATTCTAGTTACCAAAAAATGCTTGAATACAATCTTAAACGCTAAAAAGTTCAGCCCTGGCTGGTATGGCTCAGTGGACTGAGTGTTGTCCTGCAAACTAAAAGGTTGCTGGTTCAACTGCACATGCTTCAGTTACATGCCTGGTTGGTGGTGTGTGAGAACAACTGATTGATGTTTCTCTCTCTCCCCACTCTCTAAAAATAAATAAATAAATAAATAAAATATTTTTTTAAAAGTTAAAAAGTTCAATAATATAAGATTACCCTTCCAACATCTGCATAATATTCTCTTCCAACAGCAACCACTGTGTGCAGCCTTCTAGACCATCTTCTACGCATGTGCATATACGCGTGCGCACACACACACAGAGATGTACGTATGCATATACGCAGATATACATGTGCATATGCGCACACGTATACAGAGACGTGTGTGCCTATACGTGCACACACACGGAGATACACGTGTGCATATACGCACATATACACACAGAGATGTACGTGGTTTTATGGGGGTGTGTTTTTTCCCTAAATTGAATCTACCTTAGTCTTTACTTAAATTACCGTTTAAATGAACCATACTTCAGCTGTTTCATTATGTCAATGGTTTTAAACTGGGAGTAATGCTGCCTTTAACAAGACATTTGGCAATGTCTGGAGACATTCTGGTTGTCACAACTAGGAGATGGAGAGGTTACTACCAGCATGTAATGGGTAGAGGCCAGGGATGCTAATAAATATCCTACAGTGCACAGGGAACACCGCTCCACCCCTCTGGACAAAGAATGTCTGTCTCAAAATGTCAATAGTGCCAAGGCTAAGAAATTCTGCTTTGACAAGTCCCTGACTCTGGCATATTTTCAAACACAATTCCATTTTTCTCAAAGGTTGCAAAAAAGATAACATTGAATTATGTACCAAGAAGACAGAGGATGGTTCTGTGCAAAGACCCTACCACCCTGAAGGGAAGACATGCTTTATACAGTCCATGGCTGCATTTCAGAAGCAAGTCCTTGACTTTGTTATTTCACGGAGTACAGAGGCAGAATACAAAATTATCATAAAGAGAGTAATAACCTTTATATACAGTACTTCATGAACTTACTTTGTACACAGCTACTTGGAAGATGCAATGGAAAAAGTGACCCCAGTTTACATTAACAATAAAACAAGAAAATACCTAAGGCATAAACTGAAGAAACACACAAACTTTTCAGAGAAACTCAAAAATATTACTGAAGATACAGAACCAGATTTAAACAAAGGGAAAAGCATAATTTGTTCTCAGATAAGAAGACACAATATAAAGATAGCATTTCTCTCCCAGGTTAATTTATAAAAAATTAATGTGATGCTAATAAAAATGCCAATGTCAAAATGAATGTTAAAATCCATAAGCCCTACTGATAGAACAATAAAACACCCTCAATGGTCAACCCTTTTTAGAGGATAATAAGAAAACAACTCATTATTTTGAGAACTGCTTATAAATGATAGGAATTCTAGTTGCCTTTCTTGCACAAACTTTACTTCATGGTAACAAAATAGTTTTTTAATGGAAATACTCCAGCTAATAATTGAGGAAGGATGACAAAGGTTGTCATCATGTGCAACTCAATGAGATAATCGCTCTAGGCCTAGACGACGGTCATCAATGGCTGCTCAAACCAACACAGAAGAACTGATAGGAAATGCTTGTTCAGGTTACTCCTGCTATTACAAAAAAGAGATGACAACACATTATATGACTCCTGATGAAAATATACACACTATCCATGAAATAGTCCAGAGTAAGTTTTAAAAAAGTACAACCTAACCTTATTGAATATCAGTTTATAGAGAGACAGAGGGTCACTTTAAACAGCACAGGATGCAATCCACAAAACTGAGATGATAGAAAAGAACAAAGGAAAAAACAAGCTGGATTTATATAAAATGTTAAGGGAAAACACTCTAGGGAAAATTATAAATTAAGAAAGACTTATTAAAAGAGCTACTGTCAATCAAATGAATAGCATGGACTTTGGATTATGGTTCAAGAAGCCAACTATTTAAAAAATGTATAAGACAGTAAGGCAAATTTGTACTCTGGATATTTGACAAGCAAGAAATAATTGCTGATATTTTCAGGTGTAAAAAATGGTACCATTAACTATGATTTTAAAAAGAAAGAGTATAGACTTCCAGCCAAGATGGAGGTGTAGGTAGATACACTTTGTCTCCTCGCACAACCAAAAGAAGGGAAATAACAGATTTAAAAACAAAAACCAAGAACTGCCAGAAATTTGAACTGTATGGAAGTTCAACAATCAGGGAGTTAAAGAAGAAACATTCATTCAGACTGGAAGGAGGCAGGTGGAGAGGGGCAGCTAGGGCAGAGAGGACATGCAGCAAGGCGGCAGCTGGAGGATCCAAAAGCCCCACATTTGTGTGCAGATAAACCGGGAGGAACAACTAGGGAGTGGAGACAGACCATGCAACCCAGGGTTCCAGTTTGGGAAAAGGAAGTCCCAAAACCTCTGGCTATAAAAACCTGTGGGGGTTGCAGTGGCAAGAGAAACTTCCACCCTCACAGGAGTTTGTTGGAGAAACCAACCTAGAACATACACAACCCACCCACCCAGGAATCAGCACCAGAAGGTCCCAATTTGCTTGTGGGAAGTGGGGGAAGTGACTGAAAGCTGCTGAGAGCTGAGCAAGCAGCACTGTTCCCTCTCGGACCCCTCCCCCACATACAACACCACAAAGCAGCAATGTGGGTTGCCCCGCCCTGGCGAATACCTAAGGCTACTAGGTAAAAGGTGTGCCTCCAAGACAAAGATTTATGGACCAAATGAAAGAACACATCAAAACTGCAGAAACAGAACTAAGCGATGAAGAGATAGCCAACCTATCAGATGCAGAGTTCTAAACACTGGTAATTAGGATGCTCACAGAAATGGTTGAGTATGGTCGCAACATAGAGGAAAAAGAGAAGGATATGAAAAGTGAAATAAAGGAAAATGTACAGGGAACCAACAGTGAAGGAAGGAAACCGGGACTCAAATCAATGATTTGGAGCAGTTCAAGGAAGAAATAAACATTCAACAAGAACAGAAAAAAGAAACAAGAATTCAAAAAAATGAGTAGAGGCTTAGGAACCTCCAGGACAACTATAAATGTTCCAATATCCGAATCATAGGGGCCTCAGAAGGAGAAGAGGAAGAACAAGAAATTGAAAACTTATTTGAACAAATAATGAAGGAGAATTCCCCCAATCTGGTGAAGGAAATAAGACTTCCAGGGAGTCGAGGAAGCTCAGAGAGTCCCAAAGAAGTTGGACCCAAGGAAGCATACACCAAGGCACATCACAATTACCTACCCAAGATTAAAGATAAGGAGAGAATCTTAAAAAGCAGCAAGAGAAAAGGAGACAGTTATCTACAAAGGAGTTCTCATAAGACTATCAGCTGATTTCTCAAAAGAAACTTTGCAGGCAAGAAGGGGCTGGAAAGAGGTATTCAAAATCATGAAAGGCAAGGACCTACATCCAAGATTGCTCTATCCAGCAAAGTGATCACTTAGAATGGGAATGCAGATAAAGTGCTTCCCAGACAAGGTCAAGTTAAAGGGGTTCATTGTCACCCAACTCTTATTATATGAAATGTTAAAGGGACTTATCTAAGAAAAAGAAGATCACAACTATGAACAGTAAAACGATAACAAACACAATTATCACCAACTGAACCTAAAAAAAAAAACAAAACCAAAAACTAAGCAAACAACTAGAACGGGAACAGAATCACAGAAATGGAGATCACATGGAGGGTTATTAGTGGGGAAGGCATGGTGGGAAAATGGTGGAAAAGGTACAGGAAATAAGAAGCATAAATATTAGGTACAAAATAGACAGGGGGAGGTTAAGAATAGTATAGGAAATGGAGAAGCCAAAGAACTTATATGAACAACCCACAGACACAAACTAAGGGGGAGGGGGAGCTGGTGAGAGGAGGGTGGGTGGGAATAAAAAGGAGAAAAAAATGGGACAACTGTAATAGCATAATCAATAAAATATACTCTAGCCCTGGCTGGTATGGCTCAGTGGATTGAGCGCGGGCCTGTAAAGCAAAGGGTCACAGGTTCGATTCCCAGTCAGAGCACATGCCTGGGCTGTGCACCAGATCCCTGGCCTGGGGGGTGGGGGGACAGCACATGAGAGGCAACTACACACTGATGTTTATCTCCCTTTTTCCCCTCTTCCCCTGTCTAAAAATAAATAAATTTTAAAAAATCTTAAAAATATAAAATATTACTTTAAAAAAAAAGAGTATAACTCTTAAAGATGCACACTGAAATACGGTAGTCCCCTTGCTAGAGTCTTTGTAAAGAGTCAGTGCTTTCTGGTGCAACATGTCGATCAGAACACATTTTCTGTTCACATCTTCCCATTAAAAATTTAATGCCTTTTCCACCTTAACTTAAACACTTATCATGTGCTGTGACCATGACTTTTGGAGTTTGTAGTGCAACAGCAAAACTAGCACCAATTTCTTTTTCCTTCTTCACAATTTCACAGATAGAAGATTTGTTCCTGAGCAACTTCAGCATATGAATTTTTTTCTTTCCTCATTAAATTGAGAACTTTCACCCTTTTCACATAAAGAAATCACTTTAGCCCTGGCCAAGTAACTCAGTGGTTGCAGCATTGTCCAAATATGCCAAGGCTGAAGGTTCAATCCCCAGTCAGGACACATACAAAAATCAATGAATGCATAAATACGTGGAACAACAAATTGATGTCTCTCTCTGATTCCTCTCTCTGAAATCAATAAATATTAAAAAATTTAAAGAAAGAAAATAAAAGAAAGTAGTTTATGGCTCCTTTTGGCATATCCAAATTGCCAGCATCACTACTCTTGCACCTTGGGATCGTTACTAGGTAAAAAAAGACCAACTTGAAGGCAAGCACTATGATACCATGACAGTTGATCCGATAACCCAGAAGAGGCTACTAGGTGACTAGTGAGGGGTGTGGGTGTGTAGCATATACAACATGGACACACTGGACGAAGAGGTGATTCATGTCCTGGGCAAGACAGAATGGGGCAGTGCAGTATTTCATCATGCCACTCAGAACAGCATACAATTTACAACTTATGAATTGTTTATTCCTGGAACTTTACATTTTTATTTTTAGGCCCTGGTTGACTGAAACTGCAAAGAGCCAAACTGGATGGGGGGATTACTGTATTAGAAAACTACTGTACTATTAATTCTTTTAAGGTGCGATAATGATATTGTAGGTGTTTCATGGTTGTTTTTTTTTAAGATGAGAAAAACTCCTTTTGTGGAATTTTGATGGTTTCTGAAGGGAGCCACCCTCTGCTTTAAAAAAAATTCTGGGCTTTGGAGGAAAATTATATGTTAGTATAAAATAAGAATGTCAGGAACCTTGGTAAATTAATTTAGCAAACCTTCTTTTCAAATTTAACACTGAAAACTTCAAAAGCCAGTTATTCTTTTTGAAGTTCTTGAACTATCACAATTGATGAGTACTTCTCCCATTTTGTTTATAAAAAATGCATCTGAATACCTCATGTAATATGTTGGTCACCAAAAGTCAAAGCTGAACCACAAGTATTTCTTCATTATATATTGAGTTACTTATTCATGCAGCATGCAGACTACAAGCAAACACAGGCAGGATTATTCTCACCTTTACCTGCTCTATATGTCTTGGCTTGATTCACTGGCATGGGCGTCATAGGTATAGGGTATAAAGGCTTGAGGGATTAAAAAAAAAAATAGATTAGGCTCTCAGGACAATAAGAACATATTTTACCACTCTCTCAGTTGTATATTGCTAGAAAGCTAGCTCCAAGGTATTCCTGATTTTCTGAGTTATTAAAAAAAATTTAAACACCCACAGCTAGAAGAACAAACCCCAAACTACAGTAAATTTAAACCATCTTTCTCACCAGAAACCACTCTCAGATGTAGGTCCTTACACTGACACTGTCTCATGACTTCCCTTTTCAAATACTTCGGTTACACCATCACTGCCTCAAATCACTGCACACCTACAGAGTGCCTAGTGTCAAATACAAATAACCAGAGTGAGAAAGAACATCAAATTCTATGACTTACTTGCACGCCTGGGCTCACTGGGACTGGATACATCATATTTGGTGCAAAACAAACAGGCTGAGTATAAACTGGGGTTGGCTGCTGATGGCCCACCACAGATGGGCTGGGCTGTGCTTGAGGGCGAGGTGAAGTCGGGGTGGTAGACGGCTTTGGCTACAGACACAAAAATCGACTATCTTAAGGTGAAAAGCTAACTATTACTATAACTTGAAAACTAACTTTCCCCATCCTTCTAAGTTTTATTCGTTTTCAATTGTCCCTTTTAATGAAAAGTCTTATAGAAAATAAACTTCACACGTCAAATAAGATAAAAATGCTTTGGTAGAAAAAGTAAAATTTTGCCAATAATCAATAATACTACCAAAAATAGTAGTGGTGACTTTTAAGAAACTCAAAAAAGTGTTTTAAAAAATTAAAAAATAATCTATTTTCTTACAAATTCAGTAAAATAGATAATAACAGTATGTCTATGAACCTGACAGCCTGCCTAGACTCTTCAAAGTCTGAGTCGAAGAGACCGAGAGATTTGCCCCAGATGGCATGTACTCGGTGACAATATAAGGATCCCTCCTATGGCTCAAAAATGCTCATCAGTGACCATAAGAAACCATAAGAAAAGGGAACTGAAAGTTGTTTTAGCACACTATAACTGAATTTAGATGTCAGGTATGAAAAACGAAATATTACTACTAATAATAAATTTATTTTTTTAAAGGCTAGATTACTTCAAAGAGGAAATAAATTTACCTGAGAAAAAGAACGAGGGTTGAACTCCTTTGCATTGGGGTTCAATGTTGATTTCCTCACTTGCCTAAATCAAAACAAAAATATAAAGGCCAGTGAAAGCTGCATGGAACTTACGTGTCTCTAAAGTCTTCCTTACGTGACAGTGTTTTTTAAAAATTGCTAAACATGTATTATAACAATTCTTACTATCATTGATCCACTTCATTAATACACACACACACACACCACTCCTTAATTTGATACTGACCAAAAAAGGGCAAGTTTTTTTTTTTAAAGTATAATGTATAATGTTTCTCTCAAAGGCAATCAACAGATATTTTAACTGAAAAGACAGTAGTAGCCCCTTATAAAGTGTCCTGAAAGGCAATCTTTAATATACCAATTTCTTGCATGCACTGTTTTTTAATGTGACAGAGTGTTTCCTACATGACATACCTTGGAAAAAAGTGTTAACTAGTAAAAATTTTTTTGGCCCCAAATCAAGAATATGCACTCCCTAACTTATTAACGAGCTGCATTCCAAAAGTTCAGCTATAACTGGACTGCATGGGACCCATAACAAATAAATCAATGGTGTTTAAGTTAGGTTCTGTGGCTAGCCCATGAAAATCCATTCAATTGATAATACAGGGGTAGGCAAAAGTAGGTTTACAGCTGTGAGTATATTCTTATGTTATTATTTATTAATTATTGTATTATTTGCATTTTTATTATTTTATATCCTTACTTATGATTTATCTTTTAAGGTAATGATGGCTGGCAATTTAACCTCCTTTTGTCTATCCCTGTATGAGGGGGACCCAAAATCACTTGGAATTTATTTATTAAAAAATTGTGTATCTATTCTTACATGTTTAAACTTTAGTCACCTTCAAAGTACTCTCCATATGATGCAATACACCTATTGAGACATTCTTTCCACTGCTCAAGACAGTTTTTGAACTTGTTGATTTTGTTGCCTTTTAGTGCTTCTGCCATTTTTGTTGTTGTTGTTGTTAGTTTGTTGGACCTCTTCCACATCAGTGAAACGTTTCCCTTTGAGGACTTTTTCATCCAGGGAAACAAAAAAACTCAATCAGGTGAATAGGGAGGGTGAGGCATGGGGGTCATGCCATTTTTGGTCAAAAACTGTTGAACACTCAGCGTGGTGTGGGCAGATGTGCCCATAAATCACCCATCATGAATGGGCAAATGTGTTGAGTCTTTAAAAAAATTTTTATTAAAGCTGAACACAGCCTCTCACAATGCCAGCTGGTACACTGATGCGGATGGGTTCCTAGAACACTCACCTAGAGGGGGAAGCCTGTACTACAAGGGGCCTGCCCTCCAGAAGATTAATTCCAGGTTTTTTGGGCCCTACTCTCATATACTGGATGTGCAAAATTAAGTCTACCTTAATGAAGCTAACTATTAAATAAAACGTTGTTTCTGACGGAAAATGCTGAGTTCCAAGTAGGGACACCAGATACTCTTCTCTTGTGCTGACAGTGGCACCTACTGCTCCTAGCAACAGAGCCAGTACCTAGCACCCAGGGGATATAGGTCCCAAAAGTCAGTAAGATTTCAATGCCCTGTACATCTACAGAAAAAGCTTTTCTTAATTTATATCTGAGGGTATTTTTTTGTTTTGTTTTGCCACTGGGTACAAAAATGGCGGGGAAGGGAAGAAGAATTCAGGGTACAACGACCTATTTACTTAAAACGTCCTTTGTTTAGACAAGTTGTTTATAATCTGAAAGCTACTTATGAAACATTCTAAAAGTCCAGATAAATTCTTGAGTTAGAAGGCCCTGGATACCTTAAGAAAAAGTTAAGTAAGTAACAGGACATACTAAATGCCAGGTTTACTCACTCAGCTGCGTCTTTTTTCTCCTCTTTATCATCTTTCTCTTGTTTACATCCCGGACTGGAAGTCTGAACCCCTTGAGATGTAACTTCAGGTCCCCTCTTGTGCTCTGTGTTACTGAGGATTGAGGGGGAAATGCTGGGGCTGTTTGGTTTGCTGCTGCCACTGGTGCAGTTGCTGCTGCTATTTTCAATGAAAGAATCCTTAGCGTTTGGTTCAATTTTGTCTTTCATCAAATCTCTTGATTTTTCTCCCTCTCTATTTTTGGTTAGCAGTTGATCCATAGATTCAGAAGTAGAACTTGGCTGCAACTAAATAAAGGAAATAATTATACTTGATTTTAAGTAACTATAGTAGTTAATTTTCTCCATGTGCACAACCCAACTAATGTTATTTATAAGCAGGAAATATATGGAATAAGGCTTCTTCGTACTTTAAGAGTAATGTCTTCATTATAAGGCAGTAACAGAACCATAGTCATCTATGCACTTAAATGTCCTAACCTCAAAAATTAAATATTTACTGATTATCTACCAGATGTCAGAAATTGTGCCTGCTGGGTATGGAAAATATTAAACTAGTGCCTATCCTCCCAATGCTTACCATCTGGGTAAGATCAGACACTTCACAAAATGAGGGAAATGCTATGGGGTCCTATGAGAAAAAGCAACTTACAGAAAAAGAAGGCTTCTCAATGTTAAGTGTCATCTAGTCTAAAACGTGAAAGAGGTCTGGGGGAGGAGGGGAGCTGGCAAAAGGGAACCGTCTATGCGAAAGAAGTATCACATTTAAAAATACAGGGGAAAGGAAAACGATGGCCCCACTGTGGAAAAGAAGAGCACCCGCGCCCCCAGCAAGGGTGGGCACATCTGCAGGAGTGACTCAAGAAACCACAAACTCACCCAGGAGGAACTGAGAAGAGAAAGGAACTTGGAAGCTATGTTAAAGACTCTAGCTTTTAATTCTCAGGTTAATGAGAAGTCACTGAAGAATTTTAAGCAGGTTAGTGTTGAGCAGAATTTATAAAGATGAGTACAACAGCTCTGTGGAAAATAAACTGGAGGGAAGCAAGTGGGATACAGAGACACCACTATGGAGGCTGGACTAAGACCAGGGCCTGGCCTTGGGAAGGAGAGGCTTGGAAAGTCGGAAGTAGGTGGATTTCTGAGGAAGACCTCATTAGACCTGTTGGTCCTTAGCATACCTTCATAGATCTTCTAACCTGTAAATAAAAAAGGAAACCACAAAACACAAGTACCAACCAGCAAGAACAGAAGTAAAAAAGATATTAGTGAAATAAATGATGGGATAAATTTGTAGAACAGAAGAAATCAATGCTACTCCCATCTGAAGATGATTTAAGATGTCATACTCCACAGAGGAAAACAGGGACAGATGAAGAAAATGGCAAGGAAAGAGAAGGAAAAGTAGAAATTATAAAGTTGGAAATGAGAACAAGTACAAGCAGCAGTCCTGGGCAGCTGCACAGCAAAAGGGGCCTGTAAGGATGGACAGAGAGAACTATATCCTCAGCCTCAGGATGGGCAAAACAATGTCAAAGTGCCACTACTGGGGCCCTTGGCATTCTGGGAAACAGCATTACATAGCTCAAGGGCTCTCATGGTTAACTGCATCACCAACGTAGCTGAGGAAGAAGGGTGACAGGACATTTATTTGGACCCAGTAACAATTTAAGTAACAATACAGGCATGCACTCCATTTTTAAGCCAGCATCTGTTCATAAAAATCTTTAGCAGTGGCTACACAGATCACTGTGTACTATAGAAGACTTCTCCAGTGTTTACCACAAGGGTCTTTGAGTAAGGCAAAAATGAGACTTTTGCTGCTATTATTCATATAATGGTAAACATATCTAAAGTACTCACAACTGGTTGGATACTGTTCTAAACTACAAGCTCATTCAGTAGTTACAACAGCCTTATTTGATGTATATATTACTGTCAACTTACAAATGGGAAAACTAAGGCACAGTTAATGCTTTTGAGCATTCTGCCATATTTCCTATCTGTAGTATATTAAACAGAAGGAAACTGAGATTCTTCCCCCACCAACAGGACTACTTTTTAAAAATAGAGATATAACTGACACACAGGAATGTGTTAGTTTCAGATGTGAAATATAATGATGCAGTGTATTATGAAATGATCACAGTATGTCTAGTTAATAGCTATCATCATAGTTACAATATTTTTCTTACGATGAAAACTTTTAAGATCTTAGTAACTTTTGAATACTGTTACACAACACAGCAGTGTTAACTATACTCACCATGCTGTACATCGCATCCCCATAACTCATTTATTTTGAAACTGCAAGTTTGTACCTTTAGACAATTTTCACCAATTTCACCAACTCCTGCCTTTGGCAACCACTGATCTGTATCTATGAGGAGTTTGGGCTTTGTTTTCAAGATTCCACATGAGTGAGATCAGATGGTATTTGTCTCTGTCTTATTTCGCTTATCACACAATGCCCTCAAGGTCCACCCATGTTGTCACAAATGGCAGAACTTCCTCCTTTTTATGGCTGAATAATACTCCCTAGTGTGCCCACACACGCGTGCACACACATTTCCTTTATCCATTCACCCATCGATGGATGTCTATGTTGCTTCCAGGCCTTGGCTATTGTACATAATGGTGTGATGAACATGGGATGCAGCTGTCTTTTCAAGTTAGTGTTTTTGTGTCCTTTGGATAAATACCCCAAAGTGGAACTGAGTTATACAACAGTTCTATTTTTAATTTTTCAAGGATTCTCCACACTGTTTTCCATAGTGGCTGCATCAATTTACATTCCCGTCAGAAGTGCACAAAGGTTCCCTTTTCACACATCTTGGCCAGCACTTGTCATTTTTTCTCTTCCTGATAACAGCCGCTGTAACAGGTATGAGGAAACAATTCACTGTGGTTTTGATCTGCACCTGCCTGATGACTGGTGATGGTGACTACCATTTCATGGATCTGTAGTCATCTCTCTGTATGTCTGTTTTGGAAAAATGTATATTCAGGTCCTATGCCCATTTTTTAATCAGATTTTTTTTGGGGGGGTGCTATTGAATTGTGTGAGTTCTTTATATATTTTGGAAATTAACTCCTTATCAGATTTACAAATATTTTTTCTATTCAGTAGGTTGCCTTTTCATTTTATTGATGGTATCCCTTTGCTGTTCAGAAGCTTTTCTTTTTTTAATTTATTTTTTGACAGAGGGGGAGAGAAGGAGAAAGAGAGGGAGAGAAACATCAATGTGTGGTTGCCTCTTGCACATCCCCCTACTGGGGACCTAGCCCACACACAACGTAGGCATGTGCCCAGACTGGGAATCAAATTGGCAACCCTTTGGTTGACAGGCAAGCACTCAACCACTGAGCCGCACCAGCCACGGCAGAAGCTTTTCAGTTTAATGTAATTCACCTTGTTTACTTGTGCTTTTGGCTCTTAAGGGAAAAGGAAAAAAAAGAGTAACACAGGATACTCCTATTTCTGTCTCAACAAAAGCCCAGATTTCTGTGAGCCATCATAGTTCAAGGACATGTGCGTGTCAATGAGGGTGGTTCTGTCACTGAGCAATGCAGTACATACAATGCAGTGGCTATTGCCCAAAGCATTGCTAGAGCTCAAACACACAGACAGCCTGGCTTATCTTTTACTAGCTTTACATGAATCTGGGAAAATTATTTAACTTATCTTTGCCTCAGTTTCCTTACATGTACATTGGGGATAATAATACATGTACTTTAAAGGGATGTTAGGACAATAAAAAACTTATAAACACTTAGAACAGTGTCTCAATAAATGTAAACTAATATCATAAATGTAAACTGAAAAGAATTAATAATAGATTTGATTTTTCAGGCCCCAAACAATATTAGGACTAGAAATCCTAAAGCAACAGACTTTTAATGCTCCATCTACCTGAAATTCAGACGTCAAGTATTAAAAAAGATTTATAGTCCCAGCTCCATGGCTCAGGTGGTTGGAACGTTATTCCCTACGCTGAGGGGTTCAGTTTGATCCCCAGTCAGGGCACATGCCTGGGTTGCAGGTTTGATCTCCAGTTGGGGCACATTCAGGAGGTGACCAATCAATGTTTCTCTCTCACACTGATGTTTCTCCCTCTCTTCCCCCTGCCTCCCTTTCTCTCTAAAATCAATAAACATATCCTTGGGTGAGGATTAAAAATAATACTAAAAATAAATACGTAAATAAATAAAACATACTTAACTCTAATTGAGACAGTGTGGTACTGGCATAAAGGATAGACATATAGCTCTATGGAGGAGAATGGAGAGTTCAGTAATAAATCTTCAGATCTGCTGTCAACAGATTTTCAACAAAGGTACAAAAACAATTCAATTCAATCTCTTTTCAGGAAATGGTGCTGGGAGAAGTGATATTACATGCAAAAAAATGAATCTGAATCCTTCACACTATGTAAAAAAATTACTCAAAATGATCACAACTCTTGCTGTGGCTGGTGTGGCTCAGTGGATTGAACGCTGACCTGAGAACTGAAGGATTGCTGGTTCGGTTCCCAGCCAGGTTTCACATGCCCACCTTATAGGCCAGGTCCCCAGTGGGGGGCGTGTGAGAGGCAATCACACCTTGATGTTTCTCTCCCTCTCTTTTTCATCCCTTCCCCTATTTCTAAAAATAAATAAATATAATATTTTTTTAAAAAATGATCACAACCCTAAATAAAACTCATAGAAGATGGCCTGGCTGGTATGGCTCAGTGGATTGAGTACTGGCCTGCGAACCAGAGGGTCTCCAATTCGTTTCCCAGTCAGGACACATGCCTGGGTTGCAGGCCAAGTCCCCAGTAGGGGGCATGCAAGAGGCAACCACACATTGATGTTTCTCTCTCTCCCTTCGCCTCTCTAAAAAATAAGTAAATAAATAATCTTAAAAAATATTAGAAGAAAATAAGAGCAGAGCTTTATGACTGTGACATATGCTGCTAGTGGGAAAGTAAAATAATACAGTTGCTTTGGCAAACAGCCTGAAAGTTTTCCGCAAAAAGTTCAAAATAGTTACCATGTAACCCAGAAATTCCACTCCTAGGTATATATGCAAGAGAAATGAAAACATGTGCACAGAAAAACTGTACACTAATGTTCATAACAGCATTATTTATAATAGTAAAAAAGTGGTAGCAACCCAACGACTCATCAACTGATGAGCAGAAAAACAAGTGGTCTATGCATGCAATGGCGTATGATTCACCTGTAAACAGGAATGAAGCGCTGACAGGTGCTCTGACATAAATGAACCTTGAAAACATTATGATCAATGAAAGAAGCCAGTCACAAAAGGCCACATATTGTGTGACTGCATTATTATCAATCGTCCAGAATAGGGTAATCCGGAGATACAGAAATTAGATTAGTGGTTGTTCGAGGCCTGGGAGGACAGAGGTACTTGACAGCAAATGAGGACTGGCTGCTAAGGAATATGAGGTTTCTTTTTGGGATGAAGAAACTGTTCCAAAATTGAATGTGGTGATGGTTGTAAAGCTGTGAATATACTAAAAACCACTGAATTATACTCTTAAAATGGCTAAATTGTAAAATATGTAAATTTTATCTCAATAAAACTGCTTAAAATAAACTAACTCATGTGCTTCAAAGCAAAAAAAATTTCTTTCCTTCATAGGATAATAACTCAAGTGTGCTTTAAGAAGGGGCTGAAAAATAATGTTGAGGAAACAAAAGCAAATGGGCAAGAATACTTGTAGTATGACATCATTGATATTGAATTGAAGATTATGCAAAATAATACCACTTTCTGCTTAGGGGTGCAATAAAAAGAAGGGTACAAGAAAGAAACCCTTCCCTCTGGCAGGAGAATACAGCTGAGCAGGACAAGTATTCAGGAGGACTTCAGCTAGGAAAAGACTGAAAACTAGATTTTTCCCCTCTAAGAAGCTAAGTTTCAGGATGATTTCTTGAGTTGGCCTCAAAATGTACCTTGATATCCACAGTACATTAAATATTGTGTAAAAGAATGAAAATAGTTACCTAGGAGAGATTAGAGTATGTTCAGTAAGTCCATCAAAGATTTCTACCACAACACATTCGTGCACAAAACGTAAATCTGTGATACGTCAGAACCCCACAGTGCAGGGAGGGCATCTTTCAACGTACTGCATCACATCAGATAATTAACGCCTTGGCCTTGCTCTGCTCTTCAGTAAATAAACTAACCAAATAAATATCAAATGGTAACTTACAGTAGTTTCAAACATCAAAATTATATTTTTTCATTTGCTATTTTTATTGTTATCAAATCTCATGATTTTACTCTAATTGAAGTACAGGCAAAGACAACTTTAAGAATGTTTAGCTTTCTACTTCCGGCCAAGATGGAGGCATAGGTGAACACACTGTGCCTCCTCTCACAACCAGGATTAAGGACAACAAAAATATAGAACAAAAAAAAAAAAAAACCCCAACCAGGACAGAGAGAAAATTGAATTGTATGGGAGTCTGACAACGATTCATCTAGACTGGTAAGAGGGGCGAGTCAGGTCGCGGCAGGATACGATCGTGGCTGGTGGTCCCAGGCACGCAGTCACTCCAGGCGCACAGGCAGCGGTTGCCAGGGACACACATTCACGCACAGATAAACCAGGCAAAAATAGGCAGCAAGACAGACTATGCAAGGCAGGGCCCCAGTGCCGGGAAGTGAAGCCTAAAAGCACCCATTGAAAACACTTGTAGGGGCTGAGGTGCCAAGAGGGAGTCCCAGCCTCACAGGAGAGTTCGTTGGGGAGACCCATGGGGCCCTGGAGCGTGCGCAGGCCCACCCACACGGAAATCGGCACCAGAAGGGCCCAATTTGCTAGGGGAAAGTGACTGAAGGGACTGGAATCCAAGAGAGAGCAGAGAAAGTACCATCGTTCCCTCTCGGACCCTGCCTCCACATACAGCATCACTACCCAGTGACTGTGCTGCCACGCCCTGGTGAATGCCTACAGCTCCATCCCTCACTATGTAATAGCCACAACCAGACCAAAAAAACAAAAACAAAAACAAAAACAAAAACAAAAAAAAACTAAACTAAAAACAAAAACAAAAAAAGCAAAACAAAGCATGGCTCAAACGGGTATTCATCTGAGCAACCAGGAGGGGTGGTCAACGTATCAGATCCAGAGCTCAAAGCACTGATAGCCAACCTATCAGAAGCACAGTTCAAAGCGTTGGTGATTAGGAAGCTCACAGAATTGGTTGATTTTGGTTGCAAATTAGATGAACAAATGAAGGCTACAATAAGTGAAATGAAGAAAAATGCACAGGGAACCAATAGTGATGGGAGGAAAACTGGGACTCAAATCAATGGAGTGGACCAGAAGGAAGAAAGAAACAACTAAACAGAAAAGAATGAAGAAACAAGAATTCAAAAAAATGAGGAGAGGCTTAGGAACCTCCAGGACAACTTTAAATGTTCCAACATCTGAATCATAGAGGTACCAGAAGGAGGAGAAGAAGAGCAAAACATTGAAAACTTATTTGAAAACATAATGAAGGAGAACTTCCCCAATCTGGCAAAGGAAATAGACTACCAGGAAGTCCAGGAAGCTCAGAGAGTGCCAAAGAAGTTGGACCCAAGGAGGAACACACCAAGGCACATCATCATTACATTAGCCAAGATTAAAACAAAGGAGAGAATTCTAGAAGCAGCAAGGGATAATAAGGGCACAGTCACCTACAAAGGAGTTCCCATCAGACTGTCAGCGGATTTCTCAAGAGAGACCTTACGGGCAAGAAGGGGCTGGAGAGAAGTATTCCAAGTCATGAAAGGCAAGGACCTATACCCAAGATTGCTCTATCCAGCAAAGCTGTCATTTAGAATGGAAGGGAAGATAAAGCACTTCTCAGATAAGGTCAAGTTCAAGGAGTTCATCATCACCGAGCCCTTATTATACGAAATGTTAAAGGGACTTATCTAAGAAAAAGAAGATTAAAAAACAGGACAGTAAAAAGACAGCAAACTCACAGGTATTAACAACCACACCTAAAACAAAAGCAAACTAAGCCAACAGTAGAACAGGTACAGAACCACAGAAATGGAGATCACATGGAGGGTTAGCAACAGGGGAGTGGGAGGAGGAGAGAGGGGGGAAAGGTACAGAGAATAAGTAGCATAGACGGTGGGTAGAAAATAGACAGGGGGAGGGCAAGAATAGTGTGGGAAATGTAGACGCTAAAGAACTTATGACACATGGACATGAACTAAAGGGGAGAATGTGGGTGGGAAGAGGTATGCAGGGTGGAGGGGAATGATGGGGGAGAAATAGGACAACTATAATAGCATAATCAATAAAATATATTTAAAAAAAAAGAAGTACGAATTGTTGTTACAGGATAGTCATGGGATGTAAAGCAGAGCATAGGGAATATAATCAATAATATTCTAATAACTATTTATGTTGAGAGATGGGTGCAAGACTTATCAGGGTGAGCACTTAGTAAGTCATATAATGTCCAATCACTTAAGTGTATACCTGAAACATATTAATAATGTATGTCAACTATAATTGAAAAATTTAAAAATGATTAAGACAAGAACAATGAAAAACAAAATTCAAATGTAACACTTACCCTAAAATCATTCTTAAATTTCTTTAAGTCATCAATCTGTTTTCTATGCTCAGAAACAACTGGTGATATACCTGTGAAATTAATAATTGTTAGATACAGATTTATTTCTAATCTTTTAACTTAAAATTCTTTTAGGATGGGATGTTAGAAGTGAAAATAAGTTATCAAAATAATAAAAATTTTAATAAGTATGGACTTTGGAATTTGCCAAATTATGCATTTAAATATACACAATACTAAGAAGTGTTGATCAAAAATACTTTATATCAGGCATGAGATTAGACATATTCCTTTATGTTTCTGTAGTTATACCTAAATACTTTTTAAGCTCTAACCTTTATTTTCAGCTTTTGAGAAGCTAGGTGATGTCTCATTAGGCTTTACATTTTCTTTATTCCCTGCAGGAGAGTTCTGCCTCTGATCTTGAAGCCTGGAATCCTTAGCTAGAAGATAATATTTTTAAAAATTCAAAGTTACATACATGATAGAAAAGTAAAATGGGAAAATATTCAACAATTTTTATCTCCTAAGTTTTTAGAAAAGATTATTTCCATTTAAGAAGGCTTTTCTCCTTTGTCAACATATGAAATACCAATAATTTACTTTATATTAATATTTACTACTCAGCAATGTTAATTCTCTTAACAAGACATTCATGAATAACACATGAAATTAGCAGTACTACTTAAACAGCTCACTTCATATTTACATAAAATTTTAATACCTACCTTTGAATAAAACATTGCATTTTTCATGTAATGTTCAACCCATAATAACACTGCACTCTACAAATGATATTATGGACCCGGAAGCCCTTTCTTACCTACCCTCAATAGATGGGGTAACAGCTCTGTTGGATGCAGGACTGGCAGGTGTAGGAGATGCAGCTGGAACAGGCATAGCAACAGCTTCAGCTGGAATAATACCAGCTTGGGGAGAAGCAAGAACTGGTCCACCAGGAGTATTTCCAATACTGTTTTGTCTGGGAGACCTGGGTCTGTGAGTTTTGGGGGATAATCTTGGAACTAGAAGAAAAAGAAAAGTTATTACATTCTCAGCTCCAATGGCACGTCCTCGAAGGGGCTTCTTTTAAGACCTAGGTAAAAACAGTCCTATCTGACCCCCATTCCCAATTACCCTTTGTCCTATCACGTAATTTTTCTTTTCCAAGGTCTTAGGAATAGTAGTGGTGATTAAGAATATACTAATACCTAAGTACAACTGTAGTTTTTCTTCTAACTAAATATATTACAGTAGTATGTTAAATGAAGTTAGAGATCGGATTTCTAAGGCAAGATAAATGCCACTTAAAAAAAAATAAGGATAGCAATATTCTCTACTAAGAAGTGAGATGGTTTCTTTTAAAAAAGTACATGTGCAGGATACCTAAGAATTAGCCTCATACATTTCTCCTTCCAATAATAAACTCAAACACCTTTTAGCAGCTTGTAGCCAGTCAGTCCTATATGTTCTTTCCTGCCATATCAAGACCCATTCTGCAGTATCTAAGGAAATCAGGTATCAACTTAGCCAAGAAGGGAAGATAACCCAAGCAGGGTTTTCTATGCTACAACTTCAAAATAAGTATCTAATAGGTTTCATATTCCATTATAAGCCCATTTATAGAGCTCAGATTCAAAGGTTTAGAGAAAATGGTTCAATTTGCTTCACATTGGTGATTCTTTACTTTTTTGAGTCACAGGATCATAGAGGGAAACTATTATTGAATAATTACCATTTTTCTAATTAGTGTAAAAAGCAAGCTTGTTACACTGTTCTGTGTGTTTTTTTAAAGATTTTATTTATTTGTAGAGAAAGGGGGAGGGAGGAAGAAAGAGAGGGAGAGAAACATCAATGTGCAAGAGATATGGCGATTGCCTCTTGCACACCCCCAACTGGGGACCTGACTCGCAACCCAGGCATGTGCCCTGAGTGGAATCAAACCAGAGACCCCTAGGTTCTCATGCTGGCACTCAATCCACTAAGCCACACCAGCCAGGGCTATGTGTATTAAAAAAAATTTTTTTAAATACATATTTATTGATTCCAAGGGGAGAGGGAAGATGGTGGGGGAGAGAGAGAGGAAAACATCGATCGGTTGCCTCCCACACACACCCCAACCAGGAATCGAACCTGAAATCTTTTGGTCTACAGGACAATACTCGAACCAATGAGCCACGCTGGCCGGGCCTATGTATGCTTCTAACAACTACATTTTTACTCTTTCACTTCTATAATCATGTTTTACTCTCAAAATTCATTTCTAGATCACCTGAGTATGTCAAATGATTAATGGTAGAAATTAAGAAATAAAGATATTTAGAAATTCTATTTTGTTAACTGAATTATTTCCTTATAATTGAAGACCAAAGAAGAAAACAGAAAGTGTAAAGGAATTCACAATATAATTATACATACATAAAGCTGAGAAGTATATATCAATGCAAGACATTTAACAGAGCTGGGTATCTTTTTGTTTGTTAAGCTTAAAGATATTCATACTTATGAGTATCATATGAATCTTATCACAAGGCCATAAAGTAGACTCAGCAAAAATTATTTCACTCACTGAGAAAACTGAAATTCAGAGTGATCACAGAATTTGCTCTAACATACGGTGAAGTAAGCTGTGGAGCCCAGAATAAAAAATACATGGTTTCCAATTCCTGGTTACTTCATTTTTAATATATACATTCATATTCCTCAAACAGCTTGAGCACTGCCCTTCTTACTATAATAGAATTACAAAATAAACACCGTCATTATGCTCTAAGCCAAGTGTTACTTACCCCCGCTGACCACTGATGACCAGGTGCCCCCTGCAGGACTGGTCCTTGCTGCTGGAGGGGCAGCTGCTTCACTTGGTGGGGTATGGGACACAAATTCTAAGCCACTGGAAATGGAACCCCTCCCAGCAGAAACTCTGTGATTTCGAGGGTGTCGCTGGGCCTTTGGGGACATCCTTGGAGGCCCTAAGAAAGGAACAGTGAACATGACATAAATGCCACAATGTCCATCAGTACAACTTTTGTGCTAAATACACACCCCCCCCCCATTCACACATATTCCATTCATATTCATTCATTCTGTTTTCCTTGGTTAAAAAAAAAAGGGGGTGGGGAGTAAGCCATACATATTTTTGGTGGTATTCTTTCAGAATTACTTTGTAGAATGCCACAAAGTTTTACAAATAAATTTTCTCTCTATTTTTAAAGAAAGGGGGGGATAAAGTTGGTGGGAAGAAATCAATGAGATGTCAAAACTCTTCAAAGATTTGAGCCATGTGTTTAACCAATATTCATTATTTGTAAGTATATAAAGTATAATAAAAAATGTTAACAGAAGTTATGGCTACAGGATGGAATAATTTTTATTTTACCATATACTTTTAACTTTTTCCCTCAAATTTTCTATATTACTTCTAAAATTATTAAAAAATATTTTAAAACAAAAAACCCTATTAATCCCTATACGTTTTTGTGTTATTAAAATTTACGCACATGCCCTCCTTAAATTTCTCCAAAATCCTAGTCTGGCTCCCTCTCCTGCCATGGTGATCAGTTTTACAACCCATGGCTTAGACTGCCCTTGCCTGCAAGCAGCTCCTCGGATTCAACAGGCTATGGGCTGAAAATTCTACTGTTAAGGCATGACTTTTAAAACCAGAATAATTGACTTTTAGGGAAGAAATCTGTACTCTATGAATTATCAAAATTCTACATGGTTAATTCTGCCACCTCAGTGATGACTTCTATTTCTAAAGAAGACTGTGCTTTTGTCAAACAACACTGGTGAAAACTGTACAGAACGGCTCTCATCAGAGAATCCGGACAGAGTTAACACTGGACACAACTCATCCTAATGTCGAAGCCCAGGCTCCGCACCCTCGCCTTTGCTGCCATACTTTTTATAATGTCACATTAATTTGCATCCTCAATAGGAATTTAATCATGGATACAATCTTAAAAAGAATGTTAATCTTATATAGAATAGTTTTCAACTGGAAACAGGAGTGATTTATAACAAGGGATGATTAAGAATTGGGTATTTACATATTTTTTTTACATCTCTATTAGAAAAAGACTGACAATGTAGATGGCATAGCTCAAGAAAATCAAACTACAACTTTAAGAAATGCATTCTTTTTGGTAATATAGCAAATACAGAAACAAAACATACTTTTCTCTATTAGGCACAGAAAACCACTGTATTTAATAGTTTGGATTTTGAAGTTCACACTTAAAAAATGCTTCAGTGTCACCTAACTACATAACACATTTTAACTCAAACTAGTTAAGAAGAAACCTTGAATGTAGCCTCCCTGAACATGCAAAACTATACTTCTGCAGAAGCAGTCCTTACATCTTACTGTCGTGAAGATGTTCGCGCTCACTGAGGAGTCCTGATTTATCTAACATTCTCATGATACGAACATCACGTATTTAAACAACGGACTGTAACAAATACTTAGATGGAAGTTAGCTTCTTGTGTAGTGGCCACCAATACAGGTGCTTTTGAGTAAGGAAGTCACCTTGATGGTCAGTGCAACGTGCTACGGAAGGTTAGCCTCTTTAGTAAGGATCACATGACCTCCCTGCCTGAATGGCAACAACTTATTAAAGAGAGGCCAACACAATTTTCTCCAGGGAAGCGCTTTATGCCAGAAGACCATATTAGTCTCAACATTAGCTGTATCAATGCCAATTTTAATGAACAAATCCGATTAAAATTTTAACACATATATCTGACCATCTAAAGGACATTATCACTCAGAACACAGGTTTTAAATTTATGTACTGCATTTAAATTAAACTGTGACCTTTCTACAACATATGCACATATTTGATATATAGCAATGGTGAATTAGCATCAAATATTGAATGAGAATTACAGGATTTTATTTTTTTAGAAGGGCAAAAAATACTTAAAAGATTAAAATTAATACATGGTTTTTATTAAATCAAGAACTTCCAGATTCAAGTAGACTTTCATTATAAAATTTTGCAAAGCTAATTTTTTAAATACCCCAAACATAAAACCAAACACAACTGTAATCTAAGGGTTGACACACAAAGGCAGCCACATGGAATCTCCCTTTCAGAAAGTACCCCTAAACCACCACTCCTGCCTTCGGCCAACAGGTCAGTTCACTAGCACCTGGGCCAAGGAGCTGTGAAATGAACAGGTCCTGCAGTAAGTCTGAGACTGGCTGAAAAAAGCTCACTGTTCGCCATTAGCCACCTTATGCAGTGCAAACTGGGAGGGAGAAGGCCCTGCGGCAGGCCTTCTGGAGCTACAGAGGAGCCCGAGTAATGAGTAACGTCCCTCCCAGTAATCCCTGGTAAGGGAATACCAGGCAGAGATAAACTCCATTCTTAAAATTCAGGATAGTTCACAGTTTCACACAGCATTTTGCCAAATTTCTCTCTAATGAACAAAAGGTTAATAGAAATAGTTTAATAAACTAAAGTTAAAACACAGAAATTATAGGTTATCAAATAATGAAGAGGAAACTTTTCTAATTATAAACTCACAAAGGAGTTAAACAAAGACAAACAAAAACATGAACAAATTGTGGTATTGTACCTTCTGAAGACATGCGTTTAGGCATAGTAGAGACAGGAGCTGGAGAACCATGAGCAGAGGGGTGAGACGGGGGTCTGGATGGCCGCGAGGGGGGCCTGGAGGGCGGCCGTGTAGGGGTGGCTGCCCGAGGTGGAAGAGAGTTGGGACCTGACTGGTAGCGAGAAGGTGGGCGAGAGGAAGGAGATGGGCAAGGCGATGGCCAGGGAACACCTGACAGAACAAATGATATGAAGGAAAGTATAAAAACTAAAGAAAAAAATGAGGGAAAAAAGTAAACAGAAAAAAAAGTAAAATGATAAAAATGATTTCTTGTACATTTTAACCCTTTGAGGACAGTCATTTGATTTGTGATAAGTTTTAGCATAACTTAAACTGACATAAATTCACATTTTACTTTAACCTCCTTAAAATAAGTCTGTTTAAATGAATACACGTTCCCAAAGGGTTAATTAGGATCTACACATACTACTGAAGAAGACAGTTAAGACTTTGCCTATTAATCCTGCTTCTACAACTGTTTGAGTAATCAGTAGATTATAGGAGTATAACATATACTAGATAACTTCACACAATAAATCACAAAAACTCAGGAATAAGATTTACATTAGTTTTAGCTTTTGAGACATAATGAAAATAAGTAGCAGCTATAAAATCCCATTAAAAATGCTGGTTTCTCACAGCCATCTGTGATTTTCATCTAGCATACACATAAAGTTCAGTCTGAAATCTAATTAAGGAAGTTCATTTAAGCAGAAATAAAACATTATTTACACTATTTTCTTGAGTCACAGGAGTGACAAAGGTTAATAGTAACTGCCTTTTCAAAAAACATTTTAATCTTTTCAAATTAGGAAATGTGGGGCCTGCTATATAATTATATATTATGCAGTTTTTATTTAAGAGAGATTAACTTATCTAAGAGACTGCTTAATAAACAATGCAGCTACGGAGCAGTCTGACCAAATAAACTGATGCTGCCACAGATGCGCGCAGGTCAGAACACCGCTGACAGGTGAGCGCACGCAGCATGGCACTTACCGTAACAGTCCAGTCTCCTCTCCACAGGCTTCCACACACTTGAGTATCACATATTTCCCAGCCCCCTTCGGGTTTTTTATTTTGAAAACTCTGTTCACGGACAACTAAAATTTTTTACTCAGTGAGCAAAGAAATCTCATCCCCATTACGAAGTACAGAAATACTCAAGAGTGTTCATTTGGAGAGGAATTCTGGAGAAAGACTCAATGAAAATAAATGAAATTGGAAACTTGGAGTTCTCTATTTTTCCTCTTAACTTTCCAAACTTAAATACCTAAAACTGATTGCCCACTTCCCCCACTAAATTAGTAACATACTATCACTATTATTAAATACTGCATTTCCATACTGTCTACAGCACTGCTGTCTAGTATCCCAGACTTAAATGAAAGACCCATGACCTATGAGCTATATTCAATCTAGACTTACAGTAGAAAATTATCTTCCTACTAAAGATGCAAGTTTCTTTTACTTACGCTCAACTACAATATCCACTATTACACTGAGAGTTGTTTTTATTGTTTTTTAAGCACATTTCACTCTTCACTTTCTTCACATGACTCTTGGTCGTATCTTGTGTTAGAAGTCCCCTCTAAACTTTCTTCAAGTAAGCAGAATGTAAATATATAAGCACACAGTAAATAAAAATAAATCTATATTAATACTGATTGTTCCACACAGGTTAGAATTTTCCATTTAAATTTTGTGTAAATAATTTTATCACCAAGTATTTTTAAAATTGAGAACATATCCAAAGTTTCCAATTTCTTTGTATGTGGGAGTTTTCTGTAATTTTATTTTTCTGCCAAGTGAAGACATTTGCCAATGTCTTTGGTTAAATTTAGCACCTTATCTTAATACATGAGTAGTACATCATGTTAAATACATTCCAATGACTTACACTAATTTTTACTAATTTTACTAATTATCCATCAGGTAAATTTAAATTAATTTTTGAAGTGAAAACTACTTCACAGAAATCATTAAAGGTGTACACATTCTTAACATTATGTAAACTTGTAAATATTTAGAAAGCTGTATATTTGATAAATGACATTTGACAAATTTGGTCAAAATACTTGCCTCCATTAACTACTCTTTGGTCTGAACCAGAATTCGGGTTGAAATCTGAAGTGTGAGAGGTGGATCTTGATGGCATGGAGCCCGATCCAGGCTGGCCCATACGCGGTGAATTCTGTCTCCCACTTCCCCAGGATATGACTTCTCTATTTCTTTGTCCAGGAGGAATATATTTATTTTCCCTGAAAATGAGAGATCCTCTAAATTATCTTATCCTAAAAGGTACCAGGCCAATGAAACAAACCTTAAAGTAATTTAGGAAGAAGGGAATTCTTGTTATAAAAAGGTTAAACACTAAACCAATCTGCCTCACTCCCAGATAACCTTTTTCTTCCACTTTGCCCTGAGTTCTAGCCTCCAGCCTCTCCTTTCCCTCAGACTCCCCTTCCTAAGCACACAGTTTAATAGCTGCATGTTCATTCTAATCCCCTTGGTCTCTTACATGGCTGATTCTATCAATCATGGTCTATCTTCCTGAAACTTTCTTCCTCGTTGGCTTTCTCTTTGTTTCCTCTGAGATCTTTTCTCTTTGTGTCTATTCATGGCTTTTCATGGCTTTAATAGCAGCAATGCTAATGAATCCCCAATCTTCACTGCCAGTTGCCCAGTTTCAGCATCTCCCAATGAACACTTTAATTCAAATCACCAGACTCTAAGCTATGAACGTCTTAAAACAGGGTATGTATCTTACTCTAACAGGTATACAGCAGGTGCTTTTCAACACATTTGTGAATAAATAAATAAAAGAGCCGGTAGACCTTCAAGTGCAATAAATTACGCAAATGGCCCCAGCTGGTGTAGCTCAGTGGATTGAGCACAGGCCTGTGAATCAATGGGTAGCCGGTTCCATTCCCAGTCGGGGCACATGCCTGGGTTACAGACCAGGTCAGGTCCCCAGTAGGGGGCAGGTAAGAGACAACCACACATTGATGTTTCTCTCCCTCCCTTCCCCTCTCTAAAAATAAATAAATAAAATCTTTAAAAATTGCACAAATGGACTCACTGTATCTCCCCTCAAACTTGTTCTATGTTTTCTAGCTCCATTACCAGTACAACCATCAGTTCACTCAGCTATCAGATAAACCTCAGGGTTGCCCCTGGTTTTTCTAATCGTGCTATTGCTACCCCTGGTCTAGCTAGTTACCAGGTCCTCACCCTTGCATGATTTCAAAACATTAACTGATCTCCATGTTTCAGCCAGTTCTCAATGTCCCAGAGTTTCCTTATGTAATCCCTTGCCTACAAGGTGCTCTTTCAGTATGAAATGCAAAGTCCTTTTCTATCTCTGTCCCTATCACCAGTGTCCACCATCACACTGTCGACACTCACCCTGTATTCCAGAAACATGAAACACTAGCCTTTTCCTCAGCTGGTTGGGTTCTCTCACACATCTTTTCACCATGTGAGGAATTCTTCTCTTATTTCTCTTTGAGTGACAGATTCACTACCCTATCACAAAATGTCACTTCCTCTGACCCTACAGGTTCTGCCAGTTCCTCCGCACACTGGACATTCCTAGTACTCTGAACACACCTCTAATCTAAATGAGCTCTTCCAGACCTTGGCTTACTCATAGTGTTATCCAATGCTTGGCTCCACAGAGCTGAGGCTCCCAAAGTATTTTCCAAGATTACTATAATCTTTTCTTTAATAGAGCCTTAAAACAATTCTGTTTGCATTCTCTACCTAAACGACATTAAAGGAAAATGAAATATAATAATACACCTTGTCACACAGACCTTGAGTTTGTGTGTCTAAAATACTGCATCATGATTTTCTTTAAATACCTAGTGTTTATGCTGTGACCTTCACGTTCACTGGAATTTCTCTGAACTGCTGTATATTTTTCTTCTTCGCTCCTATCATCATTTTCCAGGGCCACCCGGGCTTTGTACTGGGCACTTGATTCAATTTCTTCTGCTAATTGGTTTGCTCTTGCTTCTCGTTTTAAAAATTCTTCCGAATTATCCCTTTCTAAGGGCACCCTGAAACATGGGGAAAAGAAAAAGCAAAGTGTTTTAAAGTCATAATTTATATATCTGTCACAATCAACTGTTAAGGGAAATTTAGAGTTTGAAATAAAACTCTGGTAAAACTGTAAGAGAGTCACAGTGATCTATTTATTTGCAAATAAAAATTTGAATTATGTTATTACCCTTTCCCTAGAGGAATGTAACATTTTCAAATCTGGTTAAATTGCCTATTCCCCCATAACCTCTATACTTGAACATTTAGTTTTTACAATTTAAAAACATAACAAAAATAAAAATTTCTTCAAAGCATAAATTTAGAGTACAGGTAAACTACATTTATTCTGTTTTAATGGGAATTTATCAACTTAGGCAGTAACAGGATAATGCTTTCAAAGAATTGTTTAATTTAAAATCCAACAGAAACATTTTCTCAACATCATAATTTAAGTTGATAATAAAGACAAATGTACTAAATATATAAAAGCAAACTGTTTAAACTTACGTATATGAAGATAAACTGCTATCATATGTAGACACTACACCATAGTTTTCTTCATTATATCGAAACATATCATTGGGATCCCATCCATTAGACTAGAAAAAAATGAAGCTCATTTTTCAAAATGACAAAATATTTGTCTTCTTTAATTCAGTTATGTTCAGTATCTGCATTAACAATATCATACTATACCAGCACAATCTAGCAAATTAAAAATGTAGGCAAAATATTCTTTTAAAAAATGTTTTTTTGGCTCTGGCCAGTGTGCTCAGTGGATTGAGTGCTGGCCTGCGAACCAAAAGGTCACTGGTTCAATTCCTAATCAGGTCACATGCCTGGATTGCAGGCCAGGTGCCCAGTAGGGGGCACATAAGAGGCAACCACACATTGCTTTCTCTCCCTCTCTCTAAAAATAAATAAATAAAACCTTTTAAAAAAATGTGTTTTGTTTTGTTTAGAGAGAGGAGAAGGGAGGGAGAAAGACAGGGAGAGAAACATTGATCAGTAGCCTCTTGCATGTGTCCTGACCTGGGAATGAACCCACAACTCAGGCATGTGCCCTGACCAGGAAATGAACTGCTGACCTTTTGCTTTGGGGGATGATGGCCAACTAACAGATCCATACTGGTCAGGACTAGAAATGTTTTAAGGGAAAACTTTCCTTCTACATCAACCCCTACAAGTTGGTAAATAACTATATAAAACAATTATTTGAGAGGTTGTCAGTAAAGTTTAGAATATTTGTTACTTCATAAAATATGAGCCTTTAGGTCAGGATTCTCTCCTTTCCTTATTCCTTTACAGCCATCTTTCTTTTTAATTTTTGAGAATAAAGCAAGTTTTATTCAGGTAGAGAAAAAGAAAAGAAGCCAGGAAACAGGCGCCATTTGAAAAGAAGTGGAAAGTATCCGTCCAAGTGTACGCAGGCCAACTCAAGAGTGAGTTGTGTCCTGACAGCCATCTTCCTATAGGGTATCTACTGGAAATCTTCTTGAGGTGACCGATCATCAGGTCTGTGTGGGACAAGTGGTGTTTTCTGATAGCCAAAAATATTCCCAGTGTTTGGGGGGAAGGAAGGGAGAAGCTAAAGCTTCCCTGCTACATCACTGCTTCGAGGTGGAGCATGGTACTAGATCCCTGCCATTGTCACCATCCTCCTGGGCATGCTCAAAGGGAAAGCAGCATGACAGAGTGAACAAGTAACCACTATACAAAGTCGCAGAGCTAGGTTTGAGAACTAGCTTTTTCCATTAATAGTTGTGGGTCCTCAACAATGAGGTTCTAGGGTTTGGTGCCCTAACCTGTAATCTCAGTAAAGATAACTCTACAATTCTATGAGGAAGCTACCATACTCCAAAGCTAAACTATATATTTTTTAACTGCATTCTTTAATCTATAAGGATCAATGAATCAGGGGCAGAGGCACAAACAACCTTCACTGGTGAATATTAATGTCTCAGTAATCACTACTCTCTATTACCATATTCTTAGGACTGTAAGATACACTGGATCATAAAATGCACCCAGGTTTTAGAGGAGGAAAATAGAGAAAAAATTTTTGAAGCAAAAAATGTGGTAAAATATTTAATAACCTGTGATCCTGCTCCACCTGCCCCCCCCCCCACCACAGCAAACCAGGTAAGCTACATTCGGACTATAAGACGCAACCCCTTCCTCCCAAATTTGGGGGGAGTGCGTCTTATAGTCCAAAAAACATGGTACTTCAACTCCTCTTTTAAAGCCTGACTGATGGAAAAGGCAAGATATAGTACTCAATCATTATCCATCTCAAAGACAGAACACAGAATCACCCAACAACGTTGATGGCAACATTAACACTGAAGCTTGCCTCTAAGTCAACCACCAACTCTGGGTCCTTCTGTGCTAATCCAGATAAAACTATAATGTAATTCCACCACTACCACAAACCTTTAGCCCTAAAGGGGAATCAGTTACCTATGGAAGCTTTAAAATTACTTAAGTAGTAGTATGTGCTCCATGTAACAAATCTCAACTGCACAGAAAGACATCCAAAGTTAATGTCTTCCAATCCCAGCATGCATAACCACTATTAACAACTTCTTGGGCTTAATCTAGACAGTCCCTATGCATATATAAAAATATAATCAGCTCTCCTAAAAATTTCAAATAGGATCGATCTTCTTGTTCTAAAACTTGATTTTTCTTTAAGTCTTGCATATCTTTTCACATCAGAATACTGTTCTTTCTAGTGGACATACAGTATTTCAACTGAACAGAGGTACAATAAATGTACTTAACCCACACCCTTCTAATGGACAGTGAGGATGTAACCAATTTTGCACTATCAGAAATGGCTGCCAAAAAAAAATCCTCATACATAATTATATGACCATCTTATGAACATATTAGGGCAAAAATAAATTCTCGGAGGTAGAACTGCTAGACAAACTATATGTGTATTTTAAATTTTGATAGATATTGCCTGAATGCTCTCTAGAAAGCATCTATCAATTTTTCTGCCTATCATTTAAAAAAAAAAAAAAAAAAAAAAAGAGTGCCTGCCTGGCCAGGTAGCCCAGTCAGTTAGTGTCATCTCAATACATCAAGGTTACAGGTTTGATTCCCAGTCAGGGCACATACAAGAATCAACTAATGAATGAAGGAATGGGTGGGGCAGCAAATTAATGTGTTTTTTTCCCCTCTAAAATTAATTTAAAACAAAAAAGGGAGTGCCTACTTCTTCATACCCTCCACACAGGCCTCAGAACCTTCACATTAGGTTATATATGCTTCTTTAAAAGTTTGAAAATTAATAATGATGTGCTGCTTACATCACATCCAAATAATGATGTTCCCTATGTATTTATGACTGAACAATGACTTAAAAAATAAAACAGATTTGTTTATAAAGACTTCTCTGTAATATTCCACGGAAGAGTCTTCATCCAATTTAAATTTTGATAACTAAACACTCATTTTTGGCAAGAGATTTTGCTTTGTATCTCTACAGTTTAGAAAATTAATTTACAGAATCCTAAAGATGGAGTCTTTATTAAACATTTGATTTACAGATGATATGTGATAGGAAAAGTAAAAATATTTGCCAAGAGGCTTTTAAAAATAGATTTTTGTGGAGAATAATCCTAATTTAAGATCAAGAAATGTACACCTGTTGCTTTAATTCTAATGTTACCTAACTATACGCCTTAATAACAGGCTTCCTCAGAGAAGCCTAAAGTTATACTTGGACCTCACCTAAAATCAACTGGCACGACACCACACCACTTGCCTTGGGCTGCCTTATTGGGGCAGAGTGCTCAAACCAAAGTAGGGTGGCATTTCCAGTTTCCCATTTAAATTTGTAAGTTGCTTATTATGACTTACTTTAAAAACAGAGAAATAATTTGTAAGCATCCCAAAAAAACATTTTCTGTACTGCCCTGAGGTGGGGATGGTAGAAATACAGATGACAGTCTCTATTTACATAATAAAACTGCTGCTTTAAATATACTTATAACAACAACAACAACATACTTAAGTTAAAACCAAGTGACAGGATGTCATATCACATCACGTGGCCATAGTCTGATACTAATCCAAACACATTACTTACAACATCATTTTCCAAAGCTTCTAGTTCCTCATTGGCAGTGAGTTCACCTGAATCCCAGGGTTCCAGGTCCTTCTCTTTGTGTTCACCATTCACTTTAGCACTGATTGCAGAATCAGTAAAAGCATCTATAAAGGATGTTTTTGGTTTAAAGATCATACAACCAACTGGACAATAGACTATATTATATACACATAAATTATCAAGGAAAAAATTATCAACAAAGATATATGCTAACAAATAATTATAAAAAGGGAATCTCTAATACAGAAAAAATAATACTGATTAACAATATGCTTTCAGATGTTTAATGCTCCTAACACTATAGCCTTCAAAAAACTTAATTGTCATCATAGGTAATTATTAACGAAGGTATATATTCCCATATAATTTTAAGCCACATAATTTTTTTTTATGTATTCACAAGTCATTAAGTTATATCAAAATTAGTTACTCTGTGTTTTAGAAGTTATCCGGAAAATTTCTATCCATTCACCTAAAACAAGACCTCTTGTATAATGAACCCAGTACTTAAGAGATACCCTCAGAGCTCCTGCAGCCAGACCTAAGATTTTTTAACTTTCTGAACATATATCTATATGCAAGTATCAGTACCCTAAGATATTCTTGCTATTAGTAACTGAAGCTGTTCTACATAACTCATCCCTTCATAGACACCATTCTTCCCTATAGCCACCCTGTTAACAAGTTCAGGCCCTGCAGTGTCACCTGTCCCCAAAAGTTACAGGCAGCAGGCTATCAATTCTTTCTCACTTTTGCCCTCTTCTCCTCTCTTAATGTTCCTGAGGACAACTACAACTAGCTTGTGAAAACAACGTAGTATCACTATGTTCAACTGACAGGCACTATCTATCTATAGCTATCCAGCAGAGAAAATTTTCCTCTAGTTGGGGGTTAGGATCCAGCTAAATAAAGGTCCACTTGGGCAATGTTAGCATTAGAAAATGGTCTGGAGATAAACACTTGCATTTAAATGACTGGATCCACAAGGTATCATCTAGCACAGGGCTGGGCACCAACACTTCTGCTGATCTGGCTCTGCTACAGAGGACTGGCTCCCAGTCATTGTGCCCCCACCCTTACTGCAGTCTGCCACCAAGGAAGAGGAGGAAGGGAACAATCAGCATCTGTGTCTTCTTCAAAAGAGCCATTTCCAGAGGGATTTTTGATTTGGTACTGCTTCTATACCTATCACCCGCTCCTTAGTGGGCTAAGTGATGACAAAATAAGAAATTCGAGCCAGGGATTTTAGGGATGGCACTACAAGTCTAACTAGCTCTTTCCTCCTCTCACCCCAAACTAGGGGTGTATGGGTGGGCACAGGTGTGCATACACACTAGGGAATAAAAGCGTAATTGTACCATCGGGCTTAGCTGCCAGCTCTACCAGCAGCACACCTCCCACTGCTAGCAATTGTACAAGCCAAGAATGTACAGAGGGGAGTCCCCAGAGCAGCACACCTCAGCTGGGAGTGGGGTGCAGCAGTACTGGAAGATGACTGCATTTGGAAAGGCTTTCTAAGGGGTTCGGACAGGCTGATGCTGTCTTCATGATGCCATCTTCAGATGAAAGCCTCTGATGGTCCTAAAAATGTGGCTTTACAAGGCAATCATCTGTGTCAAGCCCTACTCTGTATCATCATAAAGTTATACAAATTCTTGGTAAAAATTAATTTTGCCATGTGTATTTTCAAGAATGTGAAATGCTCCAAGAAAACATCAAATAGTTAACTTACATTAGGAAGCTAAAATTCCCTACTTTAATTTTCACAAGACTAGAACAGACAATCAGGCTACAGGAAAATTGCAAACCAGTCATCTTCTGCAAAAAGCAACAGGATTATTAATTTATAGTTAAGATCCTGTTAATGTTTTAATCACACTAATTTTTAAAAAGCATCTGTTTATGTGAATAAAGCATATATTTAGGTGGAAATCCAGCATTAAAAATAGCATTGTTTTTATTCACAAAATTAAACCTTAAAGCAGCAATAGATTTTTTCATAGAACTGTAAATGGACTTTTTCTCACTGCAGGTACGTATGTCTATCTACGGCAAAGTGTTCAGGAAAGACTAGAGACAGCTGAGCTGATGCAAAATTGAGAGACTGAAATATACAAAAATAGCTTAAATAATTTTTATCATTGATATTATTCTAAACAAAACAGAAAGGCTCCCTCAGTGGGGAGAAAAAGGTGAAAAAGGTGAAAAAGCAAACCTCAGTGAACTAAGTTTTATTCTGCTGATCACAGTTTAGGTTGTAGTAAGAGGCCATTTATTCAATAACCTATTTCTTTCAATAATACATTTTTATCTCAAATCTTTCACTTACAATACCAAACTTGTAAAAGGAATGGACTATTTATATGTTTTTACTTAGCATTTTGGTTTTCTTTCAAGGCAGAAATGGGGGAAGGGAAAATTCAAGTGTCCTCTTAATAAGGAATGATATTCCTTTTAAAATTTCCCCCAAAGAAAAGTCTCTCATTGACAATGAGTAAAGAGTTTAGGGAACGATGTGAAGAAACGAAGTCAGCACAAAATGAGGCTATAATACCAGGATGCTGGGGAACTCCCTGATCATAAATACTTTATTTCAGATCAGCACTGTTGTCATTAGCTAGAAGGAAGCAAGGCCTGCCAATTCCATTCTACACTGTTACCATTATCCACTACTGTAAATTCTAAAAATGCTGTTTTATTAACAGCCATGTTTGAGTTTTTCAAAAACATGGTTGGTATCACACAGTATAATGTTGTAGCCGGAATTTCTGCAAAGTTCAGAAAATCAACTGGCTGCAACCTAACTGCAATTATGGGAATTTGCATGTTGATTTCCCAATGCCATACATCAGAGTATATTAACTTTCCATTATCTTCTATGGCAAGAAATAAAAGCATTATAAAGGCAAGATGCAAGAATACAAAGTGACTGTTAGAAAAATGTTACCTGTTTCTGAAGGAACTACAGGTACAGAAAGAAAAAAAAGAAAAACAATAAAAATTATCAGATGAAATAACAGAAATAACTTCATCATGTACTTTATTCCCTGCTTTATAAACATTCAATTTACTAAAATCTCTAAATTAGAAGGAAAAAAAGGTACAAGATTACCAGACTCCCTCCCCAAGTTCCCCTATTCTACCCTCACAACATGTGGGCTCTCAAAGCCTCCTTCTTTCTGATTCTGGGCAGAAACCCAGTTATTCTGGGCCAATGGAGCCACCTGGTGGTGATCGGAAAGAACTGTCTTGATCAATACGTGCCCCCACCCCATGATTATCCCTCAGCCCCAAACCCAGGAAACAGGATAGGTGCTTTCTTCCTCAAGCTCCCCGTTTTTACTTCTCAGTCAATTATGACCCTGAAAAAGCAGAATTGTCTGAGAATATTCTAAAGAGCCAAAATAGTGGTGAAATTAGGTTAACTGCTAGTAGTGTGCTATAAAATAAATATAAATTAAAACTACTTTATATTTACAAATATAAATTAAAACTACAAATTAAAACTATAAATTGAAACTTAAAAATCATTATCAGACTTAACATCAGAAACCCTCAAATATACTTCCAGAAAAGTCTTCACCAAAATTCTCAAACCATTTCTCTCAATTAAATCTTCTTTTTCTCAAACACTGAAATTTTAGATAAATAAAAAACGTTATTTCAATAATATTCTGTTTTGACAAATTATTAATACTGTGATTTTTTTCAATGACTTTAAAAAGTATTTTCTCATCATGTACCATGAGAGTTAGTTACACAAGGACCAACTGTACACAACAGAATCTCTGTTACAGTGGGTGCCAACATCGCAACTGATTAGCATTTACTGGGTGTCACTGAGTTTGGATGAGCTAGGGAGTCAAATGTGACTAAGATACAATTCCTGGCTTTTCCTGCAGGAGTTCCTAGGTACAGAAGAGTAGTTACAGGACTTCCCGCCAAGATGGAGGCATAGGTGGACACACTATGCCTCCTCTCACAACCAAAATTGAGGACAACAAAGATTTAGAAACAAGAAAACAACCAGAACTGATAGAAAATTGAACTGTACGGATGTCCAACAACCATTCATCCAGACGGGAAAGAGGGGTGGAGTTGCAGCAGGAAAAAGTGGAGGTGCGGACCAGGCATGCAGGCAGCAGCAGCTGGCAGATCCCAGGCGCACAGAAGGTGGCTAGCGGACCCCGGGCACAGGGTGGCAACTGTGCATACCCAGTGAGGCCGCGCAAGGCGGCTGGCTGACCAGGTGGTCCCACATTCGCACACAGATACTCCAGGTGAAGGGGAAGCGGCAGAAGGGACTGGAATCCGAGAGAGAGCAGAGCAAGTGCCATTGTTCCCTCTCAGACCCTGCCCCCACATATAGCATCACTACCCAGTGACTGGGCTGCCCCGCCCTGGGGAACACCTAAGGCTCCACCCTTCATCTAGTTGCTTAACAGCCGCGACTAGACCCCCCACCCAGAAAAAAAAAAAA